>JAMPIV010015024.1:0-344458 GCA_024509875.1 Oreohelix idahoensis | reverse complement strand
TTTGATATCTTACAATATTATACATTGGTATACTTGTTATGTTCGCAAAGAGGTCAAAGGCTGTTCGGCGGTTGTGTGTCGCGAGGAGTGTTGTGTTTTGGCTTCGCCCTGATGATGGAGCTGTGTTTTGCTATGTCGGCTGGATGCCTTGAAAAAGTGATCTCAGTGGGTTTAGGGAAGTGATAGTCGTCTAGACCTATCGTGTATGCTTTACCCCAGTGTTCATTCTTATGACGAAGGAATGGCAAATTCCTATTTCTGAAAAACCAAGGTAATAAAAGATACTCTTTGAACTCTCGTACGAAGCCACCATTTTCGATAGGTACGATTTGAATGTCTAAGAGAATATATTTGACTCGATGAAAACGACTTCGATTCCTAGCAGCACTATATTCTGTAGAATGTAGTCAATTGTTCATGACCAAATCTACAGAGCAATGAAATGATTAATGAATGACTAACTTTAGGACAGATTCATTATCTGTATCCAAACGTGAGTGACAGCTCACGAGTGAAGCCATCTTGGAACCAAACATGTAGTGACTTTCAAGAAGAGAAAAGGGATGCCCGTATTATCGCTTGTTTAGTCCAGAGATCACTGCTACACATGAGAACCCATTGCTAGCGGTTCAATATTATTATATGGAAAAATATGTGCTGAACATTATGTTGAAGAATCGTTGCTAAACGAGATTAGGTTTAGAAGTCATCTGAAATATTGTTTACAAGCTGACGTGTTTTGTCAGTAAAACTCAGTGCCGCCATGATATATATATATATATATATACGTCAGTCAGTGAATATCAGTTGATATATATATGTATGGGCGATACTGAGTGCTTGGCTACTGACAGTCCATTATACAATTATTCTACATGAGTGCCCATGTAACATTGCAAGACCATTTATCCACTGTACTATGATGTATTATGCCAACCTGTGATTTGTCACTATCTGTGCTGTCGAGTGTATACGTCCAATTAAACTGTAGAAAGGTACACAGTCGTTGGTGTCGATGACTTCCAGCCATACATGAGTGTGAGAAAAGAACATTTGTCAACACCACGAACCCTTATTATCATTCGCACACTATACACTCAATCCATGTCTACACACCACTGCGTAGGTCAAGTTGACATTCCATACACTACAGTGGAGCAAACAACACCATAGAGATCTTATCAACTGATGATGATGATGTCTGCTTCCATCCACTTATATTTATCTTTTGGTGGATACCACTAACTGGAATAAAAACCCAACTTTATCAACCTTACTTTATCAACTGGTGGACCAGCTTTCTGGGTTTGACCTCGCAGAAGTTCAGAAGTCAACAGATTACCGATACCAGACCGTTTCCTGTGGCTGATACGACATACTTGCAGTATTGGTTTGCTATTTGTCAACACTTTGTCACGTGACCTGTCAAGTAAATGCAGTATGCAGGTCAGCGTTGTTGACATTTTTACATTAGACATTACAGAGTTTCACAGAACAGTTGGATCAATTCTTGTCAATATTAACAGGAAGACAGTATGAGTGAACTAAGAAGTCCTATTTTCATCGATGGATCTTCTTGTTTTCCATATATGAACTTTAATATTTAAGGCCAGAATGTTTAATTGAATAAAGTGGCATTTTGTTTATTTTCATAAAAATTCTGTGTGCCATTACTGTACAGAAATGACAATATTTTGCTTACTAATACTTGTCATACACAAAATTTTTGTAAACAAAATAGTGCTTAAGGAAAAGTCATTATTGAGTTACTTCCCTTGAAAGTTGTGTCGGCTCTTTCGATCGAACTCCGCTGATAAATCCAGTTTTCTGCGATTTATTCTTTGTTTGGGTAGTAATAGATTGTTCTTGCTTCAGAATATCTATGGCCTGAATTTATGTGTATTGTTTGTCTGAGTAGGACGAGTCTGTCTTATATCTGTATATCTTTACATATCTAAGTCGAACTATATGTTCTGTTGTCTCTAGGGAGGTCAAAGGCTATTCGGCGGATGTGTCGCTAGAGTGTGGTGTGATTTGGCTTCGTCCCGATAGGGACTGTGTTTTCTATGTCGGCTTGTCGCCTGGGAAAAAGTGATCTCAGTATTTGTGGGGAAAGTGATAGTCGTCTAGACCTATCGTGTATGCTTTACCCCAGTGTTCATTCTTATTACCAAGGAATGGCAAATTCATATTTCTGAAAAAAACCAAGGTAATAAAAGATACTCTTTGAACTCTCGTACGAAGCCACCATTTTCGATAGGTACGATTTGAATGTCTAAGAGAATATATTTGACTCGATGAAAACGACTTCGATTCCTAGCAGCACTATACCCTGTAGAATGCAGTCAATTGTTCATGACCAAATCTACAGAGCAATGAAAGATTTAATGAATGACTAACTTTAGGACAGATTCATTATCTGTATCCAAACGTGAGTGACAGCTCACGAGTGAAGCCATCTTGGAACCAAAACATGTAGTGACTTTCAAGAAGAGAAAAGGGATGCCCGTATTATCGCTTGTTTAGTCCAGAGATCACTGCTACACATGAGAACCCATTGCTAGCGGTTCAATATTATTATATGAAAAAATATGTGCTGAACATTAAGTTGGAGAATCGTCGCTAGACGAGATTAGGTCTAGAAGCCATCTGAAATATTATTTATAAGCTGACGTGCTCAGTCAGTGAAGTCAGTTGATATATATGTATGGGCGATACTGAGTGCTTGGCTACTGACAGTCCATTATACAATTATTCTACATGAGTGCCCATGTAACATTGCAAGACCATTTATCCACTGTACTATGATGTATTATGCCAACCTGTGATTTGTCACTATCTGTGCTGTCGAGTGTATACGTCCAATTAAACTGTAGAAAGGTACACAGTCGTTGGTGTCGATGACTTCCAGCCATACATGAGTGTGAGAAAAGAACATTTGTCAACACCACGAACCCTTATTATCATTCGCACATTATACACTCAATCCATGTCTACACACCACTGCGTAGGTCAAGTTGACATTCCATACACTCCAGTGGAGCAAACAACACCATAGAGATCTTATCAACTGATGATGATGATGATGATGTCTGCTTCCATCCACTTATATTTATCTTTTGGTGGATACCACTAACTGGAATAAAATAAAAATAACAACTTTATCAACTGGTGGACCAGCTTTCTGGGTTTGACCTCGCAGAAGTTCAGAAGTCAACAGATTACCGATACCAGACCGTTTCCTGTGGCTGATACGACATACTTGCAGTATTGGTTTGCTATTTGTCAACACTTTGTCACGTGACCTGTCAAGTGAATGCAGTATGTAGGTCAGCGTTGTTGACATTTTTACATTAGACATTACAGAGTTTCACAGAACAGTTGGATCAATTCTTGTCAATATTAACAGGAAGACAGTATGAGTGAACTAAGAAGTCCTATTTTCATCGATGGATCTTCTTGTTTTCTGTATATGAACTTTAATATTTAAGGCCAGAATGTTTAATTGAATAAAGTGGCAGTTTGTTTATTTTCATAAAAATAACTTTGCCATTACTGTAAAACTGAGCCTATTTTGCAACACATACTATCATACACATAATTTATATATATTTATGTTTACATGTTATTTGTTTGTATAGTATGTTAGTTTCTATGTCAGCGGGTTGTGTTTAAGGTTGGGCGGCGTCCTCACAACAGAATATCCCACGTCATAGAGGGTCCGTTGTGGGCGTTTTCTATAGGTGCAATTTTCTTGATTGAAAATTTGCTGCGACAACTGTTGCTTTTGTGTTAGCTGTGAAGACTGTAATTATTGTTATTTTTGTAATATTTCTTTGTTCTTTAGTTTTGTTTTGATTTGTTTGTAATTTGTTGGTCTAACCTTTTCTATCTTTCAGTTCTATTCACAATTTATATTCATATACTGTGACGTCATTTGTGTTGTTATTCTTTGCAGATTCAGTGATTATTTTCATTGATTTCCCTATTTGATTTATTTTGATTTCTGCAAACGTTCTTGTATTGTCAGTCCTATTTGTACTTTATGTATTCTGTTGGTTGACATATGTTTTATATAGGTATATTTCATAAGACACAATTGCCTGTGCACTGCACTTGGATTATGGTATAAACCAGTACCTGATTATTATTACTGTTATACAAGACCTTATTAAGGCTTGTGACCCACAGATATTGGGATAGTATACTGATTAATCAAGTCATTAAGAACTTGTGGTATTATTATTATTTCAGGTGATTAGTATTATTGTTAGACACCATGTCTACATTAGAATACTTCATTATACAAGGGAAAGCCCTTGATAAAACTGGTCAACAATTAGAACAATGGGCAGTTGCTCAATATGACAAAGCATTAGCTGCAGAAGAGAGAAGAGCTATGGCAGAAGAGAAAAGATTGGAAAGAGAAGCTGAGGCTGCTGCTGAACAAAAGAAATTGCAGATGCAGGTGGAGGAAAGGAGATTTGAAGCTGAACAAAAAAAATTAGAAAGAGAAGCTGCTGCGGAACAAAAAAGATTAGACAGTGAAGCTGAACAAAAAAGATTAGACAGGGAAGCTGAACAAAAAAGATTAGACAGTGAAGCTGAACAAAAAAGATTAGACAGGGAAGCTGAACAAAAAAGATTAGACAGAGAGGCTGAAGAAAAAAAAGCAATAAGAGAACATGAATTTGAGTTGGAGAAATTAAGATTGACAAGTATGAGTAATGTTAATCAGGCATCTAGTGGTAATGGTAAACCTTCTACTTACAAGGTTAAGGTTCCACCGTTCAATCAGTCCAGTGACGATATTACATTCTGGCTGGATAGATTTGAACGTTCTTGTCGTACACATAATGTGGATAAATCACAATACGCTAATCAATTATCAGAAAACTTGAAAGGTGAATCTTTGACTAGATTATGCCTTGTAGGAGAAGCAGATAAGGATAATTATGATGTCATTAGGGCGGCTTTGATAAAAAAATATCAGCTAAGTGAGGAAGGCTATCGCCTTTTATTTAAAACGATGGTGCCTGAGACGGGTGTAGAATTCTCAGAATTCACTGCAAAGGCACGTCTCACAGTTGATCGTTGGATTGAGCTTTCCAAAACAGAAAAAACGTATGAAGGACTTATGGATTTGTTGCTCAGAGATAAGATTATGTCATGTGTGAACAAACCTTTCCTTGAATTTATACATGAGCGTAAACCCAAATCTCTAAAAGAAATGGAAGAATATTGTTCCCAATATGTCACTGCACACCCCGACGTGACTTTTGGCAACACTAAGATTAAGGAGAGTATGCCAGTTGCTTCAGCAACACCATACAATCCCAATTATTCACACAGATTTCAGGGACCTCAAAACAGATTTGATAAAAAAGGTAACCATAATAGTTATCAAAACCAAGGTAACCAATCATTTCAGGGTTCTTCTTCAAAGAACTGGAGACGACCTGATAGCTCTCGACACAGGGGTGGTCATAATTATAGGAATTTCCGTAGAGGAAGTAATTATAGAAACTATCAGGGTTATCCGTCTTGGAGTCAACAAGATCATAATTACAGAGATACTCATTATAATGAATATGATAATGGTAACCAAGGGAACTATGACTCAAACCCAAATAGGGGTTACAATAGAGGTAACAATAACTACAGAGGTGATAATAACCGAGGTAGATCTCAATACAAAAGACATAAACCACATTATCAGGCAAACTCTGCACAACAAGAGTCCAATGAAGCCTATAAACAGAGTAAAGATAATAATGATGCTAGTAATATGGCATGTGCCGCTTTTGATTTTGGGAGAGCATCTCAGTGCCCCCAATGCAAAACGTTATTTGAGCCAACCACAGTGTCTACTTTAAGCTGTGGCCATCCTCTTCCTGCTCTTCCGGCATCAGTCGCGCATGATGGAAGAGGTTCTCTTGTCTTACATAAGGGTTTAGTGAATAACAATCCAGTCTCTGTGCTATTTGATTCTGGATGCACCACAATTGGTGTTAGGCAGTCACTCGTAGATCCTTCCCGTGCCACTGGACAAGTAGTCAAATGTGTAACATTTGGCGGCACATTAGAGAAATACTCTACTGCTATCATTAGGATTGCTACTCCTTTCTTTACAGGAGATGTACACGCATGTCTTCTTCCGAATCCGATCGCTGACCTCATCATCGGTCGCATTCATGGAGTCAAGGAATGCACTCCGCAACAAATTTCCACGTGGGAAAGGCAAAACATGCAGATTGCTAACGCTGTAGTCACTAGAGCTCAGGCTCTTAATATGCCTCAAACTTCATCTACTGAAGATAATGAAGTGCATAACCAAGATAATCCCTTGGTAATTTCTCGTGACTCGTTTATAAAACAGCAAGAAGATGATCCCACTCTGAAGAAATTCTTCATTCTTGCAACTAAAGGTGATCCGAATAAAGACACAAGTCGTAAATCGTGGATTACAAAGAAGAATGGCGTACTTGTACGTATGGTTCAAGACTCCATTACGTCAAGTCATTCTCAAATCCTGGTTCCCAAGAATTTGAGAGTTAAAATTTTGCAGCACGCTCACGACTCTCAGTGTGCTGGACACATGGGTTTTTCCCGTACTAAGTCAAGAGTCCTTGCGGCTTTCTTTTGGCCATTGGTAAACAAGGACATACGGATTTATTGTCGATCTTGTAAAGTATGTCAGGAAGTTAAATCCAAAGGTCCACGGCATGCTGCACCCATTCAGGCGGCGGACATTCCTATTCGGCCGTTCCAAAAAATGGCTATAGACATTATTGGTCCATTTAAGATCAAGTCTGCCAGAGGACATCAGTTTATCTTGACGTGTGTTGATATGTGCACACGTTGGCCAGAGGCTATTCCTCTGAAGAGCATTACTACTGCTGATATTGCAGATGCTCTGTGGCTTATATTTTCTCGTCTGGGGTTCCCCGGAGAAATATTGTCAGACCATGGCACCCAACTAATATCAGATACCATGTCTCAAGTAATGTCTACTCTGCAGATAGATAGATCTTTAAGTAGTATCTACCATCCAATGTCTAATGGTATGGTCGAACGCCTTAATAGAACACTTAAAAACTTACTGGGGAAGATAACTGAGGATCATCCTCAAGACTGGGACAGAGTTTTACCTGCGGCCCTCTTCGCTTACAGAGAGGTACCCAATGAACATACGGGATTTTCTCCCTTTGAACTCGTCTTTGGCGCGCGTCCGCGTGGCCCTATGTCGTTGCTTCACGATCTCATAACATCTGACAATATTGACGATGACACAAAGTCATCCTACGAATATGTCATCGCGTTGAGACAAAAGATTATCGAAGCATGCAAATTAGCAACTTCTTCTTCTGAATTTGCGAAACAGAAGGCAAGGCAATTTGCCAATAAGAAGAGATGCTTACGACAACTTTGTCCTGGTGACAAAGCATTTGTATTACTACCTTGTAGGGAAAACAGATTACTTATTTCTTGGAAAGGTCCGTACGATATAATATCGAAAATTTCCGATGTCGACTATATTGTCGATATTGATGGGAAGCATAAAACCTTCCACATCAATATGCTTACTGAATTCCATGAACGTCCGGATTATTTGCAACCCATTTTCCAAGCAACGGACAATTCTCCAGTACAACATGGTCATTACTCATCACTGTCCGTGATACAGGATGAGGAAACAAGTTTTTCAGATGTAAATCTTCCTCTTCCAATGATCCCACTTCATTCTAGTGAATCATGGAAGAACGTTACTGTCTCTCCTGATTTGTCTCTAGGAGAACAGCGACAAGTTTCAACTATGTTGCAAACATTTCAGGATGTACTCACTGACATCCCTGGACAAACGCATGTCATTGAACATGACATTGTTCTAACTGACCATACTCCTATTAGGGTTAGACCTTATCCTATACCTATACATTTTCAAGCACAGGTCGAGAAAGAGTTGGATGAGATGATAGATTTGAAAATAATCGAACCATCCACCTCTGCATATTCTTCGCCGATGGTTATTGTGCGTAAAAAAGACAATAACATACGTCTTTGCGTTGACTATCGAAAATTGAATCAAGTAACGAAGTTCGATGCCGAACCTATGCCTTTACTGGAAGAGCTACTTACTCGACTCTCCAAATCTCATTTTTTCACTAAACTTGATTTGTCTAAAGGATATTGGCAAGTTCCTTTATCTGAACGCGCCAAACCTCTCACGGCTTTTTCAACACCTAGAGGTTTGTTCCAATGGAATTTTATGCCTTTCGGTCTTATGAACGCACCAGCTACATTCGTACGCATGATGCGCCGAATCCTATCTTATCGGTCAGATGTCATTGCATATCTAGACGACATCTGTCTTTTCAGCGATACTTGGGAAGATCACTATTCGGGGTTAGATGAATTGCTGTCTACTTTGCGTGAGCACAACCTGACAGCGAAACCCTCTAAAGCCTATATTGGTTTTAGCGAAATTTCTTTCCTAGGCCACCGAGTTGGTCATGGTTTCCTAAAGACAGAGGACCATAATACTAGTAAGATACTTAACATCTCAATCCCTAAGACTAAAAAACAGGTGAGAAGTCTGTTAGGTCTTATTCAATTTTATGGCAGATTCATTCAGAATCTATCCTCTATCATGGCACCTCTCTCAACACTTCTAAAGAAAGGTTCGCCTAATGTGGTCCACTGGTCTCAGGAATGCCAATGCTCTCTGGATAAGATTAAAACATTGTTTTCAACACCACCTATTTTAGTGCTACCCACTAAAGATAAGACATTCGTTCTTCGTAGTGACGCTTCATCCACTGGGATTGGAGCGGCACTAATGCAAGAGTACTCTGGAACTCTGCATCCTGTAATGTATATTTCCAGAAAACTTAATGCGGCAGAAAGGAATTATTCGGTTTTAGACCGTGAGCTATTAGCTATGGTTTGGTCGATCCTCAAACTACAGAGATTCCTTCTAGGCGCACATTTCATAGTAGAAACTGACCAAAAAGCTCTTACTGCTATACAGAGTAAGAATTTGAAGAGCTCGAGGTCTACTCGATATGCAATTGCTCTTCAACCTTTTCACTTCTGTGTGCGAGCTATTCGTGGATCAGATAATGTGATGGCAGACATTCTGTCAAGATGCCCACATGATTCCACATAACTATTAGGGCTTAGACTTCTTGATATGTCTAGTTCTATAGTAGTTCCTTTTCTATATCATGATAGATACACATTCGTAATTTAATAATATAATGATTGTATCACTACATAGCGGTTCATTGATGTTTATTCACCGCTGTACTTTGATGATTTTTTCTTCATAAATCATAAATTTAAGATATCTAATACGAAATGATGATATGAATTTTTTTTTAGGCATTGTGTAATTGCCAGAATTGTATTATACTTTGATGACACCTTCCTGGAAAAATATACTTGTAGAGAAATAATTTCTCTCAGTTTATGAGACACATTCTCACCAGTCGCTCGATAAGTCGACTTAGCCTCATATTAGGCGTTATAGGTATTCCTGATATTTTCATCTGCGCATTATTCATGCGTTGTGAGCCTATTGTACGTTGCTCCTAGATGTATTTCAAAAAAAAAAAAAAAATGTTCCATTTTTTTTTTTCCCGGGAGGTGTGGTAAGACTGTTACGTGCAGTCTTTGATATCTTACAATATTATACATTGGTATACTTGTTTATGTTCGCAAATATTTTGTAAACAAAATAGTGCTTAAGGAAAAGTCATTATTGAGTTACTTCCCTTGAAAGTTGTGTCGGCTCTTTCGATCGAACTCCGCTGATAAATCCAGTTTTCTGCGATTTATTCTTTGTTTGGGTAGTAATAGATTGTTCTTGCTTCAGAATATCTATGGCCTGAATTTATGTGTATTGTTTGTCTGAGTAGGACGAGTCTGTCTTATATCTGTATATCTTTACATATCTAAGTCGAACTATATGTTCTGTTGTCTCTAGGGAGGTCAAAGGCTATTCAGCGGATGTGTCGCTAGAGGGTGGTGTGATTTGGCTTCGTCCCGATATGGACTGTGTTTTCTATGTCGGCTTGTCGCCTGGGAAAAAGTGATCTCAGTATTTGTGGGGAAAGTGATAGTCGTCTAGACCTATCGTGTATGCTTTACCCCAGTGTTCATTCTTATTACCAAGGAATGGCAAATTCATATTTCTGAAAAAACCAAGGTAATAAAAGATACTCTTTGAACTCTCGTACGAAGCCACCATTTTCGATAGGTACGATTTGAATGTCTAAGAGAATATATTTGACTCGATGAAAACGACTTCGATTCCTAGCAGCACTATACCCTGTAGAATGCAGTCAATTGTTCATGACCAAATCTACAGAGCAATGAAAGATTTAATGAATGACTAACTTTAGGACAGATTCATTATCTGTATCCAAACGTGAGTGACAGCTCACGAGTGAAGCCATCTTGGAACCAAAACATGTAGTGACTTTCAAGAAGAGAAAAGGGATGCCCGTATTATCGCTTGTTTAGTCCAGAGATCACTGCTACACATGAGAACCCATTGCTAGCGGTTCAATATTATTATTATATGAAAAAATATGTGCTGAACATTAAGTTGGAGAATCGTCGCTAGACGAGATTAGGTCTAGAAGCCATCTGAAATATTATTTATAAGCTGACGTGCTCAGTCAGTGAAGTCAGTTGATATATATGTATGGGCGATACTGAGTGCTTGGCTACTGACAGTCCATTATACAATTATTCTACATGAGTGCCCATGTAACATTGCAAGACCATTTATCCACTGTACTATGATGTATTATGCCAACCTGTGATTTGTCACTATCTGTGCTGTCGAGTGTATACGTCCAATTAAACTGTAGAAAGGTACACAGTCGTTGGTGTCGATGACTTCCAGCCATACATGAGTGTGAGAAAAGAACATTTGTCAACACCACGAACCCTTATTATCATTCGCACATTATACACTCAATCCATGTCTACACACCACTGCGTAGGTCAAGTTGACATTCCATACACTCCAGTGGAGCAAACAACACCATAGAGATCTTATCAACTGATGATGATGATGTCTGCTTCCATCCACTTACATTTATCTTTTGGTGGATACCACTAACTGGAATAAAATAACAACTTTATCAATGGTGTGTGTGTTTTTCTACTACAGTTTCACTATCTAAGTGGTTATACATTCTAACGTGCGTGCTTTTCTTTTAGTGTATCAAGGTTTTGGGGGCTACTCTCCCCCCATCCTTCCCAATTTCTGAATTACTCTGCATAAGCTACCGTCTAACTTTTTGGGGAAAAATATGCCCATAGCAACTGGTTGCTAAGGCCTTTTAGTATTTTTTCAAACTTTCAACCTCTCGCTTTCGCTTGTAGTGTTAGACTGTGCAAATCCGTGACGTCAGCAGTCGCATGTCTTCCTATACTAGATTTAAAAAAAACCAACGCGTGTCAAGGTTGCATTTCTTCCGTCTATCATGTCATTCCTCCGTTTCTTTATTCTGTCGTTCCGTTTGAAACTAGCGATGTATTTTCAGTCGTGTCAAAAGGCATTTATTTCTAGTAGCATTGGTAATGCAGAGAGGGGAAAAGCTAGCATTTTATGTATAACGTTCACTAGGGCGTTACTGCGTGTTAGAACCTATAAGATTTTGTGCGATGGCGATGATGTTGCACCATAACAGACGATCTTTTATATATTTTATTTGACTTTAAAAGTTATAAAATTTTATTTATTTTTTTAATTTGATCGGAATATCAGGGATCTTACTACATATCTCCCCACTTAAGAACATGCTTTCTGAAGCAAGTTTCTAATACATGATATACCTAGATCAAATTAACTCATTAGGCTTTTCTCTGCCCCCGTGTTCTCGTGGATTTCTGCAGTGGGGTCATTCAAAGTAAGCATAACTCAAGAAATCTGCCCCAGACCTCTGCATTCCAAGAATCTATTTCAGTTATGTTACTGAACAGCTGCAAGTGTTACTGCTTGTCTTAATGCTGCTTATTAATCAGTATTAACCATTACTCTTCTCTGCGTCTGTCCCATGACAGGTCCAGAGGTTTTAGATGCTCCTCAAGTTTGCAATAGTTATGAGGAGGTGATCTATAAATATGGTGATGGCATAATTATGTAGGGTATCCAATAACCCTCTTATCAACCTGGATAAAACACTCGGAGCAATTTCAATCCAAAAAGCAACATATGAATTCAATGTGCTCCTCTCCGATGTGCACACAGCCATCTAATGGTCTGCATTCTGGCTTGACTTGAATTTGGAAACACCCTTTAATGATATTCATATGATTCTATACTGTGCCACTCAAATGGAGGCTATATTCACCAACTGTATTCTCCGCCTAACGACAATTTGGTGAAATAATAAATAACGTGGGGAAATGAGTTTCTGCATCAGAAATCAATTCGCCCTTTTTGCATTGCTATAATATGTGGGGAATCTACATCCCATGTCCATACAATACTTCTAATTGGACTGGGTGGGGCAGGTTAACTACCCCAGTCACCGGTGCCCTCATGATGCTAAGTTAATAGCCATATTGTGAAGCGATTGGGTTACTCTCCCAATTCCTCAATCGTCCACTCCCCACTTTTCTAATGTTAACCTTTTGCTTCGGTTTTAATTTTGGCGGATTATCATCAATGTTAATTTGAGCCAGTTCCAGGATTGCGGCTTCAAATTGAGCCTGGGATGACTGGTCTTTGTTTATTTCTTCTCTGGGTGCCATACGCAGAGTTGCCATTCTAGCTATTTTAGGGGAAGACTGTTTGTGGGAAGGTGCATACCTATCCCCTGTGTCTACCTTATTATTTTTGTTTATCCTTTTATTTTGAGGCCCATGTTTTTCAGACTGCTTGGCTGGCATCTGATTGTTATTTTTCCACCCTGTGGAATGTACCGTGCTGCACTGGTCACAATTTTGTACATACTGGGTAATGTCCTCAGCTACATTTGGCCAGAAATATGTCACAGATGTCCTTTGACGGGTGGTACCAACTTTCAGATGTCCACCGTCTGGATCAACATGTGCTTGTGCCATAGCTTCCTCCCTATAACTCCATGGCAGAACTAACTGTCCATATCCTATGGATCCTGCTCCAGCCTTTCTGTAAAGCAGTCCCTCCTTCCAATAGAATTCTCCTTTCTTAGGAGTACGATGGCTATGTAGCACTTTGCCAACACAAAGTTTTAAGGACTTGTCCTTTGCCTGAGCCTTTCTCATCTGTTTATAAGAATAACTTAGTGGTGGTGTTTCCTCCTTACTAGGGGTCGACCTGACCTGGAGCGTGGCCATTACCACAGGTTTTATAGGGCTCCCTAGAAAAACATATTTCTTTCCTAACACCAGCGGGTAGTTAGGGTCGTCACACACGGCTGCTCTAAACACTCCTTCCACGTACCTAGTCTTGACATTGATCTCGGCTACGGGAAGTGTCATGGTGGCTGTTCCCTTTAGGGCCCTTGTATTTCCACTTTCTCTGTGGTATACTGGTCAGGGTGCACCAGGGTTGCACTCACAACAGTCATATTCCAATCCCGAATCGTAAAGGCACCTGACTCTGGCACCATTACATGTCACTTCTTCACAGATGGGGGGATGATGAGGTTCATGTTGTTCTGTCGGCAAGTCCTTCTTTCTTCCCTTGTCCACTGTTATCATGCATGCCGCGCGATATGGAGGAAGTTTCCTACCACATTCACTAGTATTATGATTATTCATCCTACAAATTTGGCACCATTTCCTTTCTGGGTTGAAATGTTTTCTTTCATTGAATTGCGGGTTCCTGTCACGTGGGTCGTACCTTGGCCTATCATAGTTGGGTTTACCTTTGTTGTATTTGTCCCTATTATAATTATAATATTCATCTTGGTCTGGAGGTGGTCTATTATGATCTACCTGCTTCTTCTTCATGCTTGATATCTCAGACTGGGCTGCCTGATAACGTTCAGCCACATTTAAGATCTCCCCCAGTCTCTCAGTACCCTGTTCTGTGAGAAATTTTCTCAAGTCTGGAGCCATGGACTCTCTTAACTGCTCCATCATAATCATTTCCTTTAAACCTTGGGTTTTTCCCCAGAGCAATCCATTTCTCCAAGTATGTATCCAGGCGTGCAGAGAACTGGTGGTAAGTCTCCCCAGTGAGTAGTCTCGCATTTCTAAATTTTTTTCTATAAAATTCGCTATTATTTTCGTACCTGATCAGGAGAGCTTGTTTAAGAATATCACAATCTTCCTGATCGTCTTTACTTAACTTGGAATATACCTCATACGAGGTTTCCCTAAGTCCTTGAGATACTTTTAAACTCCATTTTTCTTTCTCCAACCCATATGTGGTAGCTAATGCCTCAAACCGGCTCAAAAATGACTCAACGTCATCATCTTTTTCAATAAAAGGGTCTAAATGAAAACTCATGGCTGAGTTGGAGGCTACATGGCTTGCAGCAGAGTCGGAAGTGGATGGGCTAGTACCATTTTCAGGAGCATGGCGATGCAACTCTAACTCCCTTAGTCGTAGCTTATGTTCCCTCTGTAAACGTTTTTCCTCAGCCTCCATCCTCTTTTCTTCCTTTGCCGCCTCCAACCTCTTTTCTTCTTTCTCCCTCTCAGCCTCATGCTGTAATCTTTTCTCCTCCTTTTCAGCCTCAAGTTTCTTCTCCTCCAACTGCAGCCTCTTGATCTCAGCCTCCCTATCAGCCTCTAATCTCTTAACTTCCCTAGCATCTTCTAACATAATTCTTTTCTCTTCTGCTAACCTATCAGCCTCTAATTTCCTTTCTGCTGCTAATCTATCAGTCTCTAATTTCCTTTCATCAGCTAACTTTCTGTCTTCTCGTTCAATAAATTTATCACATTCTGTTGTTACGTATGCAATCAGACCTTGCCCCTCCATTCCCATTTTCTTCACTGTCTGCACAGCAGCAGATCTGAATTTGGCCAAATCTGCCATCTTGTTTCTAATATCCAATGTTTTTAACTAAACAATATATTCAACAATATCTCTAATTAATGCGACTAATTAATACAACAATAATGGGCAGTGCTAGTTCACCTAACTCTCCATATATTTACTTTTACAATTTAGAAATCCCGAGCGAGCGTCCCAATATATGTACTAGGAGAAGTTTAAAATCCCGGACGAGCCCCCAATATATGTGGTGGGTTTTGATGTTAAAAATATTGAAGTATTAATTGTAGCAGATGTGAGGTCAGCTGTGCAAGCCCCTGAGGCTAACTGTTATTGAATTTTGTTCTCAGGGGACCTGGCTGCTACCACCCTATGACCTCAACCTGCTATATATTTTATCCTAATTAAATGTTATGGTGTATGTATGTTATCTGGCTAGGTGTCTAGGGTATTGTGCAATGTAATGTGAATAAAATGACAACAACAACACCTATAACTAAAGGAACAAATAATTAAACAAGTCACTGAGTAAATTTAGACTGTAAAATCTTTTGTACAATTTATTTTCCTGTATCTAATTTGTTTTAATACAGGAATAGTTAAACTCAAAAAAATAATTTCACTGTATTTACACAAAGTAATTTAAACAACAAATGTCTCTGTGACTGTTAATCTCAAAAGTTTATGACTGGGGTTGTCTGATGACTCTCTAACTCCTATGCTTGGACACGATTATTTGGAACTACTAGTGTCATCACAACTAGGTGACTGTTGGATTGGAATTAGTTTGATAGAGATCAAGTTCAGATGAACTACCACATTGCCCATGGACTACAGTCTTATCTTTTGGTGAAGCACACGGTGAAGTCAGTCTCACAATATACGTCCAACAGACTGCAGCTTCTGCACACAGCAGTATACTCGTTAGATTGAATAGGCAGGTACTTTCGGCCTCACACTGGCAGCTTTTGTAGATTGATAGTATAATATGTGGCTCACTCTTTGTTTCAAGATGGAACCCTGAAATCAGAGGATTTGTACCGTCCTCAATACTTGATAACCTTATCTCCATCCCTAAGTACTTAAACATCATCAACAGTTTCTAGTTCAGTAAAGGTGCTAAATAAATAGCTATAGTTCCTATATGATTTAGTGCCCAAATCATCATCAGATAAGTTTCCAACATCTATTTAATACATTCTTTTTTTTCATGGAAGAAATTATATTTACTTTTTATAACTCATGTACAAACAATATGACTTGCTGAAGACGGCCAATGGTTTTCTGGTCTTACATCATAATAATAATCATACATCAATGTCACCTTTTATGTATTTTTCATTTCTCCCAAATTCTGCGTAAGCCTGCCTGGCTTTTCACAGAAATGACAATCTTTCTTACTAACACTTGTGGCATACACAAAGTGCTGAAATAGGCGCCTGTCTGTACACGACTCTACCTATCAGGTATTCATACACATTCAATAATGCAGATATTCAATAATAATGTTACATAAGGTTCAGCTTACCGCATCAATGAAATAATATACACAAGTATGTTAATCCGGCGATTCAATGGTCAATCCAGATCGCTCACTGGTACAGAACAGCGAAGGCACTATTATTATCTCCTTGCTTCTGAATTATAACATTACTTGTTGAAATTTTAATCGTTTAGTGGCAACCAACGCTAGGGTCAAATCGTTTTTATTCACTACTATTAGTTTATTTTGCTCTACCCAATCAGATGAAGTTATGCCCCACTAGTCTTTTCAAAAATAAACTACACTTCCACAATTGTATCGCTCTCCCCTTTTCCTATCGTTCTTTCAAAAAAAATAATGCAAAGCGATTTGAATTTACTGCAGGAAATAAAATATGGTGTGTGTGTTTTTCTACTACAGTTTCACTATCTAAGTGGTTATACATTTTAACGTGGTGCTTTTCTTTTAGTGTATCGAGGTTTTGGGGGCTACTCTCCCCCCATCCTTCCCAATTTCTGAATTACACTGCATAAGCTACCGTCTAACTTTTTGGGAAAAAATATGCCCATAGCAACTGGTTGCTAAGGCCTTTTAGTATTTTTTCAAACTTTCAACCTCTCGCATTCGCTTGTAGTGTTAGACTATGCAAATCCTTGACGTCAGCAGTCGCATGTCTTCCTATACTAGATTTTAAAAAAAACCAACGCGTGTCAAGGTTGCATTTCTTCCTCTATCATGTCATTCCTCCGTTTCTTTATTCTGTCGTTCCGTTTGAAACTAGCGATGCATTTTCAGTCGTGTCAAAAGGCATTTATTTCTAGTAGCATTGGTAATGCAGAGAGGGGAAAAGCTAGCATTTTATGTATAACGTTCACTAGGGCGTTACTGCGTGTTAGAACCTATAAGATTTTGTGCGATGGCGATGATGTTGCACCATAACAGACGATCTTTTATATATTTTATTTGACTTTAAAAGTTATAAAATTTTATTTATTTTATTTATTTGATCGGAGTATCAGGGATCTTACTACAGTGGAATACATTTAAAGTAGATCAGTATGAGTGTTTTTTTTACATGGGGATTTTACCAGAATCTTCGTTTGCCATAAAATACATTGACATGTATTTGAGTGACATATTAAATACAGCATCAAATTCAATAGTGGCTTGGTATATTAAGCAGACCACAATTGAGATTAGAATTAATCAAAATGTGGAAAACATCTACAGCAATTTAAAATTAGTGTTTTTCTTCGAAGTTTCCATATTCTATAATCTATCCAGAGGTTTTCAAACTGTGCGTCGCGGCTCCCAGGGGCGTCGCGGCCCTCGTCTAAGGGCGTCACGGTGGCTTAGGAAAAGTGTTGGGCTCGATATTATGGGCTCGATATATACATATATATAGTATAGAGAGGAGCCGCGTTGATTTATGCACAAGTCAAGGGAGCCGCGGACCAAACAAGTTTGAAAACCTCTGAATTTCTATACAATCCTAAACTTGCAATAATTCCGACATATTTACTTAAAACTCTGGCTTCAAATTTCCGCACCCCAGAGACTTCAATCTACTCACACACTTTGTATGTACATGTCCCAAACTACCAATTATCAATACTATAACATGTGTGCGATCGCCTAGTTCGTTAATCTCCGCACTCAGTGGATAGTAGCCTACTTACTAAATTTATTTTCGTAGCATACATCCAAATGGTATTGCTGATTCTACTATAAAAGCCGTTTTGCTCTGTTGATTTACAAGTGTATTATTGTTAGATCAGGTTTTAGGCACGTGATTTAAATGAATTATTACTGCCGCCGAAAAGAGATAGTTTTACTATTATTTCTTTGTTTATTGTTATATCACTTTTATTACAATTTGAAGATTTCACTTTCTCATAAACAATGTCTAAAATCCTGCTGGTTTAAAATTTGGTCAAAAGGTAAAGCAGAGACTTCACCATAGAGACTTCACGTAGAGACTTCACCATACTAGGTAGAGAGCATCGAGAAGTGGGGGTTACCATTTCCTTTCCTCGCTGCCTTTTCCTTCCCTAACTCAAAGATACCCATTTACAGCTGAGTAGGATGGAGCGTGTCGGTACCGTGTCAATCGGACGCTCTGAAATTTGGTACATTCATTCAATAAATGTGATGCTGTTTCGTATGGGTGGTGCATATGTTACACTTTTTCGTATATGACTGTGGGTGTAGCTTAAATGCAAAAGACCTTCGCATTCAAGTAACTGTAATTTCGATCTCACAGCAAATGACAGTATTTTATCACTTTTTTCTGTTTTTTAACTTATTGAAGAAAAAATATCCCGTTCAACCTCTGATGGGTTATAATTAGTATATATTTGGTTTTCAATTCCAAATAATATGAACAACTGTCAAATCATTGTAAATAGGGACAATCGCAATTGTGCTTATACGTTAAATAATAAAAAATAAAACAAACAAACAAACAAAAGCAAGAAGAAACTCTGAACAAGAATAATATTAAAGTGGAGGGGTGTAAAGGCCTGGTGGTTCCAGTTATATAACTGACTGTAACAGATATTTAATTGACTTTCATCTGTTAAAAGTCATATGCATTGTAAGAACAGCATCAGACCTTCACATTCCCAGCCACTTTATATTAACATTTGTTCGTGTTAAATATTGTTTGACTATATTATGATGTTCCCAGGTCTGTCTATTCTTAACACCTCTTCTATATTTATAGGTTAGTTGGATGCTTGCAAATAATCTAATATTGGTATTCTCATTTGTTCCTACCTCTTACATTTTAACATGAAATGTTCTATATTATTGTCTTGAAGACATCCTACACAGTAAGGTTCTTCTATTCTGAAATAGCCTTTAGTTTAACGTTAGATAGAAAGCTAGATGATAATGAGTGGTTAACACATTTCATTCTGCGCACTATTCTTCCTTATGACGATTTACTTTTTAGTTCATTTACAACAGTAGTTGATAATAGATAGACCTAGAGAATTGCACAATATAGTAAAACAGTATATAACAAGAACTAAAAGTAATAGGCCTACATAAGAATCAATGACATTGATAACAGTAATGCTGTTATGTTTTGTAATTTTGCATTATCTTAATTTGGTTAATCTTCGGAGAAAATATCTGGCAACTTGATTGGAAATCGTCTGCAATACTTTTGGAGAAATGGTGGCGTAGACCTAGTTATTGTGAGCGTTTGTTCCATTAACTGATGTGAATAGAAGCTGTATTTTTTGGAGAATATATGGTAGATGAAATCACCTTGCAATAAAAGAAGGGATAAACATTTTCTGGTTCACAATTATGTCGACAAAGGGGAACGATTGCTTGAAGTTTACTGTGACGAAGGCTATAATAAAAGAAGCATCTCAAGAAAAGAGGGCAAAGGCCACAGATTAACCAATACTTAATCCGATTGTTGACTGAGGGTCAGCAGTGATATGGACCTACTGTGAATAAGGTCATATCATCAGTGAAACAGGTCGCTCAGCCAAGACATGCCTTAAGGTTATTCATTGATTTGGTGATTGACAGGACCAATCAGAGTGGCTGAAGCTGTAGGCTTTGTTTGCATTGGAGATAACACCGGTCTTGACATTCATCCTATAGGGCAGGGCTGTACAAACATATTAGAAATTAACTTCATGGATCTTTTAAGAGCTTCGAGGATGTACACCCTGTTACTGTGTTAGGGATTGACTGTAGGGAAATAGTGAAAAATAAATTCCTACATCTTTCTGTGAGTAAAGTGATATTCGTTTTTATTTTCAAACTGAATGATTTGCATACATGCCACACCTCAGAGATGAAAAACCTGTACAAAAAATTAAAAAAACCTGTACAAAGACCCGCAAAACCTGTACAAAGACCCGCAAAACCTGTACAAAGACTGAAAAACGTAACAAAAGAGTTTATTCATGTAAAAGTATATTCAATTAGATGGTTCTGCACCATCATAGTGACATGCGGCCTTTGCCTTTTTAAGCATGTCTTCACTTGCTTTAAAACCTAAACAACAAGAGTTAGAATTTATTTTGCATTGTAGAAATGCTGTGACTGTATCATCATTTAGTCTATTTCTGCAGTCCGTGTGAATCTTTTTCATCATAGAGAAAGACCTCTCACAGTCAGCATTGCTGTGAGGCAATGTCAATAAGCGTTTCACTATGACTGCCAGACTGGGAAATCGTGTACGACCAGTGCTAGTTTTCAGGTTGATTATGTCAAGCCAGTACCTAGAAAAGCTTCTTTTTTGTCCAGCGTCAAATCTTGAAATACATTCATCAGGCAGCAAACAATAATCTTCAAATTCATCCTTTAACACCTCTTGGTCTAAATGTGGTGCAAAAGTGTTGGCCAGCTTACAGATTGCTGTATATTGAACTGTGTCTTTAAAGGCTGGATCAAGAATTTTGATTAAGGACTTCATTCTCAAATGGAAATTTATCCAATATCTTTTTCACAACAGCAACATAAAAGTTCCTCACATCTCTGAAAAATGAATTTCTCACTTGAGAACTTATATCTAACTCTTCCAGTAATGTCCTGTTGGACAGACCAACAGCAAGTGTATGGTCATCATGCTGTAGATCACGTTCAGCATACTTTAACAATCTTATATCTTTCACCTCTTTTACATATTTCATCTCTACAAATTTGACAATAAATTTTCGTAGCAGACGATCCATTTCATCCATCATACCACCTATTTGGGACTCATCTGTCTGAAACAATTTGTTAAATTCAGTCAACAGAGGTAGCACAAATTGGAGAAAACGTAGAGTCATCTGGGTCAGTGGTGATTTTAGTAACTGATGAATGTTTTTGACACGGCATGGTTTTTCCATATCGTCGTGGCTCTCGAAGTATGAAGATAGAGCAGAATATTGATTTAAAATTCTGTCCACTACTTTCTGCAAAGAAAGCCAGCGAGTCTGGCAGTGCTTTAGTATGTCTAGTGCATCCACTCCTGTAAACAGTTGAAACTCTCTGTATGATTTTTCCGTTTTGAGCTATGCTCAAAATGATAGAAGATATCTATCAAAAGGTCATCAACAGGAATAGTCAGCTGCTTTATACCCTCCTTGGCACAAAGATTTGCAAGGTGGCAAATACACCCTATACTAAACACATCAGGGTTCTTGCTCTTGATTCGCGTTAGTACAGAGTTTGATTTGCCAACCATTACATTGCAGTTGTCACTTGCAAAACCTATACAGTTAATCCATGGGATTTGTAAGTCGCTGAACACAGCATCAATATCACTGAAAATAGCTTCACTGGTTCCACCAGTACCGACCGGCATGCCCAGCAACCTGGTTCTAGGTCCTATGCCATCTTCAAATACCCTCACCATTATAGCTAAACGCTTGTCAGTTTTTCTATCATTTGACTCATCGATCATCAAGGAGAAAGGTGTCTTCCTGCATAATTTGATGACTGGCTCCGTTGCAGATGGAGCCAAGCAGTTTTTAATAATGGCTGTTGTTTTGGTTCGCTTGCATTTGAAACGTTTGGCAATAGCACTGTCCGGAAACATCTCAGCTGATAAGTCTGAAAAATGGTCAGCTATAGAAGCAGCTATGTTGTGTTGAGCAATAAAATTTGCAAATAAAACTTCAGCCCTCGTTATTTTATCATCTTCTTGTTGAGGCTGAGTAAAGAAGGCCTTGATAGAACTTCCGTTCTTCAGCTGATAGTTCCTTTCATGCAGTTTTGTTTTGAAATGCTCCCTCACATCGTGTAAGCCAGATGCCATCACTTTAATATCTCTATTGCATATTCTACAGTATGCATGTGAAGAGCCTAATTTGGATGTCTCAATAATCCCAGGGAATGTAGTTGTCCAGTCAGATTGAAACTTCCCACGACGTTGATCTTCTTCTAACCTCCTTTTTTTAAAGTTAGGCTCAGCCATGCTGTTAGATGGATGCAATATTTCCTGCTAGACAGAAAAAAAAAAATATTAATGTGAAAAAGTAAATACAAATATTAATAATCAATTTGAAAAATATAATTATTTGTAATTTTAATATTATATAATGAAATAGAATCTTGGAAAAAAATTAATACAATTTATGGTTGAAATGAAGAACAGTTGCTGTGTTTTCTATAGTGCCTTATAAAAGTACAGGCCTAAAGAGACCAGTAATAAGCATTATGGGTTAGGAATCTTAAATTTAAAATCTAATAAATTTTTTGCTAAAGCTGGTAATGAAAATATAAACTAGCGCTGGCGTAATATTAGCCTGTATATTTTCTACCGAACTTCAAAAATTGGAATAGCCGTTAAAGCCCAACTGGTAGTTTTAAATAGACCTTCCCATACAAATTTTAGTGTCAATCAAACATTGATAGTAGGCTAATTAATTATTTAATAATTATAAATCATTGAATGACCGTAATGATGACCACCAAAGGCAAAATAACATTGTTTTTTAAAGAAACGAAATTAAAACTAAGAAGAGAAGTAGGCTAACTCCAAATAAACTTTTCTCTGATCGAGTTAAGATGTAAATTTTCCACGCTATTGTGGTTTTTTTTTTCTTTTCAGTTTCATAATTTGGTAATATCGGAATGACGTTCGCCGAATGCTCCGCGTGTATTTTCGTACCATTTAGATTTAGGGTTAACCCTAGCTGTAACCCTAATTATAACTCTAAATGGTACGAAAATACATGCGGAGCATTCGGCGACCGTCATTACGTTATTAGGCTACCCATAATTTGTAGGCTATTGTATTATTTTTCAAATTTACATTTCTTACGCACTTTCTACAAGTTTTAGTGAAATCAAATAATATGTAGTGGTATCAGCCTTTTTTTTTTTACCAGCCGTAAATAATCAATTATGCTAAACCTTAGGGGAAAAGAAAGCATAGGCCTAAGTTATCTGACAGTTAAATCTAACTTCATCTAAACAATGTTATTGTAATATTTTTTTAAAAATGAATTACTTACCAATACTAAACTGGAAATTAATCAACAATAGGCTCGACTCAAAAAAGATTTCAGTGCTGCGTAATCGTTCAAATAATCAGTAACCTCGCGCTAGCTTTAGCGAAAAATTGTGAATGAACACGCCACGCACATCCCGCGGCAATTGAAAAATAGGCAGCTTGATTTTCATTGGTTATTTTTTTTTTTTTATCCACTTGGCTTAAAATCTCGCCGAATCTCATGACGCAAATTGTGTAGTGGCACAAGATTTATATGTATATTTAATAATTAGGCGAAAAAACCCGTACAGACCCGTGTACGGCCCGTACACATCTGAAAACGCAAACACCCCGTACAGATTATGGGTAAACCTTTAAGTGTGGCATGTATGGATTTGCTCACCTTCATTATTGCAGCTCTCTGTTTTTTGTTTGTTTTAGGATACTTTGCAGCACATATTGTCCTGTTTCATTCTTCTATCCTTGATAATAACTCTTTGTATGTCCTTCAAGTTCTTGCAGGTTCATTTTTATGTTTCCACCCATCTCTACCCGAGTCTTGCTTTTCAAACATATTAGGCTACTGTATATGTGTGTTTATTTGTTTGTTTTTTTAATTCAAACTGTTCTTGTATTCAAACCGTACTTTTGGTGTTGTAAAAAAATGTAAAATGGTGTTCAATTGAACTGAAGTACAGTATGCTGTCAGTTTGTTACGGTCTTAAAAAACAAATTCAGATATCCTAAACTGAAACCCTAACCTTAGGCTAATCCAAACCCTAATGACATTGGCGACTTACTAGGATGACATAGAAGAATGCGGCCCACCATCTTTATTTCTATAAAAGTACAAAACAAACAGTATTTCGTTGTGCAAACTAAACAGTTAGTGTTTGGGATGTGCATCCTGTGCGGTTCCCATGGGCTTCTACTGAGATAGAGAAAGAATAAGACCACTTCTTACATCAGTCATGTCATAAGCGGCAGCTAAATGAGGTTGTGAATAGGTCTAGTAACTCCACCCTGCAAGACAAATTGTTACAGAAACTGCAATGCATGGGCACATCAGTGCTTTGGGGCAGGCATCATACATAGGGCTACTTCAGTGTTATCCCCATGCTCTATAAAGAGCAAAAAAGGGAAGGAAGAATTAGAGTTACATGAATAGTGGTATTTTTGCTAGTTACCGGTTACACAGTGGCAGTTTACTTTGGTCGAGGAGTGCATTTTTCTCACCCTTTGGCTTGCCACTCTTGAAAAGTGTGAAGACAAGAACATCGCAACCGTAATATTTAGTTAAGTTAACAATACATGCAAGTTAATATACTTATTAGGCCTACCTTGCTGAATTATATGACCACCAGCTATGCACAATGCTACAATATACATATGTGGAAATGAACCTATGTCTGTGAGGCTAATTACATCCTCATTGACTTGAAATCATCCACACACTTCCAGGGATTCCCTCTTTGGTGAAACTTGTTGAGAACCTAGCATTGCACATTAAGCTTGGAGACGTTACTTGAGCCCAGTCGTAATTCTTTGACTTGGTTGACTGCATGCAGAAGGATCTAACTATGGACTCAGGGGTAGGCAGGGGAAGCTGAGAAGTGGCTCTGTGCAGGACGTGACAATTTCTTGGGAGCCCAGAACCAGAGTACAGTATTTTAGCTCTGCATAGTTGGAGAGACCCCTTGGATGGTGGGGAATGCACAGTATGCCATGCACTTCTTACTCCTAGCTTGGGACCAGATGTGACAATCCTTTAAATGCAAGCCAAGCTGGAGAAACTGAAGCTCATCACTTCAACTCAACACATTTCAGAATAGCAGAAAAGCCCTAGGAAAAGCTTAGATTTACAGTGTAGATAATACCAACAGTATTGGCTGCTAAAGAGTGAGAAGCTCGGCAGCCCTACTTAAACAACAGTCTTGCTGAAATTGTACTTAAGAAAAGGAATAGTTTCAGCATTTTTGCATACCACGTAGTAAACTAGAGTAAACTGTATACTCCATCATGTGATAGGAATTGTGTTCATAAACACTGAGGGCATGTCTGTACACAGCATTCTGATATAATATCACTTAATAGCATGCAAGGTGTGAGCGACAGCTTACAACCTTCATAAAAATGCTGTATATACATATGATAATTTAACATGAAACAGCCAAATGCCTATGGGATTGAACTAGTGCATTAATTAATATAGAGAAAATACCTACCAGTCACGATTTTTTCAATACAAATAGAAATTTGGTCTGTCATGATAAAACAGATTTAAGAACAGTGTCACAAGTGCAAAGACACATCCTGGCGCCGACATAAATTCAGATCACAATCCAGTCGTCATCAAAGTAAATATAAAGCTGAAAAGAGCAGAAGACAGGAGGAACCCCAGATAGAAATATCAGCGCTGAAACAACCAGATATAAAACAGAAATATTTAATCGAAGTCAAAAATAAATATCAACAGTTATTGACAGAAAGCATGGAGCAGTATAGAAGAGAAAACCCAGAAGAAAAAGTAACCGCAAAATGGGAATGCTTAAAAACAAGCATACAATCAGCAAATGCAAATCCTAAAAAGGAGTCTAAGAAAAATCAAATTTGGATGACAGATGACATCTTGAATAAAATGGCAGAAAGAAAGAAAGCAAAAAACACTCCAGAATATAAAACAATAGACAATGACATACGTACTATGTGCAGACAAGCAAAAGAACGGTGGATAGAAACAAAATGCAAGGAAATAGAAGATTTGGAAGCAAAGCACATGACAAGAGATATGCATGAAGAAATAGAGAAATTATCAAATAGGTTGCAGTTTGCACAAGGAGGAAACTGTATCAAGAACAAAGATGGTGTAATATTACTTGATGAGAAAGACATATCAAACAGATGGGCAGAATACGTAAAAGAACTATTCGAGGACAACAGAGGTAAAAAACCATCACCAGATTCTAATGAAGGCCCAAACATTCTCAGATCAGAAGTAGAGAATGCCATACATATGATACATAAAGGAAAATCAGCAGGCATGGATAACATAAACATTGAAATGATAGAAGCTCTGGAGAGCTTTGGTATAGATACAATAACAGATCTATGCAACGATATATATACAATACAGGATATATACCACACGACATGAAGACATCAGTTTTTATAACATTGCCCAAAAAACCAAATGCAACAGAATGTTCAGACTTCAGAACAATCAGCCTGATGAGTCATGCAATTAAGATACTGCTCAAAATCATACAGGAAAGAATAAAAAGTAAGGTAGACAGCGAAATCCAAGAAGAACAGTTTGGTTTTAGACGGAACAGTGGAACAAGAGAGGCAATATTTTGCCTAAGAATATTAGCAGAAAAATATACAGAGGTCCAAAAAAGTATGTACATGTGCTTCATTGACTTTAAGAAGGCTTTTGACAGAGTCTATCATGAGAAAATAATTGAATGCCTTGAAGACATAGATATTGATGGAAAAGATATAAGAATACTCAGTAACCTTTATTGGGAGCAAACTGCCACAGTAAGATCTGGAAGGAATTATTCATCATAGACATAAAAAGAGGTGTCAGACAAGGTTGTGTGCTGTCCCCCTGCCTATTTAATTTATACACCGAAAAAATTTTCAAACAGATACAGGAAATACCAGGACTGAACATCAGTGGAAGGTCAATAAACAACCTTAGATATGCAGATGATACCGTGTTGTTAGCTGAAAGCGAACAGGAGTTACAAGAACGAGTGAAGCAAGTGAACAGTATAAGTCATGAATACAGTACTTTGCAAAAAAAATGGCAGTCATATTTTCGCAACACAGCACACTGATAGAAGCAAATAATAATAAAAACTGTATGTCCAGAGGAAGATTGGTATCTCCCCTATCTATTAACAGTGGTATCAGTACAATATAATGTTGCCTTCTCCAGCAAGGCAAGCCTGGATGCGGCGACGCATACTTCCCACAAATGTTTGTAGGTAATTGTGAGTCAGACTGTCCCAGTATTTTTCAGCTACCTTCTTCAATTGTTCAGCGTCTCTGAGTCCACTCTTTTTTAAATGATTCTTGAGTAGTGCCCAAACATTTTCAATTGGGTTTAGGTCGGGACTGTTGCTGGGCCACTTCAGCACTATCACATTCTTCTCTTGCAGCCATGCTTTGGTGGTATGAGATGTATGCTTTGGGTCATTGTCATGTTGAAATGTGCACCCATCGAGGTACATGACCTGCATAAATGGCAGAAGGTGTCCCTCTAGTATGTCGATGTACCTTTCTTTCGTGAGAATTCCTGTGAAAACACACAGTGGGGTGGCACCTCTTGCTGACACCCCTCCCCAAAGATGGAATTTCTGGGTATGTTTCGGTCACTGGTACACAGGCGTTACAGAGTCTTTCGTCCAAATATTTATTTGAGCAGGATAAGACCAAACAGAACATTCA
Organism: Oreohelix idahoensis; assembly: GCA_024509875.1. Taxonomy (NCBI): domain Eukaryota; kingdom Metazoa; phylum Mollusca; class Gastropoda; order Stylommatophora; family Oreohelicidae; genus Oreohelix; species Oreohelix idahoensis. The sequence continues at coordinate 316,615 of JAMPIV010015024.1, read as the reverse complement.
TCTGAAAAAAATCACATTGTCCCATGACAAATTTTGGTGTTCGTGGCACCAGTTCAAGCGCATCTGTTTGTGAGTCTCTGTGAGCAATGGTGACGAAATTACCCGCTTTTTTGTGTAATTCATCCTGTGTAGCTCCCGGTTGACAGTAGCATTAGATACCTCTGGGTTTCCCAAATCGATCATGCTCTGCCGTATGTTTTCTACACTCTTCATTGGCCCAGCCCGAACGATTTGGGCGAGACGCCGATGGTCCTTTGTGTCCAAAATTCTTGACCCCCCACTACCTTCTTTTCGCTCGATTCCATTACCTGCTTTTAATTTACTCACAACTCTGTAGACAGTCCGCTCAGGAATGTTCAAGGTTTTAGAAATGTTGGAACATGTTTGATTTCCTTCATTCCAAAGCTGTGAAATTAACATACACTTTGACTTTGTGTCCATTTTCTGCCACTAGCATTAGAAATTGTCGTCTGCTCTATTATCAAGGGACTTTACTCTCCGCTAATTTTTTTTTACTTTTGGTAGTGTTTGCTCACTTAAGTGGAGTGCAAATTTTGGGCAGAACATGCATATTTAATTAGATTTCAGCATATTTAGCTAACCAATATGACTGCCATTTTTTTTGCAAAGTACTGTATGTACTCGACATTAATATTGAGAAAACAAAAACTATGATAATTAGCAGAACAGACGATAAACCCACATTAAAGATAAATGTAAATGGGAAAATCCTGGAACAAGTCAAAAGCTACCTATATCTTGGTCATATAATAACAGAAGATGGCAGATGTGAAACAGAAATCAAGAAGAAAATAGGAATGGCCAAAGCTACATTCAACAACATGAAACATATACTGACATCTAAACAGTTATCTCACAAATTAAAACTGAGAATCATAAAGTGTTATGTATATTCTGCATTTCTGTATGGTGCGGAAACATGGACGATGAATAAGCATTTGGAAGAAAGAATTGAGGCTCTTGAAATGTGGATATATAGAAGAATGGGGCGTATCTCATGGAAAGAGATGAAAACAAATAAAGAGGTCCTAGAAAATCTAGGTATGAAAAGAGAACTAATGAGGGAGATCAAGGTTCGGCTCATCATAACTGGCAGACGCTGGAGCTGGGTTGGTCATGTCCTCAGAAGAGACCCCGATGCCATCACAAGAACAGCTATGCTTTGGACCCCTGAAGGAAAACGAAAGAGAGGCCGACCAAAAACAACCTGGCGGAGGACTGTGGAGGCTGAGATGCAAAGAATGAACCAGAGTTGGGGCACTTTACAAAGGATGGCCACCGACCGAGCAAAGTGGAATCAATTTGTTGTTGCCCTACAAGATGCCACTAGGCGTGATGGCCACTGACTGCTTTGACGGTCGGCGGCTAAGGATCAAAGAAGAAGAAGAAGGTTCGGCAGCTAAAATACTTTGGCCACATAAAAAGGCATAACACCTTGCAGAAGACCATAACAGAAGGGAGAGCTGAAGGCAAACGTGCAAGGGGAAGACAGCGCTATAAGTGGGAAGATAACATCAAGAGATGGACAGGAAAGAGTCTATCAGAGTGCACCACCAAGACAAGAGACAGAAGACGTTGGAGATCCATTACAGCCAACCTTCGTTGTGGAGATGGCAACTGATGATGAGGATGATGAAGTAGGTGAACATAGCACGCAGCAGAGATTGCATTCTTCAAAGGGTACACATTAAAGTATGTGATGTAGCAGAAGTACTTTTGTGTGCTGGAATGTTTTAGTACATGTAAATTAATTTATTCTCTTAACTCGTTTGAACTTCTTGAGAGGGAGGTAGGAGTTAAATTTGTGAAAACTGGAGTAAATTAGGAGAGAATGTTTTCCAACTTTTCTGTTATTTTACCTTCACAGTTCCTTCATTGTGCAAACAAGAAGTTTTACTATACATTTTGCTGGTACATTGATGACAAGATTATTTCATGATGAAACTAACGCGACTGGATTCACACCGCATTGCTGTCTTTTTACTCACTTTTTTTGGGTAAGTCATTGAAGAAAATATATGATTGAACTTTCATGCAATCTAAAAGTGAACGTCAACCATACTAGCTTAAGTTTAATAAGGTACCTTAATGCTGTTGTATTTTAAATTTGAAAAATTTTTATTAATAGTATTAAAATGTTTTTTAAATTAAAAAAAGTATACAAACAAACGTAGTATTTTAGAAAATGAAAACCAGTATCATTGTATGTTTAAATCAATGTAATATGTATATTTTGAAAAAAATATTGGAAAATCTGTCAGAATGCATTGTTAATACATTCAGCTTTTGGGACACATAAGAAAGCTTTCATGTCCCACTGTTAAAGAACAAATATTGATATGTTATGTATTGTTGACACACATAGGTTTATAGCCATAACTTTTGAGAAAATATGTCTCTTTGTGGTAACTCATGTTTTTACACGGTTTTTAACATATTGAATGCTGCATATTTATTACGTCACAGGTTGTCAATGACGTAACATGTTTGCGCTAATTTATTCTAACGGCTCATATTCGTGGCCTTTCGTTACTTCAAGTCGTCCTAGTGTCAGACATGTTTTTCAAGCTCCCAGAATTGCGGAGGAATATTATATATTTAAGTGGCATAACTAACTTCGAAGGCCGCCACTATGTTTTCTAAGATGGTCCTGAACTTATACAGAAGTTCCACCTCTTATAGAGAAGTATAACTCAAGTATTTTTATATTCACGTCGTCTGGTCCACATTACTTGGGTGTCATCGTTCTGCGCGCACCTCTAGTACAGCGGCCAGAACTGAATTATTGAGACGAGATGTATTGAAGACTGACTACTACATATGCATTGATCATGCCTGTGTATTTTTGCGGAGATCTCATTAACGATGCGCCAACCATGCCAATGTTCCTGAAGTAAATAAATGTTAAAGAAGTTATTGTGGACCCTCTACAAGATGTCTTGTGTTCTTCGGCCAGAGATGTCCTGTGGTGACCATACCCGTGTCCATTCGTGTTTGTCAGCATGATGCATGAACGTTATAATATATTACACTACAAGTACTAAACCACAAACCAACCAGAAAGAAAACCCTGATGTAACAACTATAATTTGGCGACCAGTATGGTTTGGTTCGACTTCGCAGGACATTTCCATTCATAATATTTCCAGTACGTTTTTGTGACATTTCACTGTTGATCCTCATCTACATAACTATTGTATGGCTTTGTTAACCGTCAACTTTCGCCATGATTTCTGCACTATTCCTTTCTCCTCAAGTTCACTTCCAGATGTTGTCATTCAAGTTTGCTGTCATCTTCATTTGATTTATTCTGCTTACTTTGTACAGCTCAGTTCACTTACTTTACTTCAACCTTTGTACTTCTTCACTGAGTCCAGGGTGTATTATTTGATATAATTCAGACTTCATCTTCTTGTTTTTCAACATATCACATAGCTTTATTAATTCCATAACTATATTACATGGTTTTGTTTATTTCATTGTTAAAAATATGTATTTTAAATATATATTGCACAGTTTCAACTTTAAAAAAAAAATGTCTGTATTTTTGTTATTTTTCCCAGCTATGCATTCTTCCACGCAAACAGAAAGGCATTTAGTAATGTGAAAACTTCAACAGGAAAGGTCTGGACCCCAAGTTTTCACAATAAATCTGTCCAGGAGATTAAGCCAGATGCAGTGAGAAACTTTATGTGTTATTTAATGTGCTGTCACAATGTTATGACATACGAATTATGATGTTCATGTGTTTTTAACTCTTTAATCAATATGTGTACTATATATATGACGTTTAAAGAAATTTCTTCTTTGATCCTTAGCCGCAGACCGTCAAAGCAGTCAGTGGCCATCACGCCTAGTGGCGTCTTGTAGGGCAACAGCAAATTGATTCCACTTTTCTTGGTCGGTGGCCATCCTTCGTACAGTGCCCCAACTCTGGTTCATTCTCTGCATCTCAGCCTCCACAGTCCTCCGCCAGGTTGTTTTTGGTCGGCTCTCTTTCGTTTTCCTTCAGGGGTCCAAAGCATAGCTGTTCTTGTGATGGCATTGGGGTCTCTTCTGAGGACATGGCCAACCCAGCTCCAGCATCTGCCAGCTATGATGGTGTGCATGTCCTCTTGCTTGCTCCGAGTAAGCAGATCTTGGTTGGTGATGGTATTCGGCCAAAAGATTCAGTGAATTTTTCTTAGGCATGTTGTGTGAAAAGAGGACAATTTCGACATTTCCTTCTCTGTAACTCTCCAGCATTCCGCACCATAGAGAAGCACAGAAAGCACACAGCTCTGATATAATCCTAATTTTGTGCTTGTGCTGTACTGAGAGGACTTCTAGGTGTTGTTTAGGCTAAAAAAGGCTGTTCTTGTCTTATTCATTCTGATGTTGGTGTCTTTGCCTGCCCCGCCATCTGGTGTTATTATGCATCCTAGGTATGTGAAGGTGTCTGTCTGTACCAGTTGCTGATTCTTTACTGATATGGGCTCAGGGTTGCTTACATTGAGCGTCATGACCTCTGACTTCTTTAATGTTCAAGCCCACCTGCTGGCTAAACTTATTAAGTCTATCCATTTTTCCTGGATGTGTTGATGTGAATGTGCTAGTAGTGCAATGTCATCTGCATATTCCAGATCTTCCAATGTAGAAAATGTAGTCCATCTTATTCCTCTTGGACTGCCCTCTGTTGTCTGGCGCATCACCCAGTCTATGACTGTTAAAAATAGAGTTGTTGATAAGGGGCATCCCTGTCGTACTCCTGTCTTCACCTCAAAGGTTAGGTTGCTCTGCCCAACACTACACGTAAAGTTGGCATAGAGGCTTTTTATGATTGACACTATGCAGCTTGGAATTCCATAAGCCCTCAGTATTTCCATAAACTGTCCCTATGTATGCTGTCAAAAGCCTTTTCAAAATCAACGAAATTAATGTACAGCTGTCTTTGCCATTCTGAGCACTGCTCTATAATGTTCCTGAGAGTGAATGTATGATCTACACATCTTCTGTTCTTTCTAAATCCTACTTGTTCTTTCCTCAGTTTGTGGTCTACTGCTTTTGAAATTCTCTGTATAATTATCCTGCCTAGTAATTTGCTGGGAACTGAGAGAAGAGTGATTTCTCTTCAATTATTGCAGTCTGCAAGATCTCCCTTCTTGGACAATTTGAGAGTTGATACAGGGTATTTAGGTAATGGTGACCCACTGTAAGTTGGTACGCATTAACACATTGAGGTGCCACCAATGTAAGGTGCTTTGCACTTAAAGCCATTGTATTGACCACGATTTTATAGGGTTGACTAGTGATAGACATGATGTAGTATGTTGGTAGGCTGGGGCATGGCAACTCTCTTCCAGACCCTTCTAGAGACTGATTTTGTTGGAGACAGTCGTGTTATACATCGCTCTTGATGTTTATGAATCGTGCAGTGTTTCTCCTTAATTATAAGGCATGGGGTCAGCCTTTATTAAATATGGATGCAATGTTAAGTCATCCTAATTGGGTGTATCAACTTCGGTTCAAGAAGTAATGCAGGGAGTATTTTGAATGATAATTATTAAATTTATAATATTGTCAAAACCTCAACGATCACTATCGGATGTTCGCCAGACGGCATCGCGTATATACACGTTGACATTTTGATGACAGAGGAGTGAATATAGGAGACTGCAGGAATGCTATAATTGATTGATGCTATGAATTGTTGATAATATGTTCTCGTCATTAAACCATGTAGTGTGTGATGGACTCTCACTCGGAATGCGTTGCCACCTTTATGAATTAAGGTTGGTGTTCACTACACTCATCATTCGAGTATGACATCAGCACTTTGCTCAATTGGCAGAATTAGAACATTAAGGCGAAAGCATGAAGTCCGAATAATGAACAAAAGACCTAATACCACAAACTCAGGACTTTCACAGATAGGCCAGCTAACCATCGCCTTAATAGTTGCAACGTCTCTACAAAACAATTTGTAACAGAATGGTGGCCAGTGTGGGGATGGAAAAAATTTTTTTAAGAAGAAATAGCAGTAACAGTTTTGTTCCAGAGTGAATATTTGTCGTGCCAAGAACTTTTCAATTTTTCCATAATTTGAAATGACTAAAATAAGTATGGTAACCAAGGCGCATGCGTACTAAGGATGTCAATGACGTCACAACCTTCTCAAGTTCATTGAAGCAGCCGTTTGGAAATTCTTCAATCAACAAGGCAGCGGGCTTTAAATTATTCAAGATAACTCAAACAAATTAATCGCTACTATCAAGGAATAATCAATATTTCAGGCCATCTACATAGTTCTCTGGCGCATGCTTGCACTGTCGGAGATTGGTTTTTTTTCAAAAAGATAAGTACATGTTGGTGCCCTGTGCAATGTTAGTCCATTTCAGTTTGCAGGCATGTTTATTCTTACAATATACGTTACATGTTTTCATATAATATTATATGTATGTTAAGTTCGCGGGCAGATGGAGGGAATTTGATCTCTTCTCAGATACCTCTGCGGACGGTGAGAAGATTTCAAATCGTTCTATAGGGACCGATTGACTAAATTCGATTCGTGAAAGCTCCACTAAAGGCTGTGGCATAATCTATTCATGTTGAACTCAATCAACACTTTCTGTTAGTTGTGAAGTCATGTACATAAACATTGTTTTATTAATGTTTTTCGTTTCATTTTATTTAATTTCGTCAATGGTTCGTCAAATGTCAGTCAAGTCTAACCTTACTATCGTTTAGTTTTACACATAAATTCGTTACGTCATTTCTAGAGAGATCATGTTTCGTGCACAGTTTGTTAGATTTCTTGTGCTTTGACCTAATTTCAGTTCAGTCACAAAATTTGTAACTTCTGCAATTATATTTAGTTATTAATATCGTTTTGGTGTTTGTAAATTGACATTTGTGGCGTAATTTTGTAATTGTACTTCTTTGGTTTATTGTATATGTTGTACTTCTCTATTGATTTTAATAAGAGGATAAAATACCTATATAATTATAAACATATAACACTTATAAATAATTAATTGAAAATACTTGATGCCTGAGATATTTTCTTGATGTTTGCACAAGTAGTTCAAGTAGCAACTATTTTTTTTTGCCTGAGTGAGGCATAATATTATAAAATATTGAATAAAATTAGAATTTTTAGCTTACAACTAATTTGTAAGTCACTTTATAAGTAGCTGTTTGACGAAATGAGTCGCAGTACTATATTAGCCATTGTGGCATAGATAATTGAGTATATAAATATTGGAGATTGATATAATTGACTAATTAAATATATTATTATTTAACATGGCGACTTTGGAATCTTTAATGAATGTGGGGAAGCAATTTGGTTACAAAGGAGAAGCACTTAGAGATTTTGCAGTTGCGGAACTAACAAAACATGAAGCTAAGGAAGCTGAATTAAAAGCTATGGCTAAGCAAGAAGAGATTGAATGAGAAGCAAAGGAAGAAAGAAGGAAGGCTGAAGCAAAGCAAGAAGAGATTGAATGAGAAGCAAAGGAATATAAAAAGAGAAAGGAACAGGAGGCAAGGGATGAAATGCAACGTATTGACGAAGAAAAGAGAATGCAACAAGAAGAAAGACTTAAACAACAAGAAGAAATACTTAAACAACAAGAAAAAGAATTGACACTTCTTCGTCTTGAAGAATTAAAATTGAAAGCGCAAATTGCTACAAATAGCAATAGTGATAATTCACATAATACGTCTTCATCAAACCAGACTAGAGACTACTACAATTTTAAATTACCACCGTTCAAACAAAATTTCGACGACTTATCATCGTATCTATTACAGGGTTTATTGCTAATATACGCATTACTTTTAATAGATGGGTTGAACTCGCTGGGGTGGATAAATCTTACGATAAAGTGGTTGATTTATTGCTTAGGGATAAAATTCTATTCTCTGTTAGCACACCATTTTTGTCATTTTTGCAGGAACGCAAACCACCCACTATAGCTGCATTAGAAGAAATGGCAGTCAATTATTGTACTGCACACCCAGGTGTTTGTATATCTAATTCTCATTTGAGAGAAGCATTACCAGTAGCTTCCGCTGTGACATGGCGTGATGATAATAATAGGTCACATGCTCAAAGCCTTGATAGGAATTTTATGCAGCGAAGAAATAACGACAATAATTATTATAAAAATAATAATTTTAAAAAGAATAACAATTCTTTTAGAGGTAGACCACAATCCAGAAATCAGTCACTTCATTTTAGGAAAAGCAACAGCTTTCAACAAAATTCAACCTGGAATAAACCATACAATGTCACGTCATATAACAACAATAACAACAACTGGAATAATGGTCATAATGTTTACAGATCCAGAAATAATAGTTACAATGGTAGGAGTCTAAATAATTCAGTTGATCGTCATCGACAACGTTCCAATTCACGCGGAACACAAAGATTTGTACACAATGCAGGGGCGGTGCTGACTAGCAATGCACCCCCAAGTAGTCATGATAATAATACTCAGATACATGCTTCATCTTCATGTTGTGCTGTTGATTATAATGTGGCAAATAGTTGCCCACAATGTAGCACTATTTTTCAGAAAGCCAACCATACGCCGATGATGTGTGTTCAGCCTATTCCAGCAGTTAGTCTCACTGTGAACGACGGGACAGGCACATTGATCTTCAACAGAGGATTGGTCGATGGAACCATAGTGTCAGTTTTGAGAGATTCTGGGTCCACCACTGTTGGAATCCGTCAGTCTTTATTACATCCTCGTTACTCCACTAATGAATGTGTTAGATGCATAACCTTCGGTGGTACAATTGAGTACTACCCCACTGCTATAATAGACATAAATACCCCATTTTTTTCAGGGAAAGTTAAAGTATGTCTCCTTCAGAATCCGATTGCTGATTTAACAGTTGGACGCATCCATGGCAGCAAGGATTGCACACCTGAAGAGATTTCGGAATGGGAAAAACAAAACTTGTCTATGGCCAATGCAGTGACAACACGAGCTCAAGCTCAGGAGTTGGATAAAGAAAATAGTACAGTTCCTGACTCAAATCTTCGGTATGACACTGATGTTCATTCTGTTATAGACAGAGTGCCATTTGCTGCTAAGCAAAAAGCAGATAATTCTTTAAAATTTTTTTTTGCTTTGGTGAATAAATATGATAATATTGCTTTTAATAACAAAAGTAAACATTGGTTCACAATCAAGAATGACATTTTACTTAGGAATTGTATGGACCAGACTAGAGTAAAACAACAGGTCTTAGTACCAGTAGCATTAAGGCCATATATACTATGACATGCTCATGACTCCCAATGCACGGGTCATATGGGCTACACTCGCACACGTTCTCGGGTGTTGTCATTTTTCTGGCCAGGGATCTCACGAGACGTAGCGTCGTATGTACGTTCCTGCATCACTTGCCAGGAAGTCAAGTCTCGTGGAGCGTTTCATAATGCTCCCATACAAGCATGTGACATATCAGTCCGTCCTTTTGATAAAATGGCAATAGACATAATTGGTCCTCTTTTGCCTTCTGCAAGAGGTCATAGATATATTTTAACATGTGTCGACTTATGTACACGATGGCCAGAAGCCATACCCCTTAAGAACTCAACTACATCAGACATAGCTGATGCTCTTCTACTGACCTTTTCTAGACTAGGATTTCCTAAAAAGTTACTATCAGATCATGGTCCTCAATTTGTCTCTGACACCATGACTGAGGTAATGAAGACTCTTAACATAGGAAGGAGTCTTAGTAGTGTCTATCACCCCATGAGCAATGGTTCAGTTGAACGGCTCAACCGCACCATTAAACAATTACTACATAAGGTTACCATAAAGTATCCTCAAGACTGGGACAGAGTCCTCCCAGCTATTCTGTTCGCTTACCGAGAGGTGCCGCATGAACAAACCGGCTTCTCTCCGTTCAAGTTGGTGTTTGGTGCTCCACCAAGAGGTCCATTGGGACTAATAAAAGATCTGCTTGACGCTGAGATGACTCAGGACACCCAGTCATCCTATGAATACGTCATTAACTTGCGTTACAAAAATTATAGACGCTTGCCAGATGGCAACAGCTTCTTCGGAGGCTGCAAAATATAAAGCAAGACTATTCCAAAATAAAAACAGTTGATTATGCCAGTTATTTCCTGGTGACGAAGCTTTCGTGCTACTCCCACGGAAGGATAATAAACTATTAATCGCATGGAATGGTCCATTTAAAGTATTGGACAGAATTTCTGACGTTGACTACGTACTAGACATTAAAGGTCATAAGAAAATTTATCATATTAACGTGCTTAAAGAATTCTATACTCACCCTGAACATTTACAATCTATCTTTCATGATCTAGAAGACAAATCAGTTGGTTCTTGCCAATATTCTAATCTATCGGTTATTCAGGAGGAAGAATCATCTTTCCCTGAAATCCACATGTCTCTTCCTGTACCTACTTTACAAGCTACAGAATCATGGCGAGATGTGACTATCTCTACTTCAGTTTCATCTCAACAAAGTCAACAAATTTCTGAACTCTTAGAATCTTATTCTGATGTTTTAACCGACATACCAGGTCGTACATCAGTTATTTCTCACGACATCATTCTTAGGGACAACACACCTATAAAACTTCATCCTTATTCAGTTCCAATACATTACCAAGAAAAGACAGCTCAGGAACTTAATCACATGTTAATTTAGGCATTATTGAGAATAGCAATTCTCCATTTTCTTCTCCACTAGTCATAGTTAGAAAAAAAGATAATAACATTAGATTGTGTGTCGATTATAGAAAATTAAACGCTCAGACAGTCACTGACAGTGAACCACATCTACTGCTTGACGACCTACTTACTCGGCTAGCAACAGCTAAATTTTTTACTAAAATTGACTTGACTAAGGGATATTGGCAAATTCCCTTACCAGAACATGCCAAATACCTCATTGCATTCTCCACTCCACAGGGCTATATCAGTGGAATGTGATGCCTTTTGGGCTTATGAACGCACCGGCAACGTTTATTCGCATGTTGACTGCAAGACCGACTAAGGTCCAAATCGCAGTTCAGGAAATTACTTTCTTTGTACATATTATTGGGGCTGGTCGCATTCACACTATGCAACAAAATGTTGATAAGATTTTAAAGTTGTCTATACCAAAGACAAAAAAGCAAGTTAGGAGTTTATTGGGTCTAATTCAATATTATAGTAGGTTTATCCCAAATTTATCGTCCATCACCGCAGTATTGTCTTCCCTGTTAAGGAAAGGCATGCCTACGAATGTCAAGTGGACTGACGACTGCGACAAAACGTTTGCTCATATTCTTAATATTTTTTCACGGCCACCTATCTTACGGTTGCCTGATATTAATAAAATATACATTCTACGCACAGATGCTAGCAACGTGGGCTTAGGTGCGAGCCTTTTACAAGAACATGATGGCGTTCTTCATCCTACGTTATTTATCTCGAGAAAACTAACAGACACAGAAAGAAAGTATTCAGTGATCGACTGGGAATTATTAGCCATCGTATGGGCTATAAAGAAGTTGGAAAATTTTCTTCTAGGTGCACCATTTATTGTGCAAACAGATCCAAAATCTGTAGCGGCACTCAGACGAGCCAGTCATAAAAACCCAAAACTGGCAAGGTTTTCAATCATCCTACAGCCGTTTCAATTCGAGATAGATTCGATTCCGGGTTCAGAAAATGTCATCGCTGACTCTTTGTCCAGATACCCAACATCTTCATGAGATGAACAATGACAACTTATTTCGTATGAACAACATAACAGTTATGTACTATATACATATTCAATAATCAAGAATTGTAGATTGGCAACACTGATCAAATTTACGAGTCCTCACGTTTTATCGTTTCAAAGTGATGAATCCTCACGCTTCCATAATTGAACTTACGATGAACTTCAACTACAAACAACGGATTGATATCTGTTACTTCAATGCTTCTAAACATTTCTATCCAGCATTCCATTGCACAAATGCTATGACATTATCGCTGACATTTTCACCACATGTTGATATTTCGAAAATAATTACGTATTTCGGCTCAAGTCAGAACATTCAGCATAATCTACGCCTTTTGATATTACATCGTTGGATTACAGTGGTTTCATGCAGAGAAGCACTTGCAAACGACAATTGACTTTTAATATTCCGGGGATTCACATCAATCGTTCCAATATTGCACCGGATTGTTTCAATTTACATTGCTGAGTTCGTTTGAATATGGACTTTGGTTTGTGTCCATTCTCCTATCAACCATTACAGTTTGAGTTACAAACACTATCTATTTGAATGCACACATATGTGGATGAATACTAACATTGTTCATATTATCTTGGTCTCCTTCAACAGAATGAACACTTCCAACCTGCATGATAGCGACTATATAGGCCATCTATACAAACAATGACCTTATATTTATCGTGCTTCACACGCTGGATTTTTTTCAAGACCATTAAACGTTTTAATACTATGAAATAAAATTATTAAAATTTTAGGATAATTAGATTTTAATTAGTACTTTAACCAGTACACATGATTTTATTATTCCTTACTATGTATAATTTTGTATTAGTATTTTATCTAAGCTAACTTAGCGGTAAATTTGATACATTTTTTCACATGTAATTTTATTGATAACATTAGTAAACTAACTTTATTCCCTTATTCTTTACTACTTCTTTTTCATTATTTTTTCTTATTTCTATGTTCTAATGTATTCCTTCTGTATTCTTCATCTTAATTATGACATTTAATTGGTTTAATTAAATAGATTCATGTTTATAATATTACCCACACGTAACATCTACACACTAGTACATAGATTACTTAAATAATTTTTAGTTCTTATTATTTTGCCTAATTAACTAACTCTTATATTATTTAAGACATTAGATGATAGTTTCTTCTTCTGTCTTGACGATTGACATTTCTTTCCTTTAACTTATGTATTACTTCTATGACTTATGTGACATTATAATATATTGACGACGACCACCGACATTGTTTTACTCAAAACATCGTTGGCCATATGTCCATAATTCGGGTTTCATTGATATAGTTAATTGCGATGGAAAGATTAAAGTTAAAATTTGTTAAAAATCTGTATAACAGATTTTTAAACCCGGGCTGTCAGGGAAGTTGATACGGGGTATTTAGGTAATGGTGACCCACTGTAAGTTGGTATGCATTAACACATTCAGGTGCCACCAATGTAAGGTGCTTTGCACTTAAAGCCATTGTATTGACCGTGATTTTATAGGGTTGACTAGTGATAGACATGACGTAGTATGTTGGTAGGCTGGGGCATGGCAACGCTCTTCCTATACCCTTCTAGAGACTGATTTTGTTGGAGACAGTCGTGTTATACATTGCTCTTGATGTTTATGAATTGTGCAGTGTTTCTCCTGAATTATAAGGCATGGGGTCAGCCTTTATTAAATATGGATGCAATGTTAAGTCATCCTAATTGGGTGTATCAACTTCGGTTCAAGAATTAATGCAGGGAGTATTTTGAATAATAATTATTAAATTTATAATATTGTCAAAACCTCAACGATCACTATCGGATGTTTGCCAGATGGCATTGCGTATATACACGTTGACATTTTGACGACAGAGGAGTGAATATAGGAGACTGCAGGAATGCTATAATTGATTGATACTATGAATTGTTGATAATATGTTCTCGTCATTAAACCATGTAGTGTGTGATGGACTCTCACACGGAATGCGTTGTCACCTTTATGAATTAAGGTTAGTGTTCACTACACTCATCATTCGCGTATGACATCAGCACTTTGCTCAATTGGCAGAATTAGAACATTAAGGCGAAAGCATGAAGTCCGAATAATGAACAAAAGACCTAATACCACAAACTCAGGACTTTCACAGATAGGCCAGCTAACCATCGCCTTAACAGTTGCAACGCCTCTACAAAACACGTAACAACAATTATTCCTTTGTTCCACTCTGATGGTGTTGTGCCCGTTTTCCAGACTTGTGCAAATAGTTCTAATAGTTCTGCTGCTAGCTCAGGGTCTGTCTTAAATAGCTCTGCATTTAAGTTATCATGGCCAGGAGCTTTTCCGTTCTTTAACCCTTTGATTACTGTGATGATTTCTTCTTTTCGTGGAATGTCTGTATTTACATCTAGATCGTTTTCAGCCTCAGGAACATTCATTTGTGTCTCTGGTGGTTCCTTGTTCAGAGTTTCTCAGAAGTGCTCTGCTCATCTTGTTTCCTGTCCCTCTGTTGTCGTGATGAGATTTCCTTGCTTATCTCTTACTAATGTAATATTGTTTGCACCTCATTTTCCGCTGATGAATTTAGTTATTTTGTATGCTGTGCTTTGTTCATTTCTCAGTGCTGCCTCTTCTGCCTGTCTTGCAAGATCGTCTAGGAAATTCCTTTTGTTGGCTCGGGTTTGGCGTTTAACTTCCTTGTCCAGCTGACTGTACTGTTCGCTATATAGTTGCTTTAACCTGGGGAACTTCGCTTCTGTTTTCTTTCTTTTCATTTCCTTTCTCAGTGTTGTGGCGTTTAATGTTTCTGGTGTTATCCAGTCTTGCTTCTTCCTTTCCTTGAATCCCAAGCATGATTTGCTGCTTTCCTTATATATTGTTGAAATGGTGTTTAATTTCTGGTCTATATCATCAGTCAATGTCTTTTCCTGACTTTTGGCAAATTGATATCGCTTCTTTATGTCAGCCACAAAAGCTTTTCTGGTAAGGGGGTCCTACATTTTGCTGATGTCAAACCTTTTCTGTGTAGTTACAGTTGGTCCAGCCCTTCTTAGTTTCACTTTCAGTTTTGCTACTAGTAACTACTAAATGGTGATCACTTCCCACATCTGCACCTCTTCTTACCTTCACATCTTGTAATGCTTGTCTCCATCTACCATTAATCATGATGTGGTCTATCTTGTTTCTGTCCTGACCATTTGGTGATTCCCATGTTAATTTGTGAATTTTTTATGTGGGAAAAGTGTTCCTCCAATGACCAGGTTGGTAATACTACAGAAACTTATTAATTTATCCCCATTTTCGTTTGCTGTTCAGCTGCCGCATTTCCCCATTACTCTTTCATTATATGTATTATGCGTACCAGCTTTCGCATTGAGGTCTCCCATTACTATAATAAGATCATATCTAGGTGTGTCTTCCATTTCTTTCTGCAGTTGTTGATAGAATTCATCCTTGACCTCTTCATCGCTGTCATTCGTTGGTGCGTAGCATTGTATTATTGTAGTATTGGTCAATCTACCTCTCAATCTTAATCTTATCAGTCTGTTTAGATGGGTTTCCATTCCAGTAATGTCCTTTCTATTCCTTTCTGTTGAATAATGGCTACACCTTCATTGTGCTGTCCATCCTCTCTTCCAGAGTAAAGTACTGTTTCTCTTGTTGCTGTTTTAACTTTTCCTGCCCCTGTCCCTCTGCTCTCGCTTATCCCTAGAATGTGTAACCTATAGTTTCTCATTTCTGCCGTGACCTGTTTTAGTTTACCCATCTCATTCATTGTCCTGACATTCCAGTATCCTATTCTTGTATCATGTTTTGCGGTCAGGACGTCTGTTCTCATGTCAGTGGCTTCCTTTCGGCTTTCACCACTGACAGTCATACGAGCCTCAGACTCCGGATGTCCGTCCCGCAGCAAAGTTTGTTTATTCATTGTTGTTTCCGTAACTTCAATTTTTTTTTTTTACATAGACAGGGGTTTCAGCCCTATGCTAAAACCCCCAACCTGGAGGACCAGGGTGTCTGCTTTAGTCTGACCCCTGCCCGCGCAAACCTGTCCAGCTTGGTAGAACCTTCCAGGAGTAAAACTCCAGTTGGCATAGCTCTGGGGGTAATTAGGGTACGCAAGCCGCCATACCTCGACAAGGTATTGACACCGGTGATGGCAGTTAAAGAAATATGGAGCTACATAAAGAAACAAATCTCTTTAAGGATTTAAATGTATATTTTCTTTTTAGAAAAATGTACTTGGAATGCAGATTAACTGGTTTTATGAATTAACAGATTTTTAGTTAACAATTTTGAGTATTGAGAAAAAAATCTAAACCTTCTCATTTGGTTTCAAGGGATATCTCTGAAGAGACGATAAAAGAATAGTGCCATTGCTCCCCCAAGCATGTCATAAATGGCTACTAATAATGAGGTTGTGCATGGGGCTGCCAACATCATCATGCAAAAGTAATTTTGGCAAAAACCGTCATTAAAAGAGCACATGAAATGCTTTATTGCAATACTTCCTGGGGGTTGACTTTAGTGGTGGCAGTTTGCTCCATAAGGAGAGTAAAAGAAGGATAACCCAGTGAACTATTTGAAAAACACATTTATCAGCCAAATCTCGGATCAGCTCTCATGTATGTAGGTGAACATTTCTTGGTCTGATTGAGGAGTAGAAAGTAACTGAAGAAAGGAAAATAATCCACAAATGAGGTAAATTTGCAATAACATAACAGCCGACATTTGTCCATATCCTACCAAATCGAGATATGGGATAACTATTACCTGTTTTAGAGTTTGTGCCTTGATTCCTTTTACTCATTACAAGATGGAGAGAGAGAGAGTGTATAGGCATACCTGTCAAGTTGTACGTTTTTGCTGTACAATGTACATTTTTTAATACTTTTAGCAGTGTACGTCCGTACAAAGTTTGTGGTACGGTTTTTGTATGGACGTACACTGCTAAAAGTGTAAATCGAAAAAAAAATAAAATAAAGTCTAAAAACATTTTCCAACCCAAGTTTTTGTTTTTAAATCAGAAAATAGTTTCTTTGTTATGTATCAGTAAGATGGGGTAGGGATAGGATTAATGCCAGGCAACATCTTTGTTTTTGTGCGTTCGAGCCGCAGACGATGAAATTGCAAACTAAACAGGCGACGGCGCTGTGCAGTAGGCCTATAGCAGATAGCTGCGCTGAAATCTATTCTGTAGGTGGGAGCATAATTGTCTGTTATTATTGTTTGTTCTAAAAGTCTGATAGGAATGTTTTCTTGCACGATATTATTTGTGTATTTGTAGATCAGGGGTGGTTTACGGTTAAGGTTAGCATCATGTAATGTGTTCCTTGAAGTGCATCATAGGGATAGGCGTCCAGAAATAAAATCGCGAAATACAGTTACACGAAGCACTTTGGTTTAATTAGTCAGCAAAGTCACTTACGCGGGGGCGAGTGCAATTATCTTCTGTTATTACTGCGTTTGTTTTGTTTTTTAAAATGAATAAATTCATTTTTTATTATTATATTAGCACGACCAGGGTGTTTGCGCATTACGTGTGAAAAAGCTGATAATACGATTTTCCGTTTTTTTTTTTTTTGGTTATGAGCGAAATGGCTTATAAGAAAGGTGTACTTATCGTTTTGATGAAAATAAAGAAAAGTGGGATGAGTTCTTTGGTGCCACTGAAATATGTCGCAATACGTCAAAATTCTAGTTGGGGTATTGGGTTAGGTTTATGATTCCTAAATTTAACCCTTTACATCCCCCACCCATCTCCTTTTTACTGTGTCTCTAAATTTGGATGAAATGAAGGACAGTGGGCTATCTGTTTGATACAGCCTAAAAAAAGAATTCAGAAACGAAAGTTCAAAGATATGGTCAGAGGTCATGGTAGTAATCGCATTATTTTATGCAAGGGATGAAATCCTTAATTAAAACTAGCATAATAAAGATCATTGAAATAATGGTAGGACCATGCATTCTCACAGCACATTAATTTACAACTACAGCCGTACTAGGATATTTTTTGCTTTTAACCTTTAGCATGCTGCATTCTTTTCCCGAAAATTTGCCCTGCAGCTGCATTCTTTTTCACAAAACCCCCATTTTTATAGTGGATGACTTGTAAATTCTATATTTTTTTTGTTTTTTGGCCAATTGCTCTAATTTTTGGACTGTATAGAGATAAAGGGATGACAAATCTGATGATATAATTTTGTTGATGTGATAGGAGAAGAAGACTGGTGAAAAAAAAAATCAACAAAAAAAGAGCCTTACCTCACTCCTGGTGCAGCCCTGGGGTGCAATCTGCCTTATAATTGAGCAGAGTGTGATAACGCTCAAAGCAGGGATATGGACAGAGAGGTATTACACACCTACGGCACACGAATTGGGTCTGGTGGCGCTTCTTGCCCGTGTCCCTGCTGGAAAACACAACGCAGTCTGGCTTGGAAGGCCTGCCGCTAGCCAGACGTTTAGGGTTAGGAGTGATGTAGTGCTCCCCCATAACCAGTCTTGCTGGTGCAATGTCAGATACCCTTCCTCTGCGGCCTGTGACCCTAGACTGGTACCCTTCAAGCAGCCCATGAGCAATCCGCAGACGGAATGTTTCCACCTTGATATGAGACGGATGCTTGGCCCTCCACAGGACAAGCGAATTGACAAAGCAAACTTCCAATAGATAGAAGAAAATTTTCTTCCACCATTTGCTGCTCCTGTGCAGAACCATGTAGTATGTCAACTGTTTGTCCACACGATCAATACCTCCCATGTGACAGGAATAGGCTTGGACAGCGCATGGTTTGTCCACGATCTGCACATTGCCAGCATGATGTTTGGATCTAACCTCCTTCCTGAAGGTCTGCGCATCGTGTGCAGTTGTCATCACATTCACTGGCCTCTTGTCAAACCATGACATATAGAGGATGTTGCCATCTCTAACAGTGATGGGAGGGTCACCAGCTTTGGGTTTCGCCAACTTGAGTTGTGGGGGGACCCCTCGGCGGTTGGTCCGCAGTATGCCGCAAGCTCCTGTCTGATTATCCCCAAGCTCCATGAACAGGGCAGGCGAAGAGAAAAAGTTGTCCATGTACACAACATGGCCATGCCCATACAGGGGAGCAACAAGGGAGGTGACAACACAGTGAGCAACCCCTCTAGTAGGGTCCACATTGTCTTCCTTCCCAAGGTAGAGCTGCCAATTCCAGAGGTAGCCTGTCTTGGAGTCAGCTAGGCCCCAGGCTTTCATACCCAACTTAGAGGGTTTGTTGGGCATGTACTGCATAAGGCTGGTCCTACCTTTGAAAGCTATCATACTTTCATCAACACTTAGCTCTTTGGATGGTATGTAATGGATTTGCCATAGAGGGAGAAGAGTGTCAACAAACGATTTGATTTTGAAGGCTTTGCTGTGGTCAGGGTGCCCTCATGGTGCTGAAGTTGTATTGTCCACGAGGTGTAGAAAAGATAAGATACCAAGAAACCTGTCCCTACTCATCACTTTCTTGAACCCTGGCATGTCAAGGAAACAGTCATTTGACCAATACAAATGAAATGACGATCTTTTCGTTACACCCATCAACAGAAGCAAAGCAAGAAATGTCCTCATCTCGTCATCACTGACATCGGTTCACAACGTCACACGGGATGAAGCACCCGCCTCTTGCCCTTTCTTTTCAATAACCTGACTGGCGTAACGATTAGTTTCCGTAACTAATGTGTTCACAACATCATCTGTGATGAACAAACGGAATACATCTACCTCAGAGATGTCATCGTCAACGCCCACAGGTCCCACAACTTGGTCGAAGTTGCGGAGCCAGTCGTGGTTGTAGCCAGAAGGTGCCCTAACAACATTCACTTCTTCAAAAAGGGAGCCGCGCTGGTGTAATGGCTTCGGCGTTGTACTGGCGACCAGGTGTTCATGGTTCAAACCCGGGCGTCAGCGTTTGAAGAAATGTTTACGGCCGGAAATTTGACTGAATAACTTGAACGGCTTCTCTGTGGATGGGAAGGAGCGAAGCTCCTGACCGGGTTGGAAGGAAAGTCCTCAGGTTCCCCAGCCTCGCAATGACATGTCATTGGGCCGAAGGGCCCAAGTGCCGCTGGTTAAGGAAAAAAAAAACTTCTTCAAAATCATCATCAACACTTGACACATCACTATCTTCCCTGTCAACATCACCCATATTCGGAGTATGGACCGCCACACCAGCACTAGTAAACCCATCAAACCACTCTTCATCGGAATCAGAATCCATGAAAATTTCAGCTAAAATGGCAGCTTGATCCATATCGATTGATTTCGATTTGAAAATTGCACAGAAAATGTACGCTATCACACCCGTTACAACTGAAAGTCAGAAAAGGAAGTTAAACCTCTTTCACAGAAGATTCAATTTTTACATCCGGGGTTAAGATCACGTGCACACACATTATAAATCAGTTCCCTTATGATATCCGCAAGGCGACACACATCGCCTCCAGCTGGGAGAACATAGGTTACGTTCGGCGACATGTGTCGCCCGCAGCGTGCTAAAGGTAGTGTTTTGTCTTCATTTTTATTACATTTTTTTATAAATCACCACAGTTATAATATGACTTCTGTTATAAAGTTATTGATTTTCTGGTGCATTTTACGAAACTAACACAAACATCACCATGTTATGAAGGCTGTGGTAACTTTGAGGGTATAATACATATTTTAAATGATTATCACTCACAGCATTTCTAATACATATAGGCTAAAGAACAGCATGAGACTTTATTAGTATGTTTTACATCACATTATTTCGAATGTTAATTTAATTAGTATATGTCATTTTAAAACTGTATCGCGTTTAATATATTAATATCTTTTGCGTAAGGTTTTTTGGGTGTTTAAGGTTTTTACTGGTCCAGCGTATAAGTTTTTGTCTCAGGAGGTTGACAGGTATGGTAAAAGGCACATATGCAAGTGTAATTGTACAAATTGTTTGTATGTTCCATTTATGGGTTACTTAATTATGTTTTAATGCTTGTGGATTGATCCCTGTTATGGATTATCCATACAGTGTTTACATCTGTTCGTCCATTTCAGATATGGAATAACCATAACATGGTTAATGATGCAGACAGCGCAGAACGTTTTCAGGGAGTTCTTGACACAGTCTTTATGTCTGCTTATGCTGTTGTAAGTTTTTCATTTGCATTGTTATAAAACATTATCTATTTAACAAGTTAAAAATTGGAATTACAGCCGATAGGATAGTATGGCGCTCTCTCTATGGCAAACCTCTACACCCCGGGTAGAAGAGGAACAACTAAGTAAGTAATAAAAATTGGAATTCATCATCATCACTCCTTTCTGTTCCCCGTGGAACATAGGGCTGAAACAGTTGCTCTCCATCGATTTCTATTCTGGGCTGTCTTTCAGCTGTGCCCAGGTCATTCCAATTTCCTTAGCCTCCTCTTCCACAGTTCTTTTCTAAGTTCTCCTGGGCCTCCCCACTGTTCTTTTCCCCTTGTGGGTTCCAGTCAAGGGCACCTCTGGCTATGCTTGACTGTTCTCTTCTTAGTGTATGTCCTATCCATCCCCACCTTCTTACCTTAATTTCTATTATTTGTATTGGCTGTTGCCTGCATCTTTTCCTTAGCTTTACATTTATCATTACATCTGGCCATCTTATATGGAGGATCCATCGGAGACATCTGTTTACAAGTATCTGTAGTTTGGAGGTGATACTCTTTGAGACATGCCATGTCTCTGAGCCATACAGCAAGACTGACTTTACATTTGAGTTAAAGATTCTGATTTTGTTCTTTCTGGATAAAGCTGAGGAGTTCCATATTGGTCGAAGGGCATTAAAAGCGCATCTGGCTTTATTTATCTTAGCACTGACGTCACCATCAGTTCCCTGTCCTTTGTCAATGTTATGGGGCAAAGTCTTTTACAGACAGGGGGTATGATGTGCTGGTGTTGTGGGTAGTGGGTTTCCCCCCTTGCTTCACCCTAGGCCTAGTGAATTCTTGTTCATGAAAGGAGCGACCATTGCGGTGTTAGTCTCTTGGCCTAGCAAAACCTCTCATACCCCAAGATCGTTGTGCGTGGTGAAGAGCCACACCCTCCTCGAGGTAGTCCTGGTAACTGAGGGTGCGAATCCTCAGGCTAAACACAACGGATCTAGAGGAGCAAACCTCGATAATAAAACCGGTGCACTACACCGTACACGCCCTCTGTGGGTGGGAAGGAGCCAGATGGATACTGAACAAGTCTTGGGAGTGGGAACGAGTGTGGACTGCTCCCTGAAGATCGGAACCCATCGTACAGGCACAGAGACTCAGGACTTGACGATCCTATTGCCTTCAACTCTTGGTCACATGCCTAGAGCCTCGGAGAACTCGGCGTAACGAGCAGGCAATTTGGTGGCGGGGAAAGAGCACTGTGAGCCCTACCTTGGCTACGTATCACAAGGAGACGCAGAAACACCCCCTTTATCTCTCCCAGAGCTGGCACAGTACACTTCTGGCTTCTACCCGGGGCGGTAGGAAATCCACATCAAACCTGGCAGAGCAAGTCCTCCATCAGATGCGGCCGATGCTGGGCCCACTGGCGCGTGGACACGTCCCGATCCCCATCGAAACTTGCCCGGGGAGCCCACCCCGGCTCAAAAAAAGCAGAGAAGGCCACTCTCCAAACCTCCGATGTCTTGCGGGCAGTGTTAGGATGTGCAAGAACATGGACAGGAAGACTCCACAACTTCCCCACTGAAGACACGCCCACGGCGACCGTTGCCTCAATTGGCTGTGTGTGGTGTACCTGGAAACGGGGCCTCCCAGTACTGAGGCACAGTTAAGTCCCCGATGTCACTTATCGGTGCAGAGTTGAGAAAGATGGCTGAGCATCACAATCCCCCCTGTGTGGCAGCATGATGAGAACCCAGCATTGCACACTGAGCTTGGGGGGATCACTTGGGCACCAGACTTAATACTGGCTCTTGACTGGATGGCCGCATGCAGGAGATTTCTACAATGGAGGGTTGGCAGGTGGTGGGTATCTGGAAGTGGCTCTGTGCAGGACGTGAGGATTCCTTGGGAGAGCCCAGAACCAGAGCACAGCATTGTGCAAGCTCTGCATAGTTGGAGAGCCCCCTGGATGACGGGGAATGCACAGTGTGCTACCCCACCTATCCCCAACTGCTAACTTAGAACCAGAAGTGGGGTCCTCTGTATGCGTGCCAGGCCAGGATAAAATGCCTGGGAAAGAGACTGGAGCTCAGAACTCCCTAACTCAAAGTTGCAGGATGGCAGAAAAGCCATGGGAAAGACAGGGCTATTTTGAAGATAACGCAACCATATTTTCACCATACGAGTTCGGACGCCGCCTCGGTAAACAAGGTCCGCGCAGAGCAGTGACACCCCCAGGCTGCTTGCGAATAGTCTACTACTGGGAACATAAACAGATTAGGGATGAGCCCACTCTCCCGTTGAACAGGTGCTAAAGTCACAGATACTGGGCCAGAAGGCGCACCGGAAACCACAGTATCACGCAACTCGCTTTTTTTTTTCTATGGAGAGTACACCGTCAATGTTATTCCCCAGATATGTAAAGCTTTCTACTTTTTAAATAATCTGACCATTGATCTTCAAAGAGTCCATCTGCCTATTATTTATCCTCATTTCCTTTGTTTTATTTACGATTATGTGTAGTCCCATCTTTGCTGCTTCTGTCACTAATCTATTTGTTTTCTCATGTATATCTTGCTGTCTATGTGATAGAAGGCACAAACACCTGCAAAGTCAAGATCCTCCAGCTGTTTGTAGAATGTCCACTGTATTCCTGTTTTCTCTCCTTCTGTTGTTAGTCTCATAACCCAGTCTATGACCTTGAGAAAAATTGTTGGTGATAGCAGACACCCCTGTCTGACCCTGCTGTGTACTGTGAAGGGCTCTGATAGTTTTCCTTTGTGCACTACTTTGCATGAGGCCTCCTGGTTGAAATCTTGGATGATTTTAATGAATTCCTCTGGGATTCCATAATGTCTTAGGATTTTCCATATCACAAAGCGGTCTACACTATCAAAAGCTTTTTTGAAGTTCAAAAAATTTATATATAAGGGGGCCTGCCATTCGTTTGATTGTTCTATGATGATTCTGAGTGTTGCTATCTGGTCTGTACATGATCTTCCTGCATGAAATCCTGCCTGTTCTTCTTTGATTTTGTCATCCACCGCCTTAATACGGTCCAACAAAAAATTTTCCAGCCACAGCTAGCAGTGTTATACCCCTCCAGTTGCCACATACAGTCAAGTTTCCTTTCTTTGGCAGCTTGATAATGTGGCCTTCCTTCCAGCTCTTTGGGATGGCCACTTTTTCCCAGATTTTCTTGACAAGCTGGTGTAGCAACTTTGTAGTATACGGTATATCTGCCTTCAGAGCTTCTGGTGGTATTCAATCCAGTCCTGCCGCCTTCCCATTTTTTTAGCTGTTTTATTGCCCAAGAGATTTCTTGTTTAGTGGGTGGGTTCATGTTGCGCTGTAGTGGCTCTTCTGCTGGTTCTGTGATGGGTTGCTGTATTGGTTGGTTTCGGTTTAGGATTTTCTTAAAATATTCAGCCCATCTGGCCCTTTGTTTCTCTTCATTGCTAATGCTTTGTCATTCTCTGCTGTCCACTGTTGTATTGTGGTTTAGCTGTTTCTTGGATAAAGTTCTAGGGATATTATATAATGTTTTCAAGTCTCATTTTTGTTGTCACAATCTTGGCTTCCTCTGTTAGTTTTTCAATAAATTCTCTTTTATCTTGCCTGACACTCTTTTTCACTTTCCTGTTAAGCTCCCAATATATTGTGAGCAGTTATGTTTTTTGTTCTGCATCTTTACAGTTCTTTATTAGTTGTCTGATGTCTCTTCTTTGTCTTATGTGGTTCCATTAGCTGAAACTAAAACTTGGGAGAAGGCTGGCTGACTATATGGTGGTGAAGGAGGCCTGAAACATGCCAGTTTCATGAGTGAGCTAAATGAGAGTTAAACAGAAGAAGGAACAAGTAGGAAGAGTCATGATTGCATAAATATTCATTCCTGTAAACAGACAAAGATAAAAATATCTTTAAATTCTGGTCTTGTTTCTTCAGGCGAATAATACATTTTGATGATTATTTCAAATGTTATGCATTTTCTTGTGCAATATATACTGTTCAAAAAAAGAAACGCATAGCTACTGAAGGTACACACATAGCCATAATTTTGACATTCAATAACTTTTTTAAATTTAATGAGTTAATTGTTCAAATTGCACACAAGAATACCTTAGGGTTCAACCAATCAATTGATAGTTGTTTTGCATCTGGGTCACAAGAGTTTTTTGGCGTACAGGCTTTCCCGTTAGTATGGTGTGTGGCCTCCTCTTGCATCGATCAGCGACTGGCATCTCCTGGGCATGGATGCGATCAGACGTCTGATGTGGGCCTGTGGGATGGCTGCCCACTCTTCCTGGAGTGCCTGGAACAGATCACGGCGATTGGCTGGAGCAACGTCTCGGCGACAAACAAGTCTATGCAGCTCATCCCACAGGTGCTAAATCGGACTCATGTCTGGAGACAGGGATGGCCAGGGAAGGGTGAGAATGTTGTTGGCAGTCAGGAACTGCATGGTCAACCGTGCGCAATGGGGTCTGGTGTTGTCCTGTTGAAACACAGACCTTTGGGCAGCCAAAAGTGGAAGGACATGGGGTAGAAGAATTTCATTGATGTATCGTTGCGCATTCAAGCCTCCTTCAATTTTCACCAATTGACTCCTTCTGTTGTAGCTGATCATTCCCCACACCATTGCACCTCCACCACCGTGCGGCGGAGCTTCATCAATGCAATTTTGGGCAAAACGTTCATTTCGCCTACGGTAGACCCTACGCCATCTATCATGACGCTGCAACAAAAAGAAAGATTCATCACTAAACCAAACACGTCTCCATTGATTGTCAGCTGCCCAGGGACGATGCTGGTTGGCCCAAAGAAGTCGATTTTGGCGATGGCGGCGCGTAAGGACAGGTCCTCGGTGAGGTCATTGTGCCCAAAGTCCAGCATCATGCAGTCTATTTCGGACAGTTTGATAAGACACATGACGTCCTGCAGGCAATGACTGGGCAGTTGAGGAAGCTGTTGTAAACCTGTCTCTGAGGTGACGAAGCCGAATAAAGCGATCCTCCGCTGCTGTTGTCACTCTGGGTCGTCCACTGCGATTCCGATCTTCAACTGAGCCAGTGGCTTGGAACCGGTGCCAAAGTTGACTGATGGTACTCTGATGCACGTTTAGACGCCTGGCAACCTGACTTTGACTTTCGCCTGCATGCAGTCGGCCAATAGCAATGTTCCTTAAATTTATCGATAGAGACGCCATAAATGTCTGCTTGAAAATGAACTGAATTTTTTGTGTGTAGCGTTATCCTTTTATAGAGTTTCAGTTGCGTAGTCAGTGAATAGTGTTCACCCCAAATTTTGTTACTTTCACGTGCGCGCAACATGAGCTGTGGTCAAAAATTGCGTCATAAACACTATTGACCACTGCGTTGTAGCAATTACAAAAACGAACGCAATTCAGGTCAACACGTGCATTTGACACTGTAAAGAACATTTGAGGCTGGTTTTTATATACCATAGCACCGATTTTACTTACAAACTCATAAAAACGCGCCCTCGGATAGCTATGCGTTTCTTTTTTTGAACAGTATAGTATCTCTGTTTTATAGGTATGCTGACTTCATTCTTTTGTGTTTCGTGTTTATATATGATTTCTTGTACTGAAAATAGAAGATTATATATTCTCTCTGTCTTTTCAGTTTCTGAAATACTAGTCTTTCTTGTAACATTAGTACTTTTGGCTGATTTGTTTAAAAGATAAAAGTTAAAAACACAGACGTCTGAAGAGCACTTTTACTATGAGCATGAAAAAAAAAAACGTTATTTTTATCTTTCAATGAACAATTCTTTTAAAACTACTGTTTGTGTTTCAGCATTCCCAACTTTAATCCCATAGCCATTTTAACTGCAGAATCCTGTTACTATTGTAAAATGTGTTGAAAGTTACAATTGGGTGTGGTGTGTTCATTTTATTTTTTCATAATAGTTTATCAATTTGTCTGAAAAGTTGGAAGCGGAACCATTTTCTTCATTTTCAGTTAAACAAAAAAAATTGTCCTTAGATATTCATCATCATCATTTTCCTTTTCACTCCTAATGGAGCATGGAGCCACCACTGCAACTGGCGCCCCCCCCGTGCAGGAAGTTTGCATAAAGCATTCAAATGCTATTGTAGTGGTAGCTCTTCTGTTGTGGTTTGTTTGACATGATGAGGTTGCCATCCCCATACATAACCTCATGTTAGTTGCCTTGTAGGACATGTATGAGAGAGCGGTAGTCCTATTCTTTCTTTATCTCATAAGAGACCCTCAGGAGCTAGACGGGGCTCCTTAGATATTATCACATGGCGAATGTTTCAAGTTATATTTTATTTATGGATACAACAGGACTGACGAGCGTTTTTTTTTTTTCTGAATTGTTCAAGTTGATATCTGAAAGTATTTGCAGAAAAGATTGAATTTAGCAATCATTAGTCATTTGTATCCATTTGTTCAGTGTCCAGAAAAACTAGATATAAACTGACATTTTGGTTACTGCATAGCATGTGATAAAGACATGTTGTGCTACACTCCATGCAAAACAGGAAGTTGGATGCCAGTGTCTTAGGTGAAAAGTACGGTCACTTCAGTCCCTGTTTATGCAATGTCATAATTACATTTCTGAATCTTAGCAAAATACAAGTATTGAAATTCTTTGCTGGTAATGATGAATGATTATGATATCACATGTGCACATTATTGCATGGCTGAGAGAGATCAGCTATTGTGCTTTGCTGTTTGGATACTAGAATTATGTAAATACCGCATTATACAACCACAGGGAACTGGATTCTATTTAACTTGAATTGATTTGGGTTAATTATTGAATTACAGTACAGTACATGTTGAGTGATGAGTATTATGTTGACACCGAAGGATTTTTGTTATACTGATTTTCTCTTCTTGCAGGGACTCTTTCTGAATGGTTACATTGGGGACAGGTAATTGCTCATTTTATATTTCATTACTTCAAAGTTATGCTGATTAATTGTTTATTATTTATCAGCTTATTGTTAGAGTGGTTAAGAACACTTGTCTCTTGTAGCAAAGATGCCAGGTTCAGAATCTGATCTAGCTTCAGTCTACCCAGGTGTAAGTGGGCACATGATTCTGCTCTAAGCAAATAGTAACTCACCCCATGTAGTTTCCAGAGGCTTCTGAGGAGACAAAGAATAGGACTAGTGCATCCTCTGGCATGGTTGTAAAAGGTCACATTAAATGTTATGCATCCTCATCAAGTAAAACATTACTACATAAACCACAGTTGCAGGAGCGAGGGCTTTGATGCAAGCTTCCTGGAAGGGGGCCAGCTGCAGTGTGTGGCAGCATGCTCCATAAGAAGGGAAAATGAGAATGTATGAATGAATTATGAAGTAATGACTCAGAAGTTTGTGACAAAAATACTATGCATAAAAATGTGAGCAATCATCCAGCATGTGAATCTGTGCTAGCGAATGATGGTCAGAATGAAATGTCAATAACTGAACGTGTTCTTTCTTTTGTTTGTCCGTGGGTAAGATGTCTAAAGTGCTGTTTAAAACTGGTTGTTATTTTGTATGCTGTTGCCTTTAATAAGTGGGGGATCCATTTACACGCCTATTGAGGCATATTGGGAATACGGTGTTAGGCCTGTATTTTCTTGACCATCAGCACACTAGGGGTGATGTGGTCAGCATCACGCCGACCGCCTTAAACTTCCCAGAGTTGTTCTGGTACCCAATTCATGAGGCTGGGTCGACCCCGGAGCCATTTGCGGTCTAAAAAATGCCACCTCAACTGGGGATTGAACCACGGACCACCGAGCTAGGAAGCCAGTCCTGCGGCTCCCGCTGCCTTTAATAAGCCTACTATATATACAGAGCGTCCAATTGACAGAGTAGTTAGAGCGCTGATCTCTCATGGCAAAGGTGCCAGGTTCGAATCATGGTTCCAACACATTCCAATCTACCCAGCTGTAAATGGGTACCTGAATTTGAGTGAGGGAAAGAAACAGCAGCGAGGAAGAGAACTGGTCATCTCACCTCTCGATGCTGAACCTAGTATGGTGAAGTCTGTAACACTTCACTTCCCTGTGGCAGTATCTGCTGTTGGACTACCTTTACCTTAATATGTATATATATATTCGGAATTAATTGGTTCCTGAGAGTGTTCTGAATATTGAATTTTCTCAATATTAGATCAGTTTTTTGCATAGGAAATAATGTAAATTGGGTTAATTCGTTCCAGACCCCAAAAGTTACTCTTTACAAACCATTTGTAAGTCAGAATATTTGTTAATTAAATTTGTAAAATAACACGTACAAGCAAAAAATCATACATGAGCACTGTAACAACATTAATAATGAAATATTGTACAAGTAAAAATGAAAATTTAGGATGAACCTTACTTTTACTGAGGAGTGATGATGGTGTGTAGGAAGTGATGTAGAGGAGGGAGATTATTGTTTGGAAGGGGAGTTACCTTCCATTAAAAACATTAGATAACTGCCCTTCAGATGTTGTTGCTCTTTTCTGCCTCTTTGCTGGGGTAAAGAACTTGCAGAGTGTTGACTGTTTCTCCTTACTTTTCAAAATTTGTTTTAAAGTGTGTAATCACCTTGTCGTTGTACATATTGTTGCTTCTATTCACTACAGCAATGTTAGGGTGCCATTTCTCCACTATGTTCTGTGTTTTAGCCCAATGAATAAGCAATTCATTAATCTCCCCAGTGGAAACATTGGCACCCTTGTCATCATCATCTGAAGAAGAAAGTATCTCAGCCACAGTTTCTGCTTGCTGCTCCTTGTACAAGGCTTGCAGGTCTTCTGTGGTGAGCTCCTGCCTGTGATCCTCCAACAACTCTTCTACGTCTTCATTGTTCATCTCCAATCCCAAGTGAGTGCTTATTTGCACAGTTTCATCCACCACACCCTCGGGCTCTAAACCCTCGAAGTCTCTGTCTTCCACACAATCTGGCCACAATTTCTTCTAGGCAGAGTTCAGTGTCCTCAAAGAAACTTCTTCCCATGCTTTATCTATTAATCTCAGACACTGTAGGATATTAAAGTGGTGTTTCCAATAATCTTTGAGGGTAAGAATTGAGGCATTGGTCACATCAAAGCATCTTTGAAACATAAATTTTGTGTACAGTTTTTTAAAGTTAGCAATGACCTGCTGATCCATGGGTTGGATTAGAGGGGTGATGTTAGGGGGTAAAAATTTTGTTTTAATGAAGCTGTATTCCCCAATCAAATCTTCTTCCAAGCCGTTCCGAATATAGCGACATTTGCGAATATCGGTACATTTTTTTCTCCAAATTTTTTTCGAAATACTGGATTTTACGAATACAGGTGCATCCGAATACAGAGGTTCTACTGTACATATATGTGACATCTTTTTATTAAAAAAAACACTGATATCCTGTTCACCGAACATTATATACATTTATAACTCAACTCCAGCCAAATTCTTAAAAGATGTAATATAAAATAAACCATATAACTAAAAAACAACAAATTTATAATAGTCTTGTAAAAGGTACTATTTGTGAATCGGGGTAAAAGTGCAGTAATGATTATTTCATGGAAAGTATGGTTATCAATGGGGGGGGTGGTGTTGGGAAGTCAGGTATTGGTAGTACCTCTGGTGAAGGAGCTGTCATGCCCTTTTCAGGGCAGCTCGGCCACCTTTGGTCCAAACCTGGCATCCAGCTCTCACCTGTGGCTTCTCGTAGCTGTCAGCATGCGACAGCGGCCACCCCCCGGGCAACGGCTTTGACAGGCCGGCTAAACTAGGTGAGGGTAGCCGAATGGTTATAAACCTTCGGTGAGTTAGGGTCTGCCTACCCATGCATGCGAAGACTGGATTCGATAGACTGCGCGGAAGAAACCACCTGTTGGTTCAACGGGCATGATGGCGATTACCAGCAACGCGCTGTGGAGCGTAAGGAGCACGGCAAGGCACGTAGAAAGCCCTGGTCATCCACTGCACCTGACTTCATCTCCAGTCGTCTTGTCTTGTCTTGCCACTGGATTGAGATGGACCCAGGCGAGAGAGTGAGGTCGACGAATTGCGCAACTCTTCCTCACTTTAATCCAAATCACCGCGCAAGTCACTCTTTCATACATTCATCCATCCACTCACAACAAGTCCTGTGGTGATGGGCGAGCGGCGAAGCGGCAGGCGTGGGTACGCTGGCAGTCGTAGTCGCAGACCTACACACAGGCGGCTCAGGCCATATGGTCGTCTTCCACTGATCGGAGCAGCAGTGGGATTAGGCAGCCCCCTGAGTGTCTGAGCAGCCCTCTTTAGTAAAGCACTGCTCACCTCCATGGCATGAGGAAGGGGCTAGAAAAGGTGCCCTAAACATTGCCTGCTCCACCATTACCTAACCAGCTTACCGCAGTTGGTGGGTACCCTACTTTGGCGGGCGACATATAAGAAAAAGAAAGGACAGATTTTTCCCCCTCATTCTAGGTGCATGGAATGTGCGCACTCTCCTTGACAAAGACTTTAACGCAAACAGACCTGAGAGACGAACTGCCCTGATTGGGAGAGAACTGGCCAGGTACAACATTGACATAGCAGCACTGAGTGAAACTCGACATGCAGGCGAGGGCCAACTTTGCGAAAAGGGTGCAGGTTATACATTCTTTTGGAGCGGAAGAGGAACTGAAGAAAGACGAGAAGCAGGGGTTGGATTTGCAATCAAAACAGCAATTGTCAGCAAGTTAGCGGGGCCCCCAAAGGGAATAAATGACCGACTGATGACAGTCAAGATCCCCTTGTTTTATGGAAGAAAACATGCCACCATCATTAGCACGTATGCACCATCTATGACAAACCAGGATGACGTCAAGGATAAGTTTTACGAAGAACTACATGCAGTCATTGCATCAGTTCCTAAAGCAGATAAGCTCCTCATTCTTGGTGACTTTAATGCAAGAGTAGGCTCAGATAACATCTCCAGGAATGGCACTATTGGAAGGTTCGGCGTGGGTCGCTGTAACAGCAATGGACTTCTTCTCCTCCAGACTTGCGCAGACTTGTCACCAACACAATTTTTCGACTTCTTACCCGCAACAGGACCTTCTGCATGCACCCTTGCTCAAAGCATTGGCACTTAATTGACTATGTAATTGTTAGGAAGAAGGACAGGCAAGATGTCCGGGTGACCAAGTCCATGTGTGGTGTCGAATGTTAGACTGATCATCGCCTCATTGTATCTAAACTTAAAATTCATATCCAACCAGCCAGGCGCCCTCAGGGGAAGAAAACTCAAAAGAGACTGGATGTCACCAAACTAAAGAAGACAAAAATCAAACAGTCATTTACTGACACCTTAGAAGACCGTCTCAAATCTATCTCGCTAGACGGCCAAAGTGTGGAAACAAATTGGGCAGCCCTAAGTGAGCAGATCTACAACACTGCTACAGAGGTCCTGGGTCCTTCCATCAAGAAACAAAATGACTGGTTTGATGAGAACTCAGATGATATAAAGCAGATGTTGGCTGAGAAACACCATCTCCATAAAGCATATTTAAATGATCCAAAATCTATATCCAAGAAAGACACTTTCATCAACATGCGTAGAATCGTCCAACATAAACTACGCCAGATGCGGGATTCATGGCTGAGTAATAAAGCAGATGAGCTCCAAGGCTTTGCTGACAGCCATGACTTGAAAAATTTTTACCTTGCACTCAAAGCGGTCTATGGTCCAACATCATCATGATCATTTCCCCTCCTTAATGCAGATGGGAAAACACTAATTACAGACAAGGAAACAATGCTCCAACGCTGGGCTGAACATTTTAATAATATTCTGAACCAGCCATCATCTATTAACGACGAAGCCATCATCCGCCTGCCCCAAATTCCTATAAATGAAGCATTAGATGATGTACCAACTCTGGAGGAAACTAAAAAAGCGATTCGTCAACTGTCTAGTGGAAAGGCCCCCAGCTCCGAAGAACCCGGAACCACAGAGAAGGTGTTCGCTGCAAGACAGCTACAAGAAAAATGCCAAGAACAGCACTGTGACCTGTACACAGCTTTCATCGACTTGACAAAGGCATTCGACATGGTCAGTAGAGAGGGTCTATGGAAGATCATGGCAAAATATGGCTGCCCAAAGAAATTTATCACAATAGTGCAGCAACTGCATGATGGAATGCAGGCTAGAGTTCAGGAAAACGGTGAGCTATCAGAGCCTTTCCCCGTCTCAAATGGAGTTAAACAAGGGTGCGTACTTGCACTGACTCTGTTCAGTATCATGTTTTCTGCTATGCTGACTG
The DNA here is from genome assembly GCA_024509875.1 of Oreohelix idahoensis. Lineage (NCBI taxonomy): Eukaryota > Metazoa > Mollusca > Gastropoda > Stylommatophora > Oreohelicidae > Oreohelix > Oreohelix idahoensis. The sequence continues at coordinate 283,430 of JAMPIV010015024.1, read as the reverse complement.
ATGCTTTTAGAGATGAGGACACAGGAATCGACATTAGTTATCATATTGATGGAAAATTGTTTAACCTTAGGAGGCTTCAAGCAAAAACCAAGGTCAAATCACACACCATCAGAGATCTTCTGTTTGCTGATGATTGTGCCCTCAATGCTGGCTCAGAGGTTGATCTGCAGCATAGTGTGGATAGATTCTCCGAAGCCTGTGCCAACTTTGGGTTTACCATCATCACGAAGAAAACAGAAATCATGTACCAACCAGCTCCTGGCACAGTTTATACTGAGCCAATCATCAAGGTTAATGGTGAGAAACTGAATGTTGTGAACAGATTCACATACCTTGGTAGCACACTATCCCAGAACATTGTCATTGATGATGAGGTGAACACCAGGATCTCCAAAGCCAGCAGCACATTTGGCAGACTATACACCAATGTTTGGCATCGAAGTGGCATTAGTCTACAGACAAAGCTGAAGGTGTACAGAGCTGCGGTGCTTCCAGTGCTGCTATATGCATGTGAAACATGGACTGTATACAGGCACCACGTAAAGAAGCTAAACCACTTCCATACAGTCTGTCTCAGGAAGATAATGAACATCAAATGGTAAGACAAGATCCCGGATACCGCCGTTTTTGACAGAGCTGGTATCCCTAGTATTGATACTATTCTGATGCAGTCACAGATTCGCTGGGCAGGTCATGTAGTCCGCATGCCAGACCATCGACTGCCAAAGATTCTTTTTTATGGTGAGATGCAGAAGGGTAAACGCTCCCATGGTAGCCAAAAGAAGCGCTTGAAAGACACATTAAAGACGTCATTGAAAACCTTTGACATAAACCCAGACACATGGGAAGCTGCTGCGCAAGACCGAACTGCTTGGCGCACATCTCTTCGTAAAGGTGCAGCGGCATGCGAATCATCCAGAAGAGCAGCAGCGGAACAGCGGAGACAAGCTAGAAAGGACCATGTAATAAAACCTTCACATGAAGCAAACATTCCCTGTCCGAGATCCTTCCAGGCCCGCATTGGGCTCATCAGTCACCTTCGTACCCATAGACTAACCTAACATATTCCTAAATAATTGGATGAACAGAGTGGTCTTCATCACCCGTGATGGACGAACAACGATGGTTATCAATAGTCAAGAGACATACAGTACACTTATACAACAACAAGAGAAGGTACATAATGAAGCTTACTGTGAGCACTCTATGGAACCAGGCACAGCAATTATCTGTGACAGCAAAGCATGCTTGATATCAGTAGGATTCAACTGAATATTGATGACATAATTATGTCAATTTTTTCTGTGCTGTTACTTCTTTATTTTCTTCTTCCACCTCCTCATTTTTCCTTTTACATTATTCTTTGTTTTTTTTCTTTAGTTATGTGAATTGTCATATGGAGTTATTGGGTTTGGTGCCTAGAGGGCTGTAGCTATTATTCATTTGTTCTTGTTCCCTCTGGTTGCATAAGATCATCATGTGCCCTCCAAGTGCTAATAGTCTGTATGGTTTATTAGATGTTTGTCTTTTTTTTTGTTATTTGATTCACTCTTAAAGTTATACAGTTACAGTCTTACATCTGTCTTTGGATCTATATATACAGGGTGTCCATAAAGTCTCTTTACAATTTAACAAATTTATTACAAAGGCAATTCTTCCATACTTAGTTCTGTAGTTTCGCTGAGTTTGCCTATCCGATTTTGTTTCAATAAACCATGATACACATTGTGCCTTCTCTTGAGGAGTAGCCATTTTTTGTAGGGGTTCATTTAACAGTACCTCTTTCGTCAACAGGGTACCTGAAATACGATAAAGGTATGTGATTAAAAACTTCGATAACCACTGAGTACATAGAACAAATCTGATTAAGATATCTCATCAATTGCCTTTGTAATAAATTTGTTAAATTGTAAAGAGACTTTATGGACACCCTGTATATCTATATTGGGACCCCAAGATGCAGCAATAGTGAATGCAGTCAGCGACCCATAGCTGTACTGCTTGCATCAGGACCAGTGAACCAGAGCTGGTCAAGACCGCACTCCACCTCCACGTGGTGGTCCTGGAAACAGTCTGCAGCAGTGCAGTCTGGCTGAGCAAGTGCGGATCGCAATGGGAAGGCAAACCCGGTCCCTAAAAAATGCCGTGCTGAAGTCGGATGTCTCGACCGAAAGGTGCAGATATCACAGCTTAGGCGTAAACAGACACAACGCAACCACCATCCTTTTCAGGGCGAACGAGGAAGGAAGAAGAAGAAGGATCTATATTTATTGCTAGTTATTTAATTCATATCTTCATACAGAACTAATCTCATCTTGTTGCAGAGTAAATATGAGGATTCTCTTGGCTGTTGGTATGGCAGGTACATCGGTAATGGTGAGTGTTTAAATCTTTAATTGTTATTTTCAGGCTGTTTTGTTGTGTGGAGAAAACATGGAAAATCGACAAAGTCTACACAAAGCATTCTACATTTATAAATAGACCCTTCTTAACTCTTTCAGTGTTCAGAAAAAAATATGGTTTGTCCCAATCAAAAACTCAGCCACCTTAGTGTGTGTTTACAGTAGTCTTTTGCAAATACATTTGTTTGTGATGTTCATGTACATAAATGTCTGTGATGTTATACATGAAAATGACTAAATGTATGTAGATTACTGGTGTGCATAATGTATGAATGTTTTCATTTAAAAATTATTAGGTGTGCAAGGTAAAGTAGATGTTGAAAGAAGATGATGAAACAACAATGCCAAAACTACTTTCCATGATTTAGCACTGCCCTTAATCCAAATAAAAATCGCCAAAATGGCAGACATATTCTAATTACTCTTAAGGGCATGCACTACAGTGAAAACTAACTTTTGTTCTAATAATATTTTCACACTTTTTACATACTCAAAGGATACAGTGTATATCCATGAACCAAATTCTGCAGTTTATTTTATTAAAAAAAATGTGGTTACCATGGTAACCAAAAAAAATCAAAAAAATCCGCCATATTGGATTTTTCACCAATTTTCAAGAGTAAATATCACATGTTTCCTGTCGACCAAAGTTTATATCATATAAAGATATATATGTGTACTACATGCATTCCAAATTTGATAAAGGTCTGGTAGACAGGTTGTTAGTTTTTTAATTTTTTGTTAATAAAAAGTTAGTTTTAAGAAAAAGGCAGTTTACTCACAGAGTGCCTTGTCATGTCCAATATACTCCATTCTGGGGGCTGAATGTGTCTAAAATTGTCCAGCACTGTGTACTGTACCTCCTTTAGCTAGCTTCCTGCAGCTCCTCTCACCTTTGTCTTGCATCTTGCCTAATTTTTCTTCTTTTTACAAGTTTGTCAGCCTCATATTTTTGGCTGTTGGCCAGATGTTTCCTTAATCGCACCTGTCCAAGGTGTTTCGAGTTTGTTCCAGATGCTTGGCCATACAGCTTTTTTATTTCTGCACTGGCTGATGGACCAAAGTTGAACTCTCCAATGGCCACGAGGATACTGAATTTGACCCTTTTTAATGACACAAATGTCCGCTTGCTGCAACGACTCCATATAACATTGTGGAGGCTTTCATTTGCATTTTGAGTTAGGTAGCACTGCTTGAACAGATGCTGATCAGTAAGACATTCATAAGTAGGGGCTAAGTGCTTATGGAGCAGGTTGTAGTCTAGCAGTGTGTGAACTAGGGTCTCGTGGGGTCCAGCAGCTTCTCATTTGGCCATGGAAGCCTGATAGAATCACCAGTAGTTTTCACCTGGCAGACAAAAATTATGTTGGGGTTTGTCGTTTGTTGAATACCCATGGTAGAGAGAAGCCATGATGGCTTGTTTCATCTCTGGGGCTGTACTATGCTGGCGGATGGCTCTGGTGTAGTAAATACACAATTTTCATATGGCATTTTGGGTCAGACAACCATGGCCATTTCCTACAAGGGTGACTTTTTGTTTCCTGCAGTCAGTAATGAGTGCCCTCAGTGCAGTGCCTAATCACTTTGCGACATGGTTGACGCACTCCTCTTTGGTTATGTCAACTTCTGGACCATACGATTTGATGTCGCAGAGTCTGTTGTAGGCCTTGGAATTGCCATCTGATAGCAAAACAGTTTAGTGTAGCTTGTGATTTGCCATTGAACGAAGCCAGAGAACCTCGCAGGCTTTTACCTCTATCATTTCGGCTGACCCTTCGTAATTACGGCAGCAGTCCTTCAGATGCTCTGCTTTCCATTTTTCAAATTTTTAAGGTTGGTTTTTCAGTTGCCACTGACCAGTAGTCTCGCAGGTGTGACAGAAGGAAGACATAAAGTGCGTATCAATGACCATGCCAGTCAAGATGTCGATAACACTGCCAACACCTATCAGTGACTTATGACCTCTAGTTAGCCAAGTTGCATCAAAGCTGACAGCGATGTCAATGACTTTTTAAAATTATTGGTACGATGCATGTTAGCATGTTCAGCTCTGACGATGCTGACGGCACATTGAAATACTGTAGAGTTGTGCATGGTATCCAAATGATCAAAAATTTGATCTGCATATTTATGGAATGTTTTCTGGTGCAGGCCAGGGAGGTCTAAGTTCTCACAGAAGAGATTGAAAGTAGATGGGCCCATTCCAGACATGAGGGCACCAAGAACAGCAGATTTGTTGATTTTTAGTCCCTGAGGGCTGCAGCCTTCTGGTTCCCTCTCGGATGTGTACATTCCAGAAATTTCTTTTTCACATGTGTCGCACACAACTTCCAGGAAGAGGGAGAAACCCTTTGACCTGGTGTTGTCAGTTCTTGTGTGCAATGTGCTCTGCTTGCACATGTTGCAACACACATTGCTGAGAACATTGTTGATAAAAGAAATGTCCACAATAATGTGCTCAGCTTGCACACGTTGCAACACATATTGCTGAGAACATTGTTGATAAAAGAAATGTCCACAATGGTTCTGTACGTAGGTTTAGGTTGAGCACAGACAGTGTTATGAGAAACAACATTCTTGCTCGCGCTCAAGTTCATTTTTATATCAGATCGACTTGGGCCAGCGGTGAAAGGCACTACTGGATCAGCGATTTGAACTAAAGGCCTATCGGATACTGGTATGCAGACATACGTTGATGATAAGCCTACATCAGGTTGGTTATCATTCACCTCTGATTCGATCGTAACATTGCTGGAAATTACACACTTTCAACGTGCTTAAGCGGCAGAAAGCTGCTTTGCTTTCTTACCTTTTCTTCCCATATTGAAGTAATAGAACACAATTTAATGAGATTTAGACTGTAATCAAGAGAAAAATGTCATACGTTCAATAGAACAAAATTATTTATTTACAGGCGGAAGTACCTGTCATTATATTCCGGATTTGCGCAGACAAAGCAGCGCATTGTTATGGCCAATCAGAAATATAAACACCAATGCCTCATGAATGGGCCTTGACTGAGAGAATGGTGTCACTGCGGGACCTCTCCTTTTAAGGAAGTTTGCATAAAATGATGGAAAATTTTGAATGCCAAATCACGCAGAGATATGTGAAATAAAGGTTTCGAATTTGCTATAAACCGGGAGACAAAGAAATTCCCTTTTCGGCGATACCAAATACTTTGCGATGTGCTCAGCGTAACTAAGGTATCATTGAGAGACAAATCGTGCATTTTCGGCACAAATTTGCAAATCATAGCTTGGGGGTAGTGCCGAAAATATGCTTTTTGACTCATCAAATGCATTTTTTATGTCATAAAACCTTGCTCAATCGATTCCTTGATGATTATTTAATAAAATAAGCTCAAAACTAAAAATCGATATTGTGTACCTAAAACCCGATTTTCACTGCCGAGGATGCCCTTAACCCTTAGAACCCTGGCCACCCAGCCCGTAAAACTTCATTCCCCTGTGCTCCTGAGCAAAAAATTTCACTATGAGCCGTCGAGGCCAGCGATAATGCCGGTGCGTTTTATTGAGACGACAAACTTGGTCGTAAACATCGCAGCCACCCATGAATGTATTGTAGCCAATACAAAGTTGTGGAAATTGAACATCCACAGTTGTGAGACCAACCTGTATCAAATTTACTTGATACATTATGTGGGATACGCTCCTTTCCACGCCCCTGCACTACAGGGTTAGAACTATCTTGATCATAACCTGATTCACAAGTTCCGTCACTCGATTCAATTTCGATTTCAGAATAATCACCATCTAAATCTATATTCATCATCCTCCGAATCATTGAGCACAAGTTCAACAGCTTGTTCCATTGTTAGCCTTTTAGAATGGCTATTTCCTGGATTTTCAACACGCCTTTTCATTGTGAAAACAATTAAAAAATTGCAAAATATTATCACTTCGTGGGCGCCGCCATTTTAGAGTAACATTCCACAAGACATGTGTACTTCCTGACGTTATTATTTTTTACACATTTCCATTCCCACCCCATTTTGCTAAGCTAGGTGTGTCAGACCGAGATTACGGTCTCTCGGGGAGAGGATTTTTTACGCACGGACCGAAATTTCGGGACCTTGGGTTCAAAAGGTTAAAGCATGTGGTGTTTTTCCCATGTTTGATGTAAGAATTGTTTGTCACTTTGAGTTTACAGAAATTATCAAAGTTTTAAAAAAAAAGTTATTTGTTATATTTGTAAAATATTTTGTTGAATAATGCTTTGTGTTCATGTTTTATATTCTTATTATCTTAATTGATTGATCTATATGCTTTAGTAATTGTTTTCTTATGATAAAATATGTTTTAGTAAACACAATTAGTGTGTTTATAATGGATAATACCCTATTTATTTTACTTTCAGGTTTTTATGTTTGGATGTGTATGTGAGTGGGCATCCTTCTACAACAAGTACTTCTATGCATCTGTGTGGATTTTAAATGGCTTCTTGCAGTCCACTGGCTGGCCAGTAGTTGTGGCTTGCATGGGAAACTGGTTTGGGAAAAGCAGGTATGTTTAAAAAGTTCCAATCATGTTCATGCATTAACTGTCCAGAATTGGCCCTGTTTTGTCTGGGCATGAAGCCAGTTTAAAACAAATTAAAGTGAATTTTTCCTCTTCATTCCCATAATTTGAATTGCAAACGAAAGGAATTTGTAACCATAATTTTTTTTCCAAAAGTGCTGGGCATGTTTGATATAATATTTAGATAACTCTGGACATTTTTTGTTTGTTTTCTTTTAAATACTGGATGAGTTTTCTGCAAATATGCAGAGAAATGTTAAAGGTCGTAGTAAATGATGGTTAAATTTACTTAGAGAAACATCCCAACAAGAAATGAACGCGTATGTGAGAAATGGCATTGGTAGTGGATAGGACAAACATTAAGGAAACCAGCAAATAGGTATTCCATGCTTGAAATCTGCAGGGTATAAGAAATAGGCAGGAACCAAGCTATATAAGAAGATAAATGGATTCAGATATTAGGAAAATAAAGAAGACATGAAACAAATTTGAACAGTAGGAGGAAGATAGGAGGTCTTTGTATGAAGGTCTGTGCTGCCCAAAGAGCTGAAAGGAAAAAGAAGTTAGAGGCTTACTCAGTACAATAATAAAAAAAAATGAAAATCAAAGAGTGAGGATTTAAATTATTTATTTGCAAGAAAGATCATTCAAAGATCATGACAGAGGTCAAGAAAATTGTGTAGTTGATATGATGAGATATGATTTGAACACTACGGTATGAGAAACTTTCTTATGTGAGTTTGGAAGTTTTCTTCCTGCATCAGTTACTCCCATTCAGAAATACTGTAGTTCTAGCACATTTTGTAGCAGTTTGAAGCTGTCTGATTGCATTTTCTGAAAATACATAAATCTCAACTAGATCTTTCAGTGTGTATTTTTTCCCCCAATTTTCTTAGTGGTTCACATCAACCATTGATTTCAGTCTTATTAAAAAGTAATTTTGTATCTTTAACATTCTAATGAGACATGCAAATGAAGGTAGGTCTCCTTTTAAAAAATCTGAAATAAAATGTTTTGTATGCTCATGACTGCTAAGGTATCACTGTATCTGACACCTTGGAAGGATTTGAATGTCTTAGTGACTCCAAGAGCTTGTGACTGCAGTACACCAGCTGCCAGAAGTCTCCCAAACTAGATAGATAAAAAGAAAGGAGCCACGCCACGAGATACTCCCACGTTTCAGCTGAAATGATCATAAACCTTTTATGCTTTGTTAATGCATGAGGCTACATTATCAGCTGGTCCACTTGAAGTATGCCTGCACCAAAGCGTTTCATATGCTCTTAGTGTGGTGGTTTCTGTAGCAGTTTGTTTTACCAGAATGAGGTTGTCAACCCTAAGCACAACCTTTGCTTCTTATGACTTGTCTGAGGAAGCAGTTCTTTTTTTTTTACTTTTCAGAGTCCCTGCGAACCACATGGAATTTTTAGTTGAAAGACAGTGCTTTATGACAGGAGCCCACCACTGATAAAAAGAAGCAGCAACAAAGGCATGGACAGTGAAAAGGGAAATGAAAGGCACAAGAAAAACTTGGCGAAAAGCCATTTCAAGATAACTGACTGCCATGGGAAAGAGCTAGAATGACTTTGACTGGCTTTTACAAATGTATCCGATTGCAGACAAGTTTTATGTGTTTTATACAAGAACAGAGTATACATGTTAATATGTTTTACTTATGTAAGTTTGATGTAAAATGTTGTACTTTCAGCCGGGGCGTTCTGCTAGGCATTTGGAGTTCCTGTGCTTCAGTAGGAAATATAATAGGAGCGTTAATGGTTACTTCAGTTTTGTCTTATGGCTACCAGGTACAGTCTGAATGCATTTTTTTCTTCAGTTTTATCTGTGTCTTTGATGTATCATTTAATCTGTCAGATTTTGATTATCTACTAGCATCATGTTCATAATACGGCTCTTAAACGTTTTATTTGTTTTTGTTTCATAAGTAATTTCTAGTTATTCATATTATCTGACTTGCTGGGAAAATAGGCAGCGTGCTATTATCTTCCTTGATTTACTTTCACAGTATGCATTTCTGATGACAGCATGTGTATTGCTTTCGGGGTCTTTCCTGATCTTCTTTGGACTGATCCCTTCACCAGAAGATGTTGGTAAGAAGTTATTATTTTGTGATTCTGTAACTACTATGATGTGTGTAAATAAATCAACATCTGTTTCAATATCTAGAGAGATTTTATTTACCTAAGCCCTTTGCTTGTTTTTTTTAAGACCGTAATCTTCATTCAGAAGAACTGAGATTCTGGTTTCTTTCTCTCTCTCTCACTCTCCCACTCTCTCTCCTCTCTCTGCCTGCCTGTCTATCTGTCTGTCTGTTTGTTTGTTTGTCTGTAATTCATTTGTGCCTTAAAATGTCATGGGGAAATGCACTTTCTCTGAAGTCATATTTTTCTTCTAAAGACTTGTGATGATAATTCATATAGCTGCATTCTTTTGGACAGATGAAAGCATTTTTTTTCGTCATTGAAGATGATGTGTGGTGTTTTTATCTTGTGAACACACACACACCTTTCTTGTGTCATCACTGGAATAATGCTCATGTCAGAGTTGATTTTGTCATCTGTTGTGTGAATTGGATTGAAAACTGTTACACTTTGTTAATTACTTTGAAAACTGTTACACTTTGTTAATTACTTATATATAATTAGTTGTATAGTCAGAGCAAATACTGTGTTCGCTATGTTTATTAAGGTCTGGAGATCCCATCAGAAGATACATCAGAAGATTTTAAAAGGAGTGCCAGCATTAACACAGATAGCAGAGATCAAAGGGGTAGGTACTGAAGAAAGCTAGAGAAAGTTTGAATATGATAAGGAAGCTATTTTTATTTCATGTAAAAAATTACAAATGTGCTGAGATTGTGGTACATTTTCTGGAAAGAAAGAAAAATAAAGAGAAGTAAGCATATCAAAAATTAAGGAAACCATGAGGAAAGTGAACAGGCATATTAGACTGAACCTACTACATTTTGATAGATAGAATTGTAGATGGTCAAGAAAAAAATGCTGGTAGCAGTCAACCTCAGTGCCTTCCAGTACTGAAGAAGCAGGTCAGCATTTCAAGTTGTTTTTTTTATTATTTCATAATGATCAGAAAATTATTAAATTTTGTTTAAGAAAATTAAGATAGCGGCAAAAGTTGTTGAAAATGTATGAGCCTATGAGGATAAACAGTACAGAAAATCAATGTACACTATCTTTCCAGCATCAAAGATTTTGATCTATATATCATTTTTTTTCTGAAAGGCTCAACTGTTTTCAAGATGCTTGAGCTCAGTATTTCAGTTTTAAAATCTTTTTTCCTCCCTTCTATTCATTCTTTCATTGAAAGAAAAGATGATATAATAATTTTTTTCTTCACCTTTTCATTATTTAATTTCAACTCTTCAATCATGCTTAAAATACACATGTTTTCTATTTGTTTACATTATTTTCATTTGTCTTATTGCTTGAAGAAGGTTCATGTGGTCAGAAGGCTGGTGGCATTTATGTCTTTGTCATTATATAAAATGAGTTATTTCATTTTTTCATGTCATATTTTACTATTATGTTTTTCCTTATTCTGCTTGAGATGGAGAAAATTCTTTGATATTATATAAACACTAAGTATTTCCACAAGGCCCCTGTCTACACATGTAAATATATAAAATGTTTTGATATTATATAAACACTAAGTGACTTCCACAAAGCCCCTGTCTACACATGTTCATATATAAAATGTTTTGATATTATATAAACACTAATTGACTTCCACAAGGCCCCTGTCTACACATGTTCAAATTGTTACGGACTTCCTGAACTGTATTATTATAATTGAGAGTGTTCCTTCTGGTGTTTAATTGATATATTAAACTGTCCCATAACATTTTGCTCGTTGATCATTTTCATTCATGTGGACTTGTTCGAGCATTAATAGTACTTCGTTTCTCATTCAATCGTTGGTGATGTTTGAGTTTATATTGACGCTCGTTGGTATAATAAAGTGTTAGGTTTGAACACAATGTTTGATAGAAATGATCGACTGTAAAAACCAACACAACTGTAGAACTTCTGGAAGATACCTTCCTAACATATGTCATCGAACAAAGTCTTTGGATGACGACTTTCTGATTTATTCATGCGACACAAGATTACAGTATGAAGAACACATGTAATAAGTGATTCCCATTAAAGGAAACGATGAACATCACAGTTCGTAGTGTTTAGTGCACAAGACATTGTGCGTCCATTATTTAACCGTCATAATTATTGTCCATTATCCTTATCCAAATACTTAGCACAATTATCATATTTAAGCAGTATTAATACATTTCTGCTAATTATTCTATTATTACTTAGGATCAATGCCTAACATTCACATCAGAACTTCGTCTGTATAATATTGTCAACTTGGCATCACTAGCCAGGCTATACCAGCCATATCGCTTTCACTAGCTTTATACCTTAGCTTCGCGTTCAAAATTCTCGAATATCGCGTGTATAAATTCTTGCATTTTATTCTTAACGCTTTACATAATTACGGACACACCGGTCCTTAACTCTTAAAGGCCGGAACGACGCTGGTAGCGTACATCCACAAAACCCCTAGAAGCCGAAACGACGTTGGGAACGTCACTTTTGTGTTCTGTGAAATTTGTTACGTATTTTCATTATGACTCATAATTGAATACTATATGTAGAATATCACTAAAAATCCTTCATATTCTAATTCTACATTCATTTATCTTTACTGTGATGTATAATATGTGTGTCTTTGTTGTGTAATAACTCAGAAACTTTAGAATTTATAAAGGTACTGCTTTAAGGCACAAAAATAATTCTGGCAAAACTGATGAAAAAATTCCGGCCTGCAAGAGTTAAACACATATTATTATTATTAGCTTTAAAAGCATTCACATCGACGGTTATATATACATTAGCTAGTGGTTCTACCACATAATTCAAAACACTGCCATATGCCCGAAGGCTACACTAAGACTCTCCCGTTTCTAGCTCTAACGCGTCATCCAACGTTTTATGCGTACCCTTTGAAGTCTAGTTAGTTGAGGTGTTACATGGTGCGACCATTCAAATCAAGATAAACCAAAATGTTCGTACACCATGCAACAATCCTCAACACATATATAAAATGTTTTGATATTATATAAACACTAAGTGACTTGCACAAGGCCCCTGTCTACACAAGTTCATATATAAATATTTTGATATTATATAAACACTAAGTGACTTTCACAAGGCCCCTGTCTACACAAGTTCATATATAAATGTTTTGATATTATATAAACAGTAAGTGGCTTTCACAAGGCCCCTGTCTACACAAGTTCATATATAATGTTTTGATATTATATAAACACTAAGTGACTTCCACATGGCCCCTGTCTACACATGCTCAAATATAAGTTTTTTTTGCATATCCCTATCCCTCGCACATAAGCCACACCCTTACATTCTGGCAACTTGTGAGGAAAGTTTTTTTTGCATTTAAAAAGCTAAATTTACATTTCAGTATTAACATTTGATAAAATGGCCATCACACGTGCAGTGTGAAATCTAGGCTTATCTATTTCATATACACCTTTTGCCATGTGTTATCCTCAGATCCTCTGTTGACTAATGCAGATAGCTGTGGAAATGTGAGCTCAGATGACGACAACATTCCTGGTAGTAGGAAAAATGCTGGAAACTATGGCCAGAATGTTGTTTATGAAATACAGACAACTAAGCCATCCTCTATGTCATTCTGGAAGGCTTGTCTTCTGCCTGGTGTCATTCCAGTATGTTCTGCAGACTGTTTTCATGAGTTTCTTAGTTATTTGTGTATTAACATGGTTAACCCAATGTTACTTAGACATACAGGAACTGCGATGCTTAATCAAGGGTTTTAGGAAGTAAGAATAATAATTGCATATTAAGGTATTAATAATCACCTGTTAGAGAATTAGACCTCAATCAATGATAAATCAAAAGGGCTAAGGTTGCTGGAAATTGACATCAAATATCAGACTAGCGGAGATGGACATATGAGAAGATGCTTCAGGTGTGTATACAACCAGCGCCACAAGAACAATTAGCATTCATTCCCTTCGACATTTGCTGAGGGAGACTGAGTCACCTATGGGTATGCCTGGAGTGCAACGAGATTGCTTCTGAACAATAATAACAGTAACACATGTCTAGATTGGAACAGTAATGGTAGATAATCAGTCTGGATGTTGATTATGCACTTATTTTGGAGATGGTCACTAAATTTGCTCTCTTTTTAGATACAAGGATTTAAAAAACAAACTGGTGACAGAAGTATATCAATAAAGACTTTCAGGACAGAATCAAACAAGAGTCCTTTGACTTAAGATAGGTTTTCTGCATTGTTTTTGTAATTGATGATGAAAAATATCGTATTCAACTTCTGTTGGGTTATAATTAGGATACAGTGTCTTCATGTCCAAATAATATGTTAAATTGCCCATAAGTGAAAGTGGCATCAAATCTCAAGTCCAGTTATTGCAAATAGAGCAAGATTACATAAATGAAAGAGTGGACAGACAGTGAGGAACCTAATCACAAGAATAACTCTTTCAGGCGGTGACCTTTGTATGGAAATAGAAAGATGAGGGACCAAGAGAGCAAGTGAAGGAAAAACACTGACAAAGTGAAGAAAGAAGATTGAAGATAGCCTTTAAAAATGACTGAGAAATAGAAGTTTGTGATCAATGACTGTAAAAATAAGGAAACCAAGGGCAGTAATATACTGATTGACATCTTATGGTGGTTATAAAACTACCTCTAAGCTTGTAAATCCTGGTCTGAAATATTTTTCACTGAAAGAATGAAATTTAATTTTTTTTTTTTTTTTAGAATGAGCACTTGAACAAGAAGTTTTGAGAATAACATATTTTTCAGGAAAACTGCTCAAAAGAGTAAAAAATATAATGGTTTTGTAATTTAACATTGACTGAGACAGACATATTTAAAAGATAAATAGAAGCTAAGCACACAAAGATTCAATTTAAGGAAGAAAATAAAGAGATTAAACAGTGAAAATACTTTAGTTGGATTTATCACTGAAACATTTGACAACATCGAGGAAAGGACTAAATTGTTCTTGAACACAAATACTTTGTATTTTATGTATGGAACAGGAACATGGAACACAGCATAGGTTACTAAAAAAAAGAACATATATTCATGGGCATTTGCTTAAGAAGTGTCCTGCAAGTGAGAAAGCAGGAGTTTGAGAGAATAAAAGTTTTGTATGGAGAAGAATCAAAAGAGCCCACCAACAGCACATGAAAATTTACGAGCTGAAAATGATTGTCCACACACTGAAGAAACTGACCACTGCTTAACTTGTCATGGTCAGACATGGAAACAGGTAGAGAAAATGAGAGGTAGATGAAGAAACATATGAAGAAATAACATTGTGACAGGACTGAAGGGTGGAGGATAGGCTGTTCAGAGATGGGAAAACAGGGAGAGGCAAGATGAAAGGAATTATATGCCTTATATATAATGGAGCCACAAACATTAATTAATTGAAAGAATGATGGTGCTGAGTTCCCTGATTGGCAGCACTGAATGATGAACATTTATGATGATAAATATAATGAAATAAGCTTTGGCATTTAGCTTACCACGTCAGTAGTATGGGGACTACAGAAATTTATTGAAAATTGCTAATCATACGAGGGACGGTCAAAAAGTAATGCCTCGTAATTTTTAATTTCATTCAGTAGGCAAGAAAACAGATAAAATTTACATTGAAATGTAGCCCCAAGTCTGAACTTCAAAAATTTATTTCTCAATATAGTCTCCGTTATTTGTTACAGTTTTTGTCCATCTTCTCACAAGGGCGTGTATCCCGCACGGTAAAAATTTGTGTCCTTTTTTTAAACCACTGGCGTACGGCGCGTTTAAGGGTCTCGATGCCCTTATAGTGATGTCCGCGAAGATCTTCTGTCAGTGGTCCAAACAGATGGAAGTCAGAAGGTGCAAGATCGGGACTGTAAGGGGGATGTGGTAATAATGTCCAGTCAAATTCTGCAATCGCATCAATGGTGCGTTTAGCGGTGTGTGGCGTGGCATTATCGTGCAACAGTAGTGCAGTTCTCTGATCTTTTAATGGGTAAAGTCGCCGAAGACGACCTCTAAGCTTCTTCAAAGTTTCAATGTAACTATCTGCATTCACCGTGTTTCCCTGTTCCAAGAAGTCGAGAAGAATCACACCCTTCTCATCCCAAAACACGGAGGCCATAACTTTCCCTACTGATGGTGAACTTTTGAACTTCTTTCTTGTCGGCGATGTTGTGTGATGCCATTCCATTGACTGCCTCTTGGATTCTGGTTAAAAAAAAATGAACCCAAGTCTCATCACCTGTCACAATATTCGATAAAAACTCTTCTCCTTCAGTTTTGTAACAGTGCAGGAGGTTGATGGCTATGGTTTTCCTTGTTTCTTTTTGTCTGTCTGTCAACATTCTGGGTACCCACCGTGCACAAACTTTTGAATAACCCAGGTCTTTAATGATGTTCTGGACACTGCCTTTACTAATGGACAACATGGAAGAAAGTTCATCCAGTGTTACCCGACTGTCACCACGAATGATGCCATCAACTCGATGAATGTTGTGTGGAGTCACTGCGGTAGGATGGCCAGTCCGCTTTGTGTCAGCCATTGAGGATTGACCTACTTCAGCTTCGTCACAACGATGTATCCAACGTCGGACAGTGCTAACATCCACTGTTGAATCTTCATGAACATTCTTCAAACGTTCGTGGATGCGAATTGGGGTCTCGCCTTCAGCATTGAGGAATTCTATGACATAACGTTGTGTGACGTACTGTTTATGAGTGATGTGAAAGCTGGCAGAGTGAACGTGTCGTTTATCACCTGGACTGTGTAATGTTGCGGTGTCAATGTAGGTCACCAGAAATGTAACGGCCAGGAATGGGACGGCCACCAGAGTGAGGCACTGCCAGGGGTACTATGACCACTCACAGTAAACAGCGTACATGTTGTAGATCTGTGATATTGGTATTATGATGTGCGGAGTGTGGGTGTAGACGAAGACACGAATGCTTGAGGCTCTTAGTAAAGTCAGTAATGCACCCATACACTCACATGCAGTAGTCAATGATGAATTGAAGACTGCTGGCACGTTTCAAACATTTATTTACGAAAACTGACAGTAGCATTAACAGGACAGTCAAATCGAGGAGATCAAGGACTTCACATAGATAATAAATGACTGTTAAATGTCTGGTAATCAAAGGCTTGCATCATACATCAAACATCATCTGTCCTAATGTTACAATATGTAATGTAACTTCTGTACCATTGACTCAGCGCGTCAGGTACTTAATTAGCTCTGTCGTTCAACGAACGAGCTCCTAAATTGCGTAGCAATAATACATAAGGCTGTTATTCAACTGGCATAGCTCGCCAGGTATATTTCCTCTTGCTGAAAATATTGGCCGTAATACAGGGCCTCAATATGTAGACAGCTGTGTATCCTTTTTTAGCAGGCACGATCAAACCATACTAAACATATATATATATATATACCGCCAACCTGCGGCGTCCACAATAATTTATCATCATCATTAGGCTTCTGTTCACTTGAAAACACATAGTCTCATTTGGCTAGAACTAGAAGCAAAGAAGAAATTCTGTCTCTCAAGATCTGTGAGCTTCACTCGACAGATAGGTAATTTCAAATGTTCTGCAGCCAAAGGCATAATAATAAGAATGTCATTTACCTTCATACAGAATCTTCCGGATACACCTTTAACAAACAATCACTGGGGAAAACATTAACATTTCAGTCATATCGAAACTTTCCAATCCCCATAATGATCTAGAGGAAAACACAACGGACATCGTCGTCCGACAGCCCAGATCACAATCTAAAAGACGGAAGTCACCGTTCGTGCCCAGAACTCTGCGCATGCCTAGACAGCATAAAAATGAGCATCGTTCAGACAGATCACGACAACGATTGAAAGAAAGAGAAGATAACCCTTTAAACAACCTGTCATAGAAGTTAATACTCAATTATCCAACTTTGATCAACAAAGTTTTACAACAAAAGTATTAAATAGATTTACCTATATGACTCCGTCAAAACGACAAAAGTATAAAATAGATTTACCCATTATGACTCCGTCAAAAACGACAGCAACACGTTGTTTTAACTGAACGTCTTTGGCAGCCATTTTTAAACTGTTACAGTGGTGCCACCTGTTACTGAAACAGGTTGGTAATGCTATACAGTGCAGAAGAGTGTTTGAGGAATCCTGCTAAATTTACTTCTTCTTCTTCCTTCTTCCTCGTTCGCCCTGAAAAGGACGGTGGTTGCGTTGTGTCTGTTTGCGCCTAAGCTGTGATATCTGCACCTTTCGGTTGACACATCCGACTTCTGCACGGCATTTTTTAGGGACCGGGTTTGCCTTCCCATTTCGATCCGTACTCGCTCAGCCAGACTGCACTGCTGCAGACTTCTAAATTTACAAATTGCACACCGATGCAGTATTTAAATACATAAAAAATAGGAGGCATTACTTTTTGACCTTCCCTCGTATATCATTGAATTTATTGTATTTTCATGTTTCTCTGAAATAATATTCCATAGATTATTGCACTGTTATTTTCTTTGTCAGTATTCTTTAGCTTACGCCTTCCTGAAACTTGTGAACTACTCGTTTTTCTTCTGGCTTCCATTTTACTTGAACAATGCCTTAAAGTGGGGTGAAGGTGACGCTGACAAGTTGTCAACAGTTTATGATGTCGCTGGCATTGTAGGTAAGGAACATCACTCTTATTTTTTTTTTTTTTTTTTGTGAGAGAAAATGGTAATAAATTAATAGAATTCTGGTCAAGCAAGCATTTTTATTTTTTGCTTAATTATGTTATTGTTTAACTTCTGTGGAATTCAGCCTAACTAAATGAGTGTAGTGAATTAGCTGAGCATCACAGAAAAGCCACTAAATCTGCATACAGTCATATAAAATACTGTAATGGTATAAGAACACATATGTTGATTGGACTTTTGTAATCAAAAGTTGGAAAGATTTTACAGAACTTAGGAGGAGAATCCATTCATTCTTTACCCATCAGCTCCCCAAAGGAGTATAGGCCAACAAACTTATGCCAAGTCTTCATGTCCCATGCCATAGTTCAAGGTCTTGTCATGTCCTCTTTACTTCTTTCATTTAATTCTCCAGTTCTCTTCTAAATATGTTTTTCAGTCTCCCTGTCTCTCATCCTAGGGATTTCAGAAAAGGGACTTCCTTGTAATGCTATCAGCAGGTTTTCTCAGCATGTCTCCTATCCATTGTCAGCATCTGCACCTCATTTCTTGTTCCACTGGTACATTTCTGGTTCTTGTCATCAGTTTCACATGGGAGATCTTGTCATACTACTTCAATTTGTCTTCTCTATACAAGCACCAATTTATGGAAGTAACTTTGTTTTTGTTGTTTTCCAAGTTTCGGACTTGACATTTGAGTTAAAGATTTCTATTTATGTGTTGGACTTTTGATTTCTGTTAAATTCCATATATTTCCCAATGCGATGAATGCTGCTCTTACAGGAAAATATATTGATGAATGTAATGTATCAGTAATTTGTAGGATAGAGAAAGATCACAAAATTAAATATCTAAAGAACAGAAAAGAACCTCCAATACTTGCATCTAAAGTTGAGAATACTTTAAAAATTAGTTGCTTATCCTTTACAGGATGTGGCAATCAACCCCAGCTTTTATTGGCTGTTTTGTGATTTTTCTAGGCAATTGTTTTCATTCAGTAGTTTGCCATTGCTTTCTGAATGGCGCTTATACCATTGTTAAAAATCCACACAAAGCGATCTGCTACCAAACCGCCTGCAGCAGGTTTCGAACCTGGTATATCTGGATTATGAAACTGCGTTCATATCCATTAGGCCACAGACGCTGACTGAGAATACTTTACGCCACATGAAAAAAAAAGCATGACGCAGCCAATAAATATAGCAACATCCCTGCCCACTGCAAGATGTACGGAAATGAAGGTAGATAACTTGCCAAAGAAGGAGAAAGCAAAATCCAAACTGACGACATGGCAACATATGAAAAGATAAAATCAATAATTAAAAATAACTTCGAGCAAGACCACAGTCTGCCCTAGCAAGTCAAGGTGCTGAAGACGGAGGCAACCATCCAAGAGGCGCACCATAGCAATCAGGATGCCACGCACACGCGCTATGGAAGTATGCCTATATCTGCAAAACGTTATGGCACTCGCCCTGTGATGGACACCCAGGCAGGCGCAGTGCTGGGCCCTCTGCCTCGGAAGGGCCCAACCCCTACTACTGGAGGTCCTTCTCAATTGCCCCGTGGAGCCAGGAGGCATGAGAATAGAGCTACTGGCCAAGCAAAGAAAAGACCATTTAAAATAATGCACTGGAATGCTGAAGGCGTCAATAGTAAAAAAGACGGCTACAGCAAAAAATTAGAGCTCGAAAATATCTTGAATGAAGAGCAAGTAAATGTATGTTGCTTGCAAGAAACCCACCTCAACAAGGACATAGCCTTCAAAATCAGAGGCTACCAGTGCTACCGATCTGACCGAATAGACAGGTGAAAGGGTGGAATACTGACACTCGTGAGGAATAACATCAGTGCATGTCAGCTTGAAACATATATGGAGGGGGCGGAACACCAGATGCTTCATCTCAGGACAGAAAGTTCAGAATTCCACCTGCTCAACTACTACTGTCCGAGTGACCGCCCACTGGCACTAGATACAATCCCAGCAAAAGAAAGACTGATTGTATGCGGAGACTTCAACAGCCACTCACAGAGCTGGGGCTATGATCACATGGACAGGAGAGGTGAGGAGCTTGAAAACTGGCAGGATGACAATGGGCTTATCCTGATTAACCAGCCAATCGACCCACCAACCTTCTACTCGAGATCATGGCACACCACCTCTACACCAGACCTGGCATTCCACTCACCCGGCCTGGAGTGGAACACCACACGCGTTGTAGGGAAACAACTTGGAGGCAGCGACCACCGGCCAGTCTTCCTAATTGTGGAAAATGAACTTGTCAAGGAGAGCAGCACTCTCTCTAGGTGGAACTACAAGAAGGCAGGCTGGACAATGTACCAGCACCGTACTAGTATACTGACTAGAGATCTGACTGTAGACAAAGACATCAATAAGCTAGTCGATGAATTCAGCAGATGCATATTACAGGCTGCTCGTGAAACAATACCTAGAGGGGCTCGTAAGCACTACAAACTATATTGGAATAGTGAACTAGAGCAGCTGCACAACGACGTGGAAACATCTCGAAAGCAGGCAGAGACCAGTCCATGCCAAGAACACCACAATAACTACCAGCAAGCTAAGGCCAAATTTCAAAGGGCCAAGTTGCAGGCCAGGCGAAGAAGCTGGAAGGAGAAAACAGAGTCCTTGAACTTCGAAAGAGATACTAGGAAACTGTGGAAGCTGGTAAAACAACTTAACGATGAAGGTACAGGGAGAAACTCAAGGATTGCTCTGTACAAAGATGGAAACATCCTCATGGGACAACAGGCAGCTGATCACTTTGCAGACTCCTTTGCTAAAGACAACAACATTGAAGTTAGCCCAGAGAAGCAACAGGAGATTCGTGAGAAACAACAATACGCAGGATGAGATGGAACCATACCTGAAGTTATGGAGGCACCAATCACATTCAGAGAACTGGAGCTTGCAATATCCAAATTGAAAATGAGAAAGTCGCCAGGAGTTGATGGAGTGTCCATTGAAATGATTAAAAACTTGGGAACCGCAGCAAAAACAAAGCTGCTGCAGATCTTCAATATCTGTTGGAACTCAGGCAGAGTTCCACAGACCTGGAGGGAAGCAATCATGATACCACTCCTAAAACCAGGAAAAGACAGTTCCACTGCCTCCAGCTACAGACCAATCAGCCTTACAAGCTGCCTCTGCAAAACAATGGAACGTATCATCAACCTCAGGCTACAGTGGTACCTTGAAAGTGAAAACCTTCTTGTACCACAGCAGGTGGGCTTTAGGCAGTGTTATTCTACCGAAGATCAGGCAACTTACCTTTCCCAAGAGATTGATGATGCGTTCCAAGATAAGAAACTGGTACTAGCAGCATGGATAGATCTAAGGAAAGCATTTGACAAGGTTTGGAAAGAAGGGCTTCTGAAGAAACTGAGAAATTGTAGAGTGAATGGTAAGATGTACAAATGGGTGAAAGCATACTTGCATAACAGAAGAGCCCGAGTACAAACTAGATGGCCTCAAGAGTAAGAAAATTCTACTGCGTCATGGCGTCCCTCAGGGAGGGGTTCTGTCCCCCACACTTTTCCTAGTCTACATCAACGACCTGGAATGAAAGTGGCAATGTACGCTGATGACCTGGTAATATGGTGCACAGATGAGCATGCAACAGTGGCCACCAAACTGCTACAAAGAGCTATCGATGCCTTAACCTCATGGGCAAATAGATGGTGTGTCAGCATCAACACAGACAAGTGCAGCACTACGCTCTTCACCCTCTCTCCCAAACAAAAATCTGGTGTCATCAAGATAAACGAAGAGCTCCTGAGAGAAGATAAACAACCCACCTATCTCGGAGTTACATTCGATGATAGGCTGACATGGAAGCAGCACATCAACAAGGCAGCAACAAAGGCCAGGAGGAAGTTAGCCATCCTGAGAAAACTAAGTGGAGGTTTGGGATGTCAGGTATTGGTAGTGCCTCTGGTTAAGGAGCTGTCATGCCCTTTTCAGGGCAGCTCGGCCACCTTTGGTCCAAACCTGGCATCCAGCTCTCACCTGTGGCTCCTCGTAGCTGTCAGCATGTACAGCGGCCACCCCCCGGGAAACGGCTTTGACAGGCCGGCTAAACTAGGTGAGGGTAGCCGACTGGTTATAAACCTTCGGTGAGTTAGGGTCTGCCTACCCATGCATGCGAAGACTGGATTCGGTAGACTGCGCAGAAGAAACCACCTGTTAGTTCAACGGGCATGACGGCGATTACCAGCAACGCGCTGTGGAGCGTAAGGAGCATGGCGAGGTAGGTAGAAAGCCATGGTCATCCACTGCACCTGACTTCATCTCCAGTCGTCTTGACTTGTCTTGCCACTGGTTTAAGATGGACCCAGGCGAGAGAGTGAGGTCGACGAATTGCGCAACTCTTCCTCACTTTAAACCAAATCACTGCGCAAGTCACTCTTTCATCCACTCATCCATCCACTCACAACAAGTCCTGTGGCGATGGGCGAGTGGCGAAGCTGCAGGCGTGGGTGCGCTGGCAGTCGCAGTCGCAGACCTACACACAGGCGGCTCAGGCCATATGGTCGTCTTCCACTGATCGGAGCAGCAGTGGGATTCGGCAGCCCCCTGAGTGACTGAGCAGCCCTCTTTAGGAAAGCACTGCTCACCTCCATGGCATGAGGAAGGGGCTAGAAAAGGTGCCCTAAACATTGCCTGCTCCACCATTACCTAACCAGCTTACCGCGGTTGGTGGGTACCCTACTTCAGCGGGCGACACATAAGAAAAAGAAAGGACAGATTTTTCCCCCTCATTCTAGGTGCATGGAATGTGCGCACTCTTCTTGACAAAGACTTTAACGCAAACAGACCCGAGAGGCGAACTGCCCTGATTGGGAGAGAACTGGCCAGATACAACATTGACATAGCAGCACTGAGTGAAACTCGACTTGCAGGCGAGGGCCAACTTTGCGAAAAGGGTGCAGGTTATACATTCTATTGGAGCGGAAGAGAAACTGAAGAAAGATGAGAAGCAGGGGTTGGATTTGCAATCAAAACAGCACTTGCCGGCAAGTTAGCGGGGCCCCCAAAGGGAATAAATGACCGACTCATGACGGTCAAGATCCCGCTGCTTTATGGAAGGAAAAATGCCACCATCATTAGCGCGTATGCACCAACTATGACAAACCAGGATGACGTCAAGGATCAGTTTTACGAAGAACTACATGCACTCATTGCATCAGTTCCTAAAGCAGATAAGCTTATTATTCTTGGTGACTTTAATGCAAGAGTAGGCTCAGATAACATCTCCTGGAATGGCACAATCGGAAAGTACGGCGCGGGTCGCTGTAACAGCAATGGACTTCTTCTCCTCCAGACTTGCGCAAAACATGACCTCCTTGTCACCAACACCATTTTTCGACTTCCTATCCGCAACAGGACCTCCTGGTGGCACCCTCGCTCAAAGCATTGGCACCTAATTGACTATGTAATTGTTAGGAAGAAGGACAGGCAAGATGTCCAGGTGACCAAGTCCATGTTTGGTGCCGAATGCTGGACTGATCATCGCCTCATTGTGTCTAAACTTAAAATTCGTATACAACCTGCCAGGCGCCCTCAGGGAAAGAAAACTAAAAAAAGGCTGGATGTCACCAAACTAAAGAAGACAAAAATTAAACTGTCATTCACTGACACCCTAGAAGACCATCTCAAATCTATCTCGTTAGACGGCCAAAGTGTGGAAACAAATTGGGAAGCCCTAAGTGAGCAGATCTACAACACTGCTACAGAGGTCCTGGGTCCCGCCATCAAGAAACAAAATGACTGGTTTGATGAGAACTCAGATGATATAAAGAAGATGTTGGCTGAGAAACACCATCTCCATAAAGCATATTTAAATGATCCAAAATCTACATCCAAGAAAGACGCTTTCAACAACATGCGTAGAATCATCCAACATAAACTACGCCAGATGCGGGATTCATGGCTGAGTAATAAAGCAGATGAGCTCCAAGGCTTTGCTGACAGCCATGACTTGAAAATTTTTTACCATGCACTCAAAGCGGTCTATGGTCCATGTGACGAAAGTACTGAGATTCTGTCTTTCAAATGGCCCATGTCTTTTTCTCCTTGCATTTTGTTCACTATTTTTGGAGGGATTACAGAAAAATCCTTCTCCATGTTTCTTCTCCTTCTATTATTTACGTTTTTTCAAGATGAGATCACGAGGGAGTTTGATCTCATCTGCTTTATGGTTCTTCTTTATGTGTTTAGAATGGGGAGGAGGGGGGGGGGGGGGGGGGGGGGGGGGGGGGGGGGGGGTGGGGGGGGGGGGGGGGGGGGGGGGGGGGGGGGGGGGGGGGGGTTAGAGCTGGGAGTGGGAGAAGGGAAGTGGACAGTATTTTTCTAGAAGAAAGATTATAGATGCTAGATCAGGATTGGCACCAGATTGTTTTTTTTTAAAAAGATATGGCATGTGGCCTAGACGCATTTTTCAGGAGTTAAATTATTTGCGGCCATTTTTGCTTCAATTTAGCAGTATAGGGCTGGGACTAATTCCCGTTTCTTTGTCTAGCAGTACTGGTTGCATCAGATTGTTTACAATTCTGATTGGCCGAAAGCTAACTGCATTCGAAATGCTAACGGATCATTGGGTTAAAAACCCAAGCCGCGCTGATGACGTCATGAGGTCAGCGTGCCGTTCGTAGACAATAAATAGGCTCGCATTTCATATTTTCGTTCTCTTTTAATGTAAATTGCCAAGCCGGGTGCCAGAAGCAAATTGTCGATTGCCTTTCAGTTGGACATTCGAGATTGGGTAAGCATGAATTTTTGCGTGAGGGCTTTATTTAATTTTTCTAGGCCTAGGCCGATCATTTAAGTTTCTTTGGGCAGTTTAAGTTTAATGTTAATTCTTAAAGCCAGAGCCATCAAATACGATCTTAGTGATAGACTTGAGAAACTTTATAGGTCCATTTAATTCCTTGTTGAAGGAATAGCGGCATGGTTTAAAAGTTGAGATATCACCGCTTTGTATTATTGCAAAGTAGGTCGGGAGAGAAACCCGCATCTCTGGTTTATGAATTTACAGAATGACGGGAGCGTGTGTATTTGTGATTTTAGTGAGAATGTATTGCTGCAAGTTATTTATATTATAGTACACATCTATCTGTGGACGGTAGTGAAAGAGGCGTAATTTGGAAGCACGTGCGTGGGTTACGGAATTGTTATTCGAGACGAGGTTCAGAGGGACGAGGGGGAGAGACGCACGTGGTCATAAACTTGTAAACACGTGGTTGAACTACGGGGGTTTTCAATTTGATAACAGGGATTATGTATAACTTCTTTGCAGTATGTATACGCTAGCATCTAATAGATTATTGATGGTGCATTGGTGTTCTGTGAAGTCAGAAGATGGGAGAAGAAATTTTAAAGGGAATTATTTTGTATTACATTTTGAATGTGATTACCATTATTGACGGGAAGTTTAGGAATTCCTAGAGATAAGAGTATTTTTGTGTTAAACATTACGGCATTAGTGTCAGCGTAAGAAGTAGGCCACAGTACGTCTGCCCAGACGGGCCAGTGAAAATATTGTTGTTGCTCGTAGTTAGTCAGGCAGAACCTGGGTCAGACGGTCTGCGGTGTTGTATTACCGGGTGATGTTTATTTTGACTCGGAGAGAGAGAAGAGAGGGGAGTTACGGGTTGAAGAGTAAGGGAGTTATTTGTTATTTGAAATACAGTATTAACGTTTTGTTTAGCTGTTGTTTTTGCTTTTGTCTAAACAGCAGGTACCGGCTTTTGTGGGGAAGAGCAGAATTTTGATACTACAAAATTTCTCCCACGGCACAGTGGTGGCATTCGCAGACACCCAAAGTCTCGCGTTAATTGCCAGTGGTGGAAGGAGAGAAAGAAAAGACGTTTTCCCAGGCAGGGGAAGACTTTTTCCAGCGAATAGGATTTTTGTGGATAAATCCTGAGCTCTGACGCTCGGTCGGTTACACACGCAGATTTGGCATGCTGCCAGCGTTGTGGTAATTTTATGTTCGCTTCTTCACGGCCATAATAAAGCCGAAAGCCCCATCGCCCAGTCATAGGTAATCGGGCAGGTAACCTCAGAGGTGTTAGGGGAAGCCAGCTACAGTTCCAGTCCAGAATCCAGTGGTGTTCTGTTAAACCTTAGTCATCAATTCCAAAGTAGTGGAGAGAGAGAGAGGGTAAACATTCTCTCTACTGAAGTCAGCACAGATAGGCAGAACTGATAGTTTTGGTGAATCATAGCAGAGGACCGCTGCTGAAGTTTAGAGGTGCAGTTAGTTGTGTTCAGGAGATTTCATGATAGGCTGTGTAGAACGGAAGTCTGTGCAGAGATTGTGTAGACACTTCGTAGTCGTTCCAGCTATCAGTGGACTTAGAGTTGGAATTTAGAACAGCTAGTTTGGAGTATAGGCGACATCAAGTGCAGTGTAGTTCATTTCAGTTAACCTTACCTTCTTTCTCCATACAGGTGAAACTTGGGGATGAAGGGTGGGGTTGGTTTTTTTGATGATACATCATTTCGTCATTTTTTTTCTTCCTGAATTTGGTTGTTTTCAGGAGTGCTTACACTGCAATTTTATGTATTTGACATGTATATGAGTTTGTTTATAGGTGTATAATAAACTTGTATAAATTGTAGCTGGCATCAGTCATTTCATTTAAGTACAGTAGCTATATGTTGTCTGTATCTTGGTGTTTGTGAAGCTTGATATAACCTTATCCCCTTAGGGTAGCTAGAGGTCGTTGACAACTATAGCACATAATACGTCCGAAGTGGCGAGGAAAGAATCAACCTCGGTTCTTAACCTCGGAGCCAATAGTGTCAACTGTTCACATTTCACTATCGTTTTCTTCTAGATCTATCTTTCCAGTCTTCCTTCTCACTAGTGTCTTGTCACTATAGGTAGACAGTCTCTAGTCCTAAATCCATTTCGTGACAAAGTGGGGGCTCGTCCGGGATAAATTCTGTGATTGTATCTACATTCATAAATTGTCTCTGAAGAAAGTTCTGGAAATAGATTGCTTAAAAAATCCCCTAGACTTGAGCTATATTAAGACTGATCCAGCTATAAGTTTTTTTCCACAGGTTGTAGTCAGTTTAGATGTTAGTTGTAGTAAGGTTATTTATGACTTAGAAGTAATTGATGGCTAATCTAATTTTTTTCTTGACAGGAAAGTAAATTCGGGTTTTGGGTAGCTGGATAACTTGAATTTTTTTCAGGTAGTTATTAGTCAGACTTGGTGCTAGTCTGAGTGCGGGTTTTTGCGACAGCATATTCCTAGTAGGTAACAGTAAATTTTTCTTGTTCCTTTTTTGTCATTTCCCCTCGTGGTGAGTTACTGCTGATTTGTCAGGTAGGATGGCTGAATTGGTCAAGCTACTTACTGCATGGAAGGACGCAGCTAAAAGCATGGGGATGAATGAGGCCGAGACTAGGGCTTACATTATGAGGGAACAGGACCGGCAGGCGGAGAGAGAGAAAAGGGAAGTGGAGAAAGAAGAGAAGGCCCGACAGGCAGAGGAGAAAAAGGCAGAGAGGGAGGCGCAGGAAAGGGCTGCGGCAGCAGAGGAGAGAAAGGCAGAAAGGGAAGCGCAAGAGAAGGAGAAGGCAGCAGAGAGACAGCATGAACTTGCCCTGCGTTCACTGGAACTGCAGTACCGATCTTCGGAAGGCAGTTCGGCTAACGGAGATTCTCCCAGAGCAGGGGCGACAGACACCTCAGGAAACGGAGGGCCCCGGATGGCAGCCATGAATTTTCCGATGGACTCTTTCCCTAACGGAAATGAGAAAATTGAGGTATTTTTAGAAAAATTTGAACGGATGGCAAAGGCATACTGGCTGGAGGATAGTCTTTGGTGTCTCAAATTATCTCAATCTCTAAGAGGACATGGGTATGAGGTCTATAGCAAGATGCTAGTGGATGACCAGAATAACTTTGAGGCACTGCGGAACGCCCTGTTACAGCGATTCCAATGGACTCCCCGGAAGTGCCAAACGATGTTTCGGGAAAGTCGTCTGGAGAAAGGTGAAAGTTTTCCCCAGTTCGCAGAGAGGCTGAGGAATTACCTCACTCGCTGGAGAGAGTTGTCGAGTTTGGCTAAATCTTTTGAAGGATTGGAAGAATTAGTTCTGTGCGAACAGATAAAGGCCAACATGTCTCCGGACTTAAGGAAGTACCTGGCGGAGCAGGGCGCCCAGCAACTGGACCAGATAATTCTATTTGCAGAAAGGTTCCAGACGGCACAGGCCGAAGTCTTCTTCTTCTTCTTTGATCCATAACCGCCAACCGTCAAAGCAGTCAGCGGCCATCACGCCTGGTGGCGTCTTGTAGGGCAGCAACAAATTGATTCCACTTTGCTCGGTCGGCGGCCATCCTTCGTACAGTGCCCCAACTGTGGTTCATTCTTTGCATCTCAGCTTCCACAGTTCTCCGACAAGTTGTTTTTGGTCGGCCTCTCTTTCGCTTTCCCTCGGGGGTCCATAGCATAGCTGTTCTTGTGATGGTATCAGGGTCCCTTCTGAGGACATGGCCAACCCAACTCCAGCGTCTGCCAGCTATGATTGTGTGCATGTCCTCCTGGTTACTCCGAATAAGTAGTTCTTGATTGCTGATGGTGTTTGGCCAAAAGATTCGGAGAATTTTCCTTGGGCAGATTGTGTGGAAGGAGGACAGTTTCGACATTTCCTTCTCTGTTACTCTCCAACATTCCGCACCATAGAGAAGCACAGAAAGTACACAGCTCTCATACAGTCTTAATTTAGTGTTTGTGCTGTACTGGGAAGACTTCCAAATGTTGTTGAGAACAGCAAAGGCTGTTCTCGCTTTATTCATTCTGTTGTTAATGTCCTTGCTTGTTCCGCCGTCAGGTGTTACTATGCTTCCTAGGTAAGTAAATGTGTCTGTCTGTTCTAACTTCTGGTTCCTTACTGTTATTGGCTCAGGCTTGTCCACATTTAGTGTCATGACCTCTGTCTTCTTCAAATTGATGTTCAGGCCAACCTGCTGGCCATACTTATTCAGTCTATCGGTTTTGTCTTGAATGTGTTGGTGTGAATGCGCGAGTAGTGCAATGTCATCTGCATATTCCAAATCTTCCAGTGTAGAAAACGTTGTCCATCTAATTCCTCTTGGACTGCCCTCTGTTGTCTGGCGCATCACCCAACAACTGTCAAAAATAATGTCGTTGATAAGGGGCATCCCTGTCGTACTCCTGTTTTCACTTCGAAAGTTACATTACTCGATCCAACACTGCACGTAAAGTTAGAATAGAGGCTTTTTATAATGGAAACAATGCGGCTGGGAATTCCATAAGCCCTCAGAATTTTCCATAGGCTGTCCCTGTGTATGCTGTCGAAAGCCTTTTCAAAATCAACAAAGTTAATGTACAGCTGTCTCTGCCATTCTGAGCACTGCTCTATAATGTTCCTGAGGGTAAATATATGATCTGCACATCTTCTGTTCTTTCTGAAGCCCGCTTGTTCTTTCCTCAGTTTATGATCAACTGCTTTTGAAATTCTCTGGATGATTATCCTGCCTAGTATTTTGCTGGGAACTGAGAGGAGGGTAATTCCTCTCCAGTTGTTGCAGTCTGCAAGGTCGCCCTTCTTGGGCAGTTTGACAATTATTCCTTTACTCCACTCTGTTGGTGTTGTCTCAGTTTCCCAGACTTGTGCAAATAGTGGTTCTAATAATTCTGCTGCTAGTTCAGGGTCTGTCTTGAATAGCTCAGCATTCAGATTGTCGTGACCAGGCGCTTTTCCATTTTTTAGCCCTTTGATAGCTGTGATAATTTCTTCTTTTCGTGGAATGTCTTTATTTACGTCTAAGTCCCTTTCAGCCTCAGGAACATTCAGCTGAGTCTCTGGTGGTTCCTTATTCAGTGTTTCTCTGAAGTGCTCTGCCCATCTTGTTTCCTGCCCCTGTGCTGTGGTGATGAGATTTCCTTGCTTGTCTCTTACTAACGTTATGTTGTTTGCACCTCGTTTTCCACTGATAGCTTTAGTTATTTTATAAACTGTGCTTTGTTCATTTCTCAGTGCTGCCTCTTCTGCCTGTCTTGCAAGGTCATCCAGAAATGTCCTTTTGTCAGCACGGGTTTGACGTTTTACTTCCTTGTCCAGCTGACTGTACTGTTCACTATATATTGCCTTTAACCTGGGAGACTTAGCTTCTGTTTTCTTCCTTTTCATTTCCTTTCTCTTCGCTATGGTGTTTAGCGTATCTGGTGTTATCCAGTCTTGGCTTTCTTTCTTTCCTGGAATCCCAAGCATGACTTGCTGCTTTCTTTGTATATTGTTGAGATGGTGTTGAATTTCTGGTCCACATCGTCGGTCTCTGTTCTTTCCTGGCTTTTGGTAATCAGATATCTTCTCTTTACGTCGACCATGAACGCTTTTCTGGTGAGGGGGTCCTTAAGTTTCATGATGTTATATCTTTTCTGTTTGACTGCAACTGGTCCAGCAGCTCTGAGTTTCACCTTCAGTCTTGCTACTACTAGGTGATGATCACTTCCCACATCTGCGCCTCTTCTTACTTTCACGTCTTGTAGTGCATGTCTCCATCTGCCATTGATCATTATGTGATCTATCTGGTTTTTGTCTCGTCCGTTTGGTGATTCCCATGTTAACTTGTGCACTTCTTTGTGTTGAAAAAGTGTTCCTCCAATGACCAGGTTGTTAATACTGCAGAAGCTTATTAATTTGTCCCCATTCTCATTTACTGTTCCACTGCCGCATTTCCCCATTACTCTTTCGTTATAATTATTATGTGTTCCAACTTTCGCATTTAGGTCTCCCATTACTATAATAAGATCGTACCTGGGTACAGTTTCCATTTCCTTTTGTACCTGTTGATAGAACTCATCCTTGAGCTCTTCATCGCTGTCGTTTGTTGGTGCATAGCATTGTATAATTGTAGTGTTGGTGAATCTCCCTCTCAGTCTTGCTCTTATTAGTCTGTTGTTAATGGGTTTCCATTCCAGTAGAGACCTTTCCATTCCTTTCTTAAGGATAATGGCTACACCTTCGTTGTGCTGACCGTCCTCTCTACCAGAATAAAGTACTGTTTCCCCTGTAGCTGTTTTTATTCTCCCCATCCCTGTCCATCTGCTCTCGCTTATTCCCAGGATATGTAGTTTGTAGTTCCTCATCTCTGCTGTGATCTGTGATCTGTCTCAGCTTTCCTGCCTCATTCATAGTTCTGACATTCCAAAAACCAATTCTGGTTTCGTGTTTTGCGGTCTGGGCATCCGTTTTCATGCCAGTGGCTTCCTTTCGGCTTTCACCACTGTCAGTCATACGAGCCTGAGACTCCGGATGTCCGTCCCGCATCAAAGTGTTTTCATTTATTGCTGTTTCCGTAACGTGTGCAATTTTTTACATAGACAGGGGTGTCGGCCCTGTGCTAAAACCCCCAACCTGGAGGACCAGGGTACCAGCTTTTGTCTGACCCCTACCCACGCAGACCAGTCCAGCATGGTTGAACCTACCAGGAGTAAAACTCCCACTGGCATAGCTCTGGGGATTGTCAGGGTACACAAGCTGCCATACCGCTACAAGGTATAGGTACCATTGATGGCAGATAGGTACCATTGATGGCAGACAGGCCGAAGTACTGGGCCAGAAAAGAAAACACCCTGACCTGCCAGCCCCGGACAAAGGAGCATCTTCATCGCATTCGCCTTCCTCTTCAGCTCACCAGCAGCAAGGGCCGTCTTGCAAGGAGCCCCCTCCCAGTCATAACATGCGCTCCCAGCCGCCTAACAGAACACAGGGGCCGACTTCTCAGGAACCCGTCAGGAACCGGGGAGATAATGAGAGATATTGTAGGTTCTGTCGGACTACCTCTCATTGGACAACACGGTGCCCAAACAAACAACCCGCTCATCAGGTGGCTTGTTTAAGGCCTGTGAGGGTGAAAAAAGGGAATAAGTGGAAACCCTTCCAGTCAGAGAAGTTGTTTTCCAACAGCGGGCCAGCAGAAGTTAACGGGGCTGAGACTACATGCTTATTTGACAGCGGGCTTACATACCCCAGCATAGTCGCCCGACATCTGGTGAAGCCCTGGCAGATGACCAGAGAAAAAGTGAATATTGGTGGAGTTTTAAGGAAAGGGACTTCACAGTGCTTTCCGGTAGCCAATATTAAGGTGAAATGTAAGTTCGTGTCTGGCACCATCAAGGCAGCTGTGATGGCACAGCCCGCCTATGACTTCATTCTCGGCAACCCATATTTAGTTTTGGGGAACCCGCCCACACCGATCCTTGCTGATGCAAGGGGGCCTACTGCAGGCCAGATACGTGAAAAAGGAGAACCCCCAATTCACGAAGCCCCGAGGGAGCTCGAACATAGCTGTCGTGCTAAGGAGAGGTTCAATGCCTCGGACGACAGTGATAGGTTATTTGCAGAGGCAAATTCGCCCGCCAGCCCTGTTCAGCCAACCGGCCAAACAGTGGTGACGACGCCTCTGATTCAGGAAGTACACTCTTTGTTGTCGGGAATTAGGCCCCCGATGGTATTAGCTCCTTCAAGTGAGGGACATACTGACAAGAGCGGTATTACATTTGTCAACGACCAGCGCCATCTTCATAGGGCACAAGATAGCGGTCTGAGCGAGCATATAGTTCCAACCAGCCCTGGAGCCCCATCCGACCAGCACTTTACTTAAACGGAGGAGGACAGTGATCTGAGTATCCGTTTGCCTATAGACGGAGGTGGGCCCCACAACTCTCGTATCTCGTTTACAGGAAACGACTCTTGCAACGAGGAGCCTGAAATATTGGCTAAATTTTCCAATACATTTCACGGAACATTGGAACAAGGCACTGAGAGCTTTAACTCAGATACTCCGCGATCTAACGGGATCTTAAACCGTCAAGTGTCACTGCAGGACACATTCCAACTGACGCCATCAACTCTCGACGGGTAGGGCAAGGTTGAGAATTTTCATAGAACCAGAGTTTTAGACGGAGGACTCTCTGGAACTATACGGGCATCTCACAAACTTTCCAGGCCAGGAATTAGTGAGGGAAACTGCCTTATAACTTCGCAAGGAGCGATTTTGGAGAGCTCTGTCCCGCTTCATGTTGGTAGTGGAAGAGTGAGTCCAGAACCACTGCCAGGGGCAGATATTACCTACCTTTCTCCAAAGGTAGAAGCTATTGAGATCAGTGAGGATTCAATAGAAACCCAGCAAGAAATCGGAGGCTCTACACCAGAGGAACCCGAGACGTTGCATCGTTCTCGCACTGTACCAGCGGTCACAAACCCGCTGACGCGCAGCGAGGAAGTCGCCATCGCCAGGTCACCACAGCGCCCGCAGGTCACAGCAGCTGACCAGGACAGCCTTTTGACGGTCATAGCAAGGGAAAGTTCAGACCCGCCATAAGACGACACAGGTCCGAAGAGAGATCAACTCTCCCAACGGAGCATAGGAGCTCATTCTAGGAGAGGAAGAAGGAGGAAACGCAAAAGAGGAAGGTCGAAGAACACTGAATAGGAGGGGTAAGGACAGACAGCCTTGTAGACAGAGTTAAGGGCCAATGTGAAACTCAGAGATTTCAGTAAGGAGAGATCGTTGCTCAATCTTTGAAAGGGGGGAGTAATGTTACGAAAGTACTGAGATTCTGTCTTTCAAATGGCCCATGTCTTTTTCTCCTTGCATTTTGTTCACTATTTTTGGAGGGATTACAGAAAAATCCTTCTCCATGTTTCTTCTCCTTCTATTATTTACGTTTTTTCAAGATGAGATCACGAGGGAGTTTGATCTCATCTGCTTTATGGTTCTTCTTTATGTGTTTAGAATGGGGAAGGGGGAGGGGGGGTAGGGAATTGGACAGTATTTTTCTAGAAGAAAGATTATAGATGCTAGATCAGGATTGGCACCAGATTGTTTTTTTTTAAAAAGATATGGCATGTGGCTTAGACGCATTTTTCGGGAGTTAAATTATTTGCGGCCATTTTTGCTTCAATTTAGCAGTATAGGGCTGGGACTAATTCCCGTTTCTTTGTCTAGCAGTACTGGTTGCATCAGATTGTTTACAATTCTGATTTGCCGAAAGCTAACTGCATTCGAAATGCTAACGGATCATTGGGTTAAAAACCCAAGCCGCGCTGATGACGTCATGAGGTCAGCGTGCCGTTCGTAGACGATAAATAGGCTCGCATTTCATATTTTCGTTCTCTTTTAATGTAAATTGCCAAGCCGGGTGCCAGAAGCAAATTGTCGATTGCCTTTCAGTTGGACATTCGAGATTGGGTAAGCATGAATTTTTGCGTGAGGGCTTTATTTAATTTTTCTAGGCCTAGGCCGATCATTTAAGTTTCTTTGGGCAGTTTAAGTTTAATGTTAATTCTTAAAGCCAGAACCATCAAATACGATCTTAGTGATAGACTTGAGAAACTTTATAGGTCCATTTAATTCCTTGTTGAAGGAATAGCGGCATGGTTTAAAAGTTGAGATATCACCGCTTTGTATTATTGCAAAGTAGGTCGGGAGAGAAACCCGCATCTCTGGTTTATGAATTTACAGAATGACGGGAGCGTGTGTATTTGTGATTTTAGTGAGAATGTATTGCTGCAAGTTATTTATATTATAGTACACATCTATCTGTGGACGGTAGTGAAAGAGGCGTAATTTGGAAGCACGTGCGTGGGTTACGGAATTGTTATTCGAGACGAGGTTCAGAGGGACGAGGGGGAGAGACGCACGTGGTCATAAACTTGTAAACATGTGGTTGAACTACGGGGGTTTTCAATTTGATAACAGGGGTTATGTATAACTTCTTTGCAGTATGTATACGCTAGCATCTAATAGATTATTGATGGTGCATTGGTGTTCTGTGAAGTCAGAAGACGGGAGAAGAAATTTTAAAGGGAATTATTTTGTATTACATTTTGAATGTGATTACCATTATTGACGGGAAGTTTAGGAATTCCTAGAGATAAGAGTATTTTTGTGTTAAACATTACTGCATTAGTGTCAGCGTAAGAAGTAGGCCACAGTACGTCTGCCCAGACGGGCCAGTGAAAATATTGTTGTTGCTCGTAGTTAGTCAGGCAGAACCTGGGTCAGACGGTCTGCGGTGTTGTATTACCGGGTGATGTTTATTTTGACTCGGAGAGAGAGAAGAGAGGGGAGTTACGGGTTGAAGAGTAAGGGAGTTATTTGTTATTTGAAATACAGTATTAACGTTTTGTTTAGCTGTTGTTTTTGCTTTTGTCTAAACAGCAGGTACCGGCTTTTGTGGGGAAGAGCAGAATTTTGATACTACAAAATTTCTCCCACGGCACAGTGGTGGCATTCGCAGACACCCAAAGTCTCGCGTTAATTGCCAGTGGTGGAAGGAGAGAAAGAAAAGACGTTTTCCCAGGCAGGGGAAGACTTTTTCCAGCGAATAGGATTTTTGTGGATAAATCCTGAGCTCTGACGCTCGGTCGGTTACACACGCAGATTTGGCATGCTGCCAGCGTTGTGGTAATTTTATGTTCGCTTCTTCACGGCCATAATAAAGCCGAAAGCCCCATCGCCCAGTCATAGGTAATCGGGCAGGTAACCTCAGAGGTGTTAGGGGAAGCCAGCTACAGTTCCAGTCCAGAATCCAGTGGTGTTCTGTTAAACCTTAGTCATCAATTCCAAAGTAGTGGAGAGAGAGAGAGGGTAAACATTCTCTCTACTGAAGTCAGCACAGATAGGCAGAACTGATAGTTTTGGTGAATCATAGCAGAGGACCGCTGCTGAAGTTTAGAGGTGCAGTTAGTTGTGTTCAGGAGATTTCATGATAGGCTGTGTAGAACGGAAGTCTGTGCAGAGATTGTGTAGACACTTCGTAGTCGTTCCAGCTATCAGTGGACTTAGAGTTGGAATTTAGAACAGCTAGTTTGGAGTATAGGCGACATCAAGTGCAGTGTAGTTCATTTCAGTTAACCTTACCTTCTTTCTCCATACAGGTGAAACTTGGGGATGAAGGGTGGGGTTGGTTTTTTTGATGATACATCATTTCGTCATTTTTTTCTTCCTGAATTTGGTTGTTTTCAGGAGTGCTTACACTGCAATTTTATGTATTTGACATGTATATGAGTTTGTTTATAGGTGTATAATAAACTTGTATAAATTGTAGCTGGCATCAGTCATTTCATTTAAGTACAGTAGCTATATGTTGTCTGTATCTTGGTGTTTGTGAAGCTTGATATAACCTTATCCCCTTAGGGTAGCTAGAGGTCGTTGACAACTATAGCACATAATACGTCCGAAGTGGCGAGGAAAGAATCAACCTCGGTTCTTAACCTCGGAGCCAATAGTGTCAACTGTTCACATTTCACTATCGTTTTCTTCTAGATCTATCTTTCCAGTCTTCTTTCTCACTAGTGTCTTGTCACTATAGGTAGACAGTCTCTAGTCCTTAATCCATTTCGTGACAGTCCAACATCATCAGGATCATTTCCCCTCCTTAATGCAGATGGAAAAACACTAATTACAGAAAAGGAAAAAATTTTCCAACGCTGGGTCGAACACTTTAATAATATTCTGAACCAGCCATCATCTATTAACGACGAAGCCATCAACTGACTGCCCCAAATTCCTATAAATGAAGCACTAGATGATATACCAACTCTGGAGGAGACTCAAAAAGCAATTCAACTTTCTAGTGGAAAGGCCCCCGGCTCCGATTCAATTCCTGTTGAGGTCTATAAAGATGGCGGTACAGTTCTGATAGAGAAACTTCACATGATCTTCCAGCAAATGTGGCAGAGTGAAACCATCCCACACAGTCTCAAGGATGCGTCAATTATACATCTTTATAAACGTAAAGGTAATCGCCAAGACTGTAACAATCATCGAGGTATCTCCCTACTATCAATCGCTGGGAAGATATTCGCCAGAATCCTTCTTAATCGCCTTACGGCTCATCTTGACAAAGGTCTTCTACCTGAAAGTCAGTGCGGATTCCGGAAAGAACGTGGAACCACTGATATGGTGTTTGCTGCAAGACAGCTTCAAGAAAAATGCCAAGAACAGCACTGTGACCTGTACACAGCTTTCATCGACTTGACAAAGGCGTTCAACACGGTCAGTAGAGAGGGTTTATGGAAGATCATGGTGTCGTGGAATATTCTAATCCACATATATAAATTATCAAGTAAATATAAAGCCTAATAAATACATATAATAAATAAAGGAAGAAGAATGGTAAAGAACAGTGCTGTCACAATGACAGTACTCGAAATCCCCCTTCTTTTCTACTTCGTCGGCAAATTGTAACGTTTCACGTTGATATTAAAGGCCTTCTGCAACATACACGCGTTTCCCAAACACACAATAAAATGTGCTGCCTTTCTAAGAAAAACCTTGAAATATGCAAGTTGACCTAAATTTTAAATTCCATTCATGTCTTTTTCTACACTATGTTACCAAAAACAAAAGACAGATGGACTAAAGGATAGCGAGAAGGGAGAGGCAGAAAGCCGAACACTAAACACGCGTCGCGCGATACACAAATGCTGCCATCACGCGTGTAAGACTACATGCACTAACTTTTTTTCAGACGGACAGTGATAAATTCACTACCCTTCCCAGAGTTAGGTTTTAAAATCTGAAAAACGCTTATTGGGGAAACCTGACATTCTACTGTTTTATGTCCGAAATCCTGACATTAGTCTGACAGTACAGCAGGACAGGTGGCGGTTCTCACATAAAAAATAAAACAACTACACGACTATCCTAGAAATTGCATATTTTGAACGCAGCCACTTAGCTCTTTTAAATTTGGATATTTGGGCTCCTTAGGGTTTGCTGACAAAGAATATGTACAACGTTATGCAAATATTCTAGGAATTAACAAGTTATAGCCAAAATAAAATAGTGGGGATGCCTGACAACATAAAATCATTTCTGCTCATAAAATTTTTTATAACGTGTTTGAAAAAACCTTACGTTACATAAATAGCCTACCA
This sequence comes from Oreohelix idahoensis, assembly GCA_024509875.1. NCBI lineage: Eukaryota > Metazoa > Mollusca > Gastropoda > Stylommatophora > Oreohelicidae > Oreohelix > Oreohelix idahoensis. The sequence goes on along the minus strand of JAMPIV010015024.1, from coordinate 245,707 downwards.
TGTAAACTCCAAATTGATTGGAGCGCAACAAATGAAAGACTAACCACGATTGGTCGGACTATAAATACTATCTTTCGTTGTTAGGGGAGACGTGGAAAGGTAACATTTTTTCAAACACTTGTCGAAACGTGGCCTCATTGGCTAGACTCGCTGATATACTCACTTAGGAGCGTTAGTTCGAGACCACTAGTGCAAATAAGCTTGATAAAGCAACAGTGCGTTGAAGCCAGCTCATATTTTGCTAAATAAAAGCCTGGAACATAAGCAGATGGGAATTTGTGCCAGAATTCATTGCTAATCAACGTATCTGTGTTTATTCTATGAATTGTGGTAAGCTTAAACCATTCAGTATCTTGTAATGAAAATTGAATGTGAATTGTTAATTTATGCCTGTATATATGTGTAGTTCAGTAGCAAACATGATGTAAAGCCTATAATGCTCCCGCCTGAACAGAAGGTGTCGGAGGAAAGTAAAACTGCATGGAATGGCCAAACAGTACACTGACACCTAGATTATTGATTAGACAGAAATAATGCTGGAATTGCAGAGGCGTAGTAACCATTAAGGAGGTTAATGCTGGTATAAAGTATTTCAGATGAAGCTGACAGTTGGCCTAACGCTCTGAACTCAATGTTTGTGATGTATTGTGCTCTGTGTAGAACTAGAGTATCAATTAGTTATGAAGTAGAAGGTACATCCTTCTTGTTTTCAGGGACCGTGGTCTTGATGGTATTGAGCAGCACCTGGTCAGAGCTTTGCTGAATCCAGAGTCGGACAGCATACTCCTTGGTCTTTTTAGCTATCAGTGAGGTGTCTCCAGAGCCCAGGGGAGAATTCGAGCAGAGGAGTCCTTTCCTGCCGCCATCATGCAAGATAAGCTGATTTGGCCAGCTGAGCTCAACATTATGTCCCCTCATCTTGAAATAACTTTGTAAAAATAACATTCAGAGGGGAATTTAATTGTCTTAATATCAGGAACTGAGAACATCTCCGATACTAGTTTCCTTAAGACAAACTATTGAAGTCATGATGACAAATACCAACAGAGCTTGAACAAAACAAAACCAGTATTACCTCATTTTACTACTACACAACTGACACACATAGGATATTTGTAATAAGATATGTCACTACAATATTCATATTAATACATTCTGTACATAACTTGTAATTAAAATTGATTGTGATTCCTGGTTCCTTTGTATTTGAATCAGGACACATATACCTTTATGACAACAATGAATACATATTGTTATTTGAAAAGTTATCAGTGACTCCTTAAGATATTCTCATAGAGTGTTATATGTATGTGAGTGTCACAGTGTTGTCAAGAGTAGTGGATTAAATTAAATTGTTTATCTGTCTGTTGTTGTGACTTACACTTCATCATACACATACCCTAGACACATAACGTAGTCATCACACTATTCCAGAATAATTCTGACTGAGATATATATATATGTGGCAGCAAGTAAGGTTATCTATAATACACTACTCTCATTAGATATAGATACCTTCACAGCTGATCTCAGTCAGTACACTAAGTCCCCCTATAAATATTTATAACATCCCACTTCACCACACATGGCAAAATACGGCTGCCCAAAGAAATTTATCTCAATAGTGCAGCAACTGCATGATGGAATGCAGGCTAGAGTTCAGGAAAACAGTGAGCTATCAGAGCCTTTCCCAGTCTCAAATGGAGTTAAACAAGGGTGTGTACTTGCACCGACTCTTTTCAGTATCATGTTTTCTGCTATGCTGACTGATGCTTTCAGAGATGGGGACACAGGAATCGACATCAGATATCGTATTGATGGAAAATTGTTTAACCTTAGGAGGCTTCAAGCAAAAACCAAGGTCAAATCACACACCATCAAGGATCTTCTGTTTGCTGACGATTGTGCCCTCAGTGCTGGCTCAGAGGCTGATCTGCAGCATAGCATGGATAGATTCTCAGAAGCCTGCGCCAACTTTGGGCTTACCATCAACACGGGGAAAACAGAAATCATGTACCAACCAGCTCCTGGCACAATTTATACTGAGCCAATCATCAAGGTAAATGGTGAGAAACTGAATGTTGTGAACAGATTCACATACCTTGGTAGCACACTATCCCAGAACATTGTCATTGATGATGAGGTGAACACCAGGATCTCCAAAGCCAGCAGCACATTTGGCAGACTATACACCAACGTTTGGCATCGAAGTGGCATTAGTCTACAGACAAAGCTGAAGGTGTACAGAGCTGCGGTGCTTCCAGTGCTGCTTTATGCATGTGAAACATGGACTGTATACAGGCGCCACGTAAAGAAGCTCAACCACTTCCATACAGTCTGTCTCAGAAAGGTAATGAACATCAAATGACAAGACAAGATCCCGGATACCGCCGTTCTTGACAGAGCTGGTATCCCTAGCATCGATACTATTCTGATGCAGTCACAGATCCGCTGGGCAGGTCATGTAGTCCGCATGCCAGACCATCGACTGCCAAAGATACTCTTTTATGGTGAGATGCAGAAGGGTAGATGCTCCCATGGTGGCCAAAAAAAAGCGCTTCAAAGACACGCTTAAGGCTTCATTATAAACCTTTGACATAAACCCTGACACATGGGAAGCTGCTGCACAAGACCGAACTGCCTGGCGCACATCTCTTCATAAAGGTGCAGCAGCATGCGAATCTTCCAGAAGAGCAGCAGCGGAACAGCGGAGACAAGCTAGAAAAGACCGTGTAATAAAACCTTCTTGTGATGCAAACATTCCCTGCCCACACTGTCCGAGATCCTTCCAGGCCCGCATCGGGCTCATCAGTCACCTTCGTACTCATAGACTATCCTAACAATCCTAATAATTGGATGAAAAGAGTGGTCTTCATCACCCGTGATGGATGAACAACAAGTGGAACCACATGGGGAGCCAGCGGGAAAATACTTAGTAAAGTTTACCAGCAGGGCATACGACCACACCTGGAATATGGGTCAGCTGCATGGTGTCCAGCATCAAACACCACACTACAAGAGCTAGATAAGGTGCAAAACCAGGCGCTTAGGGTCATCACGGGGGCAATGAAATCAACACCTATAGTGGAGATGGAGAAAATGGGGAGGATACAGGCACTGAGAACACAGGCAGAAAAGTTCCTCTGTATGCCAAGCCATCCAATGAAGGACAGATTCCAAAACCTAGCAATGGGGCGACTGAGAAGAAGCAGCTTTATCCACCAGGCCAAACGATTTCATAGACAAACCTCAGACCTGCCTGAAGTTAACAGCCCCCTAAAGTCTGTGCCAGAACAAACCCCTTGGAGAGAGGAGCCTGGACTACCAGTACACATCCAGACAAAAGTGAAAGGAATATTCGACAGGGATGAACAGAACAGCGTGCAATGTAGGACAGTCACTCTCAGTTTCCTGGATGATGAATACCCACAGGACCTCTGGGTCCGAGTATACACGGATGGGTCAGCACAGAATGCAGTAAAGAATGGAGGAGCAGGAGTGTACATAGAATACCCAAACAACACTAGGGATATGGTCAGAGTACCAACGGGGAAATTCTGTAACAACTATGATGCAGAAGTCCAGGCAATCAAGGTGGCAATTGAGAAACTACTGAACACCAATCTCAGTCCACAGCCTGTAGTATTCCTGACAGATGCAAGATCAGCACTCCGAGTACTTCAGTCCAGAAAATTGCCAGGTATACAAGCCCTACTTTCTGAACTGTGCAACCAGCGCAGGGTCACCATGCAGTGGATACCGTCTCATTGTAGAATACCAGGAAACGAGAGAGCAGACGGACTGGCTAAAGAAGGTGCTGCATACGAGCAACCGGATGTACCAGTTACGTACCATCAGAAGAAAAAGATGATCAAATCCATCAGAAAGCCACCAACACCAACACAGGATGACTACCAAGCTATGAACAGATCAGAACAAATTGTCATTCTTCGCCTCAGAACAGGACACAACCGCCTCCGCAGCCACATGTATACAAAATTCAAGATTGGCAATTCAGCCATGTGTACATGTGGACAGGCACCCCAGACTGCGGAGCACGTACTTCAAGATTGCCCCGAATATGATATATGGTACTTGTGCGTTTATTCACCGGGAAATTATTATTTTGTAAATTTATTACCCAAACCGAGCACCGTCCTTTTTCTTACATTGTTTTTCTTACAATAATGTTTCTTTTTTTCCCCCCCCCGCATGCGCGGGGTTAATCCAATTGGCAGGTAGGGGTTGCGGGTTAGTCTATTATGCATTTTCGCAGGTAGGGGTAGTAGCATGGGTCCAAGACTTGTTTTATTGCAGAAAAGCTGTGTAAAAGTTCACCCGTGTGTTACCGGGGCCCGAAAGGGGAGCAAAGAATAGTAACACTGTCCCCTGCCAAGCATGTCGTAGAAAGCTACTAAGGAGGGTTGGGCATGGGGCCGGTTACCCCATCCTGTAAAAAATTGTAAACCACAAAAAACTTCAACAAATATGGACAAGTCAAATAAAGAAAATAAAACACAGCCATCCAAGACAGGGGAAGGTCCTCTCGCGGGGAGGCGTATGATGCAACACAAAGAAAGCCGAAAGGAGTCTGTGTTGCTGACTAACCTTCTTTCTTCTAGGAGAACTTCCAGATTTGACACCTGGAATGTTCGGACTTTAAACGAACAAGGGAAAGTGGCGCAAGTAACAGCAGAAATGAGGGAATAAAAAATCAAGGTTCTGGGAATGTGTGAAACAAAGTGGAAGGGGGTAGTCAGGAAGAAACTCATCGCAGGTGAATTGGTGCTGTCCTCAGGACATGAAGATGAAAGTTCACACCACAGTGAAGGGGTAGCTCTTATGTTATCTTAAGAAGCACAGAAAGCACTCATTGAATGGGAAGCTGTTGGACCCAGAATAATAACAGCTACTTTAAAAACAGCTAAAAAGAAAATTCATGTAAATTTCATCCAATGTTATGCACCAACTAATGACAAAGAAGAGTCTGTGAAAGAAGCATTTTATACTAAACTACAGGAAATTATGGATAAAGTAAAAAGAAGAGACATCACAAATTTGATGGGTGACATGAATGCAAAGATAGGTACAGTCAACACCGGATTTGAAGAAGTCATGGGAAAACATGGGCTAGGAGTAATGAATGAAAATGGAGAACTATTCGCAAACTTCTGTGCTTCAAATCAACTGGCTACAGGAGGAAGCATGTTTCCACATAAGAGAATACACAAGGCAACATGGATATTACCAGACCATAGAACAGAAAATCAGATCGATCATATATGCATAAAGAAGTTTAGATCATCATTGCAGGATGTAAAGGTATATAGAGGAGCAGATGTGGCATCAGATCACCATCTTCTGATAGCCAAAGTAAAAATGAAACTCAAGAAATATGCAATAATGCAAAATTATAGACAACAGTTTAATGTAGGACAGCTAAGAAATCAAGAGACAAATTTGCGGTCACAGTATCCAACAAATTCCAAGTGCTCCAACAGCTGGAAGATGTAGAGAATACAGAAGACTATTGGCAGCAGGTCAAAACGGTATGGAAGGAGACATGTGAAGAAATACTGGGGAAAAGGGAAAGACAACAAAAAGCATGGATAACAAGAGAAACCATCAATAAGATAAAAGACAGAAAAAACAAGAAAGCAGATTTAAACACAAGCAAAACCAGAAGTTCCAAAACCAAGGTTTAAGAAGTGTACACAGAAGCAAACAAAGAAGTATCAAAAGAGACAAGAGGAAGTATATAGAGGAGTTGGCAAGAGAGGCAGAAGATGCTGCAGCCAAAGGAAATATGAGAGAACTGTATAGCAGCACAAAGAAGCTAACAGGGAAATACAAGCAAACAAGTTGCCTCATAAAAGACAAGAATGGGAAACTGCTCAGCAATATACAAGAGCAAATGAAGAGGTGGACAGAATATTTTGGGGACCTTCTCAATAGACCAGCTCCACAAAACCCGCCGGACATCCAGCCAGCAGAAGAAGAGCTACAAATTAACGGTGAAAGACCAACGAAGGAAGAAATAAAGAAAGCCATAAAGCTTCTAAGAGATGGAAAAGCGGCTGGACCCGATGGCATTCCAGCAGAGGCCATCGAAGCAGATATCGACTCGGCTACAGAGATGTTATATAAATTACTTGGTAAAGTCTGGGAAAAGGAAGAGATACCAGCAGAATGGAAGGAAGGATATCTGGTTAAGTTGCCTAAGAAGGGAAATCTACAAGAATGCACAAATTATAGAGGAATAATGTTACTATCAGTGCCAGGAAAAGTATTAAACAGGATTATCCTTGAGAGATTAAAAGAGTCCATAGACAAGAAACTGAGAGATGAACAAGCAGGTTTTCGACAAAACAGATCATGTACAGACCAGATAGCCACTTTGAGAATAATAGTTGAACAAAGTCTGGAATGGAATTCACCACTATACATTGGATTTACACTAAGGAAACCTGTTGATAGCATTACAAGGCAGTCCTTGTTCTGGAACCCCCAGGGCAGGAGAGGCAGAGGAAGACCAAGAAGTACATGGAGAAGAGAGTTGGAAACAGAGGTGAAAATGATGAGGAGAACATGGAAAGAACTTGAGATGATGGCACGTGACAGGAAGACTTGGCATGTGTTTGTTGAAGGCCTATGCTCCCTTGGGAGTGGAGGGTTATGAATTGTGTAAAAGTGCTTTTGTCGCATCTGCCCAAGCGGACCACCTGGTATCTGACAGTCTTTTCACAAAGGGCAAATGAGTACCACTAGCACATAATGCAGTAGAAAGGAGACCCCACCGGTAGGTAGAAGCAGAAAAGAAGGTGTACAGGTTTTCAACAAATCCAAAGAAAATGACTGCTTCTGTCCGCAAACAGTTAAGATAAAAGTAATAAAGAGTCAAACTAAGTCACCCTGTTATGCTCTTTCTCTCACAATTTCGTGACACTAAATGAAAAGGCGCTAAAGATGGCATACATCACAAGATCATTGGTTTAACGCTCGTATGAGAAGATGACCAAAAAATGATGTACATATTTATTGGCGCCGGGCCCTAAAAGAAAGGGGCTCGTAGCATATGCTACTTTTGCTACTACGTTAATCCGGCTCTGATTAGATAAATATTGACAAGGATCAGTGTATAGTGAGGGAGGGGACCAACTCCCCACCCAGCCCTCCACACCCAGCGGTGAAAACAAATAAAGGCTTTCTTGCCAGGGTACAGTTTTGTTGGTTTTGGGGGCCCTAAACAGGACCGTGGTGCAGTTTTGTGGGCCCTGTAAAAAAAACCGTGGTGGGTAAAGTTTTGTAGGCCCTGAATAGGACCGTGGTAGGTGCAGTTGTGTGGGCCCTGAAAAGGACCGTGGTGGGTATAGTTTTGTGGGCCCTGAATAGGACCGTAGTAGGTGCAGTTTTGTGGGCCCTGAAAAGGACCGTGGTGGGTATAGTTTTGTGGGCCCTGAAAAGGACCGTGAGGGGAACAGATTGCCAAAGATCACTGAAGCTTGGCACATATCAGGACATACACATGTTCGTTCGTAGCTACATAATTTACAGAGGAGGCCAAAATTCTGCAATGTCAAGCAGTATATTGTCGAACGGGTCTGACTGACGAACTTTATTCCGATGTCGCCACAAAAATTCACACATGTAGGAATCTAACATGTGTGTGTGTGTTCCGTTCTGACGTTTGTTGCGTTCTTTCGCAGATTTCCACAATCTCTATTCGTTGTGTATTTGCCCCTGTATTTGGGTCGACAAAATTTGCAGAATGATTCACCGTTTGGTGAGTTAAACCTGGCAAATTCTGAATGGTACTATATGCTCGCCATTGATCAGAAACAACTGTTGTACCAGGACGAATGTTGGCTATGATAAGGGGCATAAGTGTAGCCGCTGAGCGGTCCGGCACTGGAACCATGAAACACTCACTTGTTTCACGACATAGGCCACCAAATACCCACTGCTGTGGAAATACACGACCGACGTTATTTTTTCTGCGTGTGAAGACACTTTCGTCTATCTCTACCGTGGTATTGGGACCGCCAATTACAGCGGGATTTGCAATGAGTACATTTGCACAAACCTCACGGAGGTTGCTGTTCCATTTAATGACAGCGTAATTGGCAATTCCTAGCTCTGATTTACAGAAATCAATGCTAGTCCACTCTTTACTCCAACAGTAAATGAACAGAATAATCTGCCTGAAGGATAAACGTGCGCCCTGTAACCATGTGCCAGAACGAATAGGTATATCCTGTGTACATATGTGACATCTCTAACGATCTTGGCGAACTGTCAAGGACAAACTCATCTGGTGATTGTTAGCACACAGTCTGACGGTGTGTAGAATGCCCCGATTCTGTAAAAACTTCACACAGTTCTCTTTGTTACGTGTAAAATCTGACACCTCCAGGAAATTCATCTTCCACGTCTCTGGACACCGCTATCAAATGACAAATGGCACGATAAGATTTTCCACGTCTCTGGACCGCTATCAAATGACAAATGGCACGATAAGATTTGCCGCTCCAAAGCCGCGCCAAAACACATAATATCAGAAAAAAAAAACTTCTCTTTTGACTGAAAAAGTGTCATTTCACATTGTCCTCTCCCCCCCTCCCCCGTTGCTTAGAATTTTTTTTAAAAACACGCCTGCCGTTTGTAAGGTTGTAGTCACGTAGCACATTCTGCCGTTGGGGAATGAAGTGTTATAGACTTCGATGTACTGGGTCCCAGCTTTATGAGGTGGGGTGGCCTGTTCCCTTCCTCGCTGCCGTTGCCTTCTCTAACGCAAGATCAGAGGCAGGTACCCTTTTACAGCTGGTTAGACTGATGTGTGACACCTGTTCCCTTCCTCGATGCCGTTGCCTTCTCTAACTCAAGATCAGAGGCAGGTACCCTTTTACAGCTGGTTAGACATGTGTGACACCTGTTCCCTTCCTCGCTGCCGTTGCCTTCTCTAACTCAAGATCAGAGGCAGGTACCCTTTTACAGCTGGTTAGACTAATGCGTAACACCTGTTCCCTTCCTCTCTGCCGTTGCCTTCTCTAACTCAGGATCAGAGTCAGGTACCCATTTACAGCTGGTTATGGAGTGTTAGAGACTTCACCATACTAGTCCAGCATCGAGAGGTGGGGAGACCAGTTTCCTTCCTCACTGTCTTTTCCTTCCCTAACTCAAAGTTAAGTACCCATTTATAGCTAGGTAGGCCCCATCTCTCGATGCTGGACCTAGTATGGTGAAGTCTCTAACACTCCATAACAGGTGTCACGCATCAGTCAAACCAGCTGTAAAAGGGTACCTGACTCTGATCTTGAGTTAGAGAAGGCAACGGCAGCGAGGAAGGGAACAGGGTCACGCATCAGTCTAACCAGCTGTAAATGGGTACCTCACTCTGATCTTGAGTTAGAGAAGGCAACGGCAGCGATTTCCCTTGTTTCCTGTGTACCGTTAACTTGTAGAACTGATTCAATTCCGTTCTATTGGTTTATAAAGTTTTAAAAAAATATGGTGGGGGGGGGGCGGGGGGGGGGGGGGGGGGGGGGGGGTTTGTGGGCGGGTCTGTCGTAAGCGTGTCAACTAAGAATGCACGAGAAACGCTTTTTTTTTTTTTAACTTGCCTCCCAAATCACAATGTGAAATCAACCTTTTTCAGTCAAGAAAAAGTACGGTTGTCAGTTTTGGTAATAAATATCCAGAATTTGATTTAACCGGTGAATTAACGCACAAGAACCTGATATATTGAGGCAAACCCACTGGCCCAGAGAAACAACACTGGAAGCAAAACTATATGGACCTCTGTATGAACTACAAAAGACAGTGGAGTTTATACAAGAAACAACATTGCAGATATAGACAATATAATTCAAGCGAATGAAAGAAGAAGAAACCCTCATCTTTTTAACAAATTGAAAATCAGACAGACAGATATGTGTCCATGTGGGGAGGATAAAAAAACTAGAAAATTTATTCATTCATCAACTTTTAACTCCCTAAGGAGCATAGGCCTTCAGCAAACTTGTGCTAAGTCTTCCTGTCCTGTGCCATCAGCTCAAAGTCTCTCCGTGTCTTCTTCATCCCTTTCATGTCTGTCACATGTTCTCGTCGCCATGTGTTCTTTGGTCTTCCTCTACCTCTCTTACCCTGGGTATTCTAGAACAAGGACTGCCTGGTAATGCTATCAACAGGTTTCATCATTGTGATTGTGGGGGTCGGAGTGGCTAAGATGTGTGGCATCCGCCTTGAATTTTAGAGGTAATGGGTTTGATTCCCAGTTGAGGGAATATCAATTATGGAAATTTTTTTTTTCAGAACCAGTGGTCCTAATGATGTCATACTGGTCTCCTGGGTAGTGAGATCGGATGCCAAGTCTTCCCGGATAAGGGCAAAAAAATAGGAGGTCCCGGCTGCACACATTAAAAATTCCATGGCAGTTGGAAATCGTAAAGAGTAGGCCACAAGGCCGCTACCTTGGCAAAATTTAAAAATTAGAAACCTACCCTCCATAAAAATATTTATTGAATGTGTGATTCCTATATACACACATTAGGATTCTCACCGGTGCTACAAAGTTTGTGCACTGTGCTGAGATCCTCCTTGTGTGATCTAAGGGAGGAGATGGAACACTGATGGAGTTGTCCGTGTGCAAAGAAGATAGTCCTTCAAACCACACCAATCATCATTGTGTGTCCTATCCATCTCCAGCACCTTCTTCTCATCTCTTCTTACACTGTCACATGTCTGGTTCTTGTCATCAGTTCTACATTAGTGATCTTGTTATACCACTTCAATCCTTCTATTCTATGCAAGCATCCATTTATGAAAGTTGGTACGCTGTTACATAGAATATATAGTTATACACAGCTGAACTGTGGAAATGACAAGATTAGCAGGTGCTACTGATACAGAAGATTTATAGTTTATATTTACCAAGTGTTTTAGCAACAAAGGTTTTAAAAATCTATAATTGCTGCTAAAGTTCAATGACAGTAACCTCTAAGGAAATATATGACATGCCTGATGGTACATAACTTGATGATAACAGATACATATTTTTTAATTCTGTGAGTCATAATAAATTTTTTATCTTTTACCTCCCATCCAGGTGGTACTATTGTGGGATTTATATCAGTAAGTATAAATATTTATATACATAGAATTTTCTCTGATATGAAGTAGGGATTTTAGTTCATTTCTTAATTTCATACTTCTTCACTTCGCTAATTAAAGTTTCACCTCATTTTGGCAAGGCACATCTATTAGTCACTGTATTTTAATTAGAATAGACATACACACACACTGTCTCTCTTTCCTCCCCCCTACCCCAATTTTCAAATCTTACATTTTAAAAAATCTGTTAAATCCATTGGAGATATGCTCAAGCTGAGTATTTCTGTAACATGAATTTTGTTTTTTAGTTGGCAAACAGAAAAAGTAAAGAAATGTGCACAACCAAACATGATTCTATAATCTCTTAAATAAAAATTATCTTGGTTGTAGAATTATTAAGAACATAATTTTGTCAACATGAAGTGCTATTGAACTCTGTGAAATATATTCATGGGTATAAAAATACAAGCGAAATAATAGATGATTTGAGAATAAAAATGACATCACGGTACTGATGCATAACCCAGAGGTCGAACACCTGACAGCGAAAATATTCCAAAAAATCGAATGTTTTTTTCGGACGACTTTTGGGTGATTTCCGAACCAGTTTTTGAGCTACTGGGGTGAAATCTGAAAAAATCTGGTTTCCGAAACACGGCCGTTGCCGAGCATTTTGGGTTACGTACCTGTACTAATAATAAAGCTACTTCTTCTGTTAGAAGTAAGTAGTAATAATAATTATGATAACAAGACGTTGAAAAGAAGACTTTGGAAAATACATTAGACAAAGTAATATTGGACATTCAGATATTTAGGAGGTCATTTAGGGAAAGTCATTCTATCTGAAAAGTCAAACACCTTTTCAGAGCAAAGCAAGTTCTGTCATCAGAAGAGCATGGCCACACAGTGAATGCATGAATGTCTCTTGTTTTGCTTATTAAGAGACTTGAGGTTGTCACTGCAGCTATCCCATGCTTTGGAAGCCATTGCCATTAAAATAAACAATTGGAACTTTTTGTGTTTTACATGTTTTAATGGAGAGCTGAAGCATAATCTGTGAAGTTTTTGTAATATCATACCATGTTTTTGAAATTATTAAAGAATTTTTTTTTTTAAATTTATTTCATCTGCTGTTAACATTTTTACAGGATCGTATTGGTAAACGGACAGTCTTGATTGTGCCCATGTTGTTGATCTCAATACCTTCACTTCTTGTTTACAGCAGTAAGTAGTGTTATTTTCTTTTAATAGTTCAACAGTGAACTAATGTCAGACTTCCAGTGCTGCTGGAAGCTGTTGAATGGAAAATGATTAAGCTTAAAGAAAATAAAAAACATATTTGACCCCTTTAAAATATACTTGGAAAGTAAAAAGCATATTTGACTCCTTTAAAATATGCTTGGAATGCCATCTACAACTGGTCAAAGCTAAATGTATATGGAAATATGATTGTGATTGCTTGTGATGTAGTTATTAATATTGTAAGATTATTGTTATTGTTGTTCAGAATCGATATCATTGCACTCCGGGCAAACCCATAGGGACTCAGTCTCCCTCAGCAAATGTCAAAGGGTATGAATGCTAACTGTTCCTGTTTGCGCGCTGATTGTACATACGCCAGATGCATCCTCTCATATGTTCATTCCTGCCAGTCCCAAGCCTAATGCCAAACTCCAGCAATCTCGGTCGTGATGATTCATCGATTGCAGCGTCATTCTCTAACAGGCGATCATTAATTGTCTTCAGTATCTCTCCCTTGTAAGATTAGTTTGAGATATAGTGATTAATTTTATATGATTGGTTTGATATTTTATGATTTGCTTGTGACATAGTGGTTAATATTATAAGCTTTGTGATATAGTGATTAATATTGTAAGGCAAATAATTATACTTAATTGTCAGTGTTGTTGCTTCCTGGTACACACATGGTGCTTCAAGCTTACAGACTGACTATTTTATCACAGTTTCTCAATATGTAGATCATGATACAGTTTCACCATATCTAATATTCAAATCTTTGTGGGTACAGAAGAATAACAGTCATGGTATCTTGAGCTAATTCAATTAAGTATGTTAAAACAATTAAAAAAGAATGAACCTGACTTTGTGTGGGTCTTGCTTGGTTATGTGTAAAATTTATAGTTTTTATTCCAGGTTTGAGATGTTCTTGAATGAAACCCCATTGAAGTTTTTTTTTAGTGACATTCTTTTACATTGTGAGTCACTGAAATGTCATTGTATGCATGAACTGTAAATATGTCCTTCACATTGGAGTTCATCCTTTTTTTTTTTTTTTTTGTTATGTGCATTCCTTAAGAAAACATGCAGTGGTCATTCCCTGAGTCATGCATTGTGGCCAAACTGTGGTAGTGCATGTTTCTCATTTTCTTGTTTTCTTCAGGGATTTTTCTTTAATGTATACTTAATCAGCAATAGTTAAGAACTCAGTATTTCTCTGATTTACTCATAAGTTTTCCGATTTGTGTGTGAGCGTGTTGAATTTGCTGTCATGTTGCATATTCCTTGTTAAAACAAAATAATTGTTGATTTTTTTCTTATCACTGTTTTACTTTGTTTCTTTTCATTGATAAATAATATCTTTTACCAGATTCACCAGATAACTTTGTAGCAAACACTGCCTTGATGTTTGTAGTTGGGTTTTTTATCGGAGGTGCAGCAAATTTGATCAGTTCTGCTGTCTCTGCAGATCTGGGTATGTAATTATTATCAATATGTATTTTATCACTCATTGTCAGTTGTTACTTGTCCACCTTATTGTTTATGTACAAACTTTGGTTTAGACTTGAATGAGCAGTCAAGCCATTTGTTTGCAGAGAAGTCCAAAAGCTGAATATTTCATGCATAACTAGATCAGTATAGTCATAGATGTTAACTGTGGCCAGGTTTTTATGTCTGTGTTGGTTGGGTATGCTTAGTTGCTATTGTGATGTGGAAAAGTCACCTTAACTCTTTCAGTCCCAAGCAAAAAAGTGGGTTTGGCCCAAGCAAAAATGGCCACCCCAGTGCGTTTTTATTGTTGTTGTTTGGAAATAATTTTTTAAAATGTTCATATGCATAAATAACTTTGTTGTTGTATATGAAACTGAAGGTAATTGGATGTACTTTACTCTTGTGCTACAAGTATAAAAGCTTTCATTGAAAAATGATTAGTTATTCAAGGTAAACTGGAGGATATGGGCTTAAAAAAAATGATTAGTTATTCAAGGTAAAATGGAGGATATGCGCTTAAAAAAAATCGCTTTAAAAATCTAAAATAAATATCTCAAAACAGAAACACGTTCACTCTTAAACACGTGCGGTATTTAAAAGAATGTACTTGCAGTCGGAAATGACTTTGTGGGTAGTTATAATTAGAAACAGTCTCAAACAGAGGCACATATACTAAAGGCTTTTTAAAGTCGATTGGGCCAAGCGCGTCTAACCCCTGAGCCTTTATAAAGTCGATTGGGACTTAAAGAGTTAACAATGGTTCAGAAAGTCCACTGTCACATTATTTCCTTTGTCACATAAAGAAAGGTAAAGGTATCCATAGCAGATACTGTCACAGGGGAGTGAAGTAGAGTCTTCACTATGCTAGGTCCAGCTTCCTTTCCTTGCTACCTTTTCTTTCCCTGACTCACAAGCAGAGTCAGGTATCCATTTACAGCTGGGTAGACTAGAGTTTCACATTACCTAGGTTATTTTTGAGACACAGCGTTTTGTTGAGTACTTTATTGTTTGTTTACACATATGTCCATCTTGTGCCAGTATATGTGTCATTATTACAGGTCTTTCCTGTCCATTTCTGACATTTGTCTGTCCAGCGTATCTTTGGTCTACATCTTTTTCTTGTTCTAGGAATGGTCCCTTTAAGTACAGTCTTGGACAACCCTTTTGACCTTAACACATGGTCATAATATTGAAGCATGTGTGTATTTACAATTGTTGATAGACTGTTATAACACCCTCAGCCTGTTTTGTGAAATTATGCATGCTGTCGTTTGTAATGTGATCCATATATGATATTCCAGGCATCATTCTGATGCATCTTGTTTTCATTGCTTGTACTTAACATTCTAATTCATCGCTTTAATATCCAAGCTTACATGCATATTGTCGTACACTATTCAAGTTATTGCTGCTGTACCGGAAAAATATACATCAGTTAAATGAGTAACAGAAAGCTGATAATGTATTTACAGTCTAGTTATTTGAACTATTATAGACCGAAAGGGAGGCATCAAAGAAGAGTTGGCCACTCAAAAAGCAGCAGCTGGGAGACTTTTTCAGGCCATAAATCGAGGATTCCTCAGCAAGAGAGAGGTTGGTAAGAAAACGAAGATGGCTGTATACCGCTCCACCTATGTCCCAGTCTTGACATATGGATGCAAGTCATGGGCAATGACTACAACCCATAAAAGCCAGATCCAAACCTCAGAAATGAGGTATCTGAGGAAGGTGGTTGAAGTAACAAGAAGAGACATGGTCCGCAACCAGACTATATGCCAAGGCCTAATATCCCACCCCCTGCAGACCCAAGTAGAACAGTCCCAACTAAGATGGTTTGGCCATGTCTGCAGAATGGGAGAAGATCGGCTACCACGACAAGCATGGGAAACAAAGAGCCAGGGATCCAGACCCCCAAGACGACCCAGAGTCCGCTGGGAGGACAACATTAGACAATCTTTGAAGGACCGAGGACTAGGATGGAACCAGGCCAAGAGGAAGACAGCTGATAGGATAGTCTGGCGCTCTCTCTTCCAAACCTCTACACCTCACGGTAGAAGGGGAACGACTAAGTAAGTAAGACTAAGTAAGTAAGTTATTTGAAACTTCTTTTAGACTTCGAGATTGTTGTTTTAAGCAAGAAGTTACATACTTTTTTTTTTAACATGGGTGCTTACACAAAATGGAAGTACTGAAAATGGTGTAGCAAGATACCAGTGCAGAACAGCTGGAAAAAGTCTGGCAAAAACCAGTAGACCAAGAGGTGAGAAAAAGGTGCTTTGGATAGGACACACATTGAGGAAATGTGAGCAACCCTGAGCCCATATCAGTAAGGAATCAGCAAATGGAACAGACACCTTCACATACCTAGGATGCATAGTAACACCAGGCGGCGGAGCAAGCAAAGACATCAACAACAGAATGAACAAAGCAAGAACAGCCTTTTTTAGTCTAAACAACATCTGGAAGTCCTATCGGTACAGCACAAGCACAAAATTAAGATTACATCAGAGCTGTGTGCTTTCTGTGCTTCTCTATGGTGCAGAATGCTGGAGAGTTACAGAGAAGGAAATGTTGAAATTGTCCTCTTTTCACACAACATGCCTAAGAAAAATTCTCCGAATCTTTTGGCCGAATACCATCACCAACCAAGATCTGCTTACTCGGAGCAAGCAAGAGGACATGTACACCATCATAGCTGGCAGACGCTGGAGCTGGGTTGGCCATGTCCTCAGAAGAGACCCCGATGCCATCACAAGAACAGCTATGCTATGGACCCCTGAAGGAAAACGAAAGAGAGGCCGACCAAAAACAACATGGCAGAGGACTGTGGAAGCTGAGATGCAAAAAATGAACCAGAGTTGGGGCACTGTACGAAGGATGGCCACCAACCGAGCAAAGTGGAATCAATTTGTTGTTGCCCTACAAGACGCCACCAGGCGTGATGGCCACTGACCGCTTTGACGGTCAGTGGTTAAGGATCAAAGAAGAAGAAGACATTGAGGAAACTAACTGATAGCATTGCATGGCAGTTCTTTTTAGGGAATCCCCAGGGTAAGAGAAATAGAGGGAGAAGGGAATTGGGAACGGACATAAAAGGAATAAAGAAGACATGGAAAGAGCTTGAACAGATGGCACAGGACAGGAAAGTTTAGTGGGAATTTGTTGAAGGTCTGTGCTGTACAGGAAGATGGGTGATGATGATGATGATGACCGTAAAGTAAAATAGTCATGTCTTACTTTCAGGCACAAGTTAGCAAGCTGGAATATTAATCTATTCACAGTTGAACTGCAGTAGTTACACAGCCAAATGGTACTCCTACGGAAAGCTCTTTTTTTAAAATAATTTTTTAATTAATTTATTTATTTTGTGTGTGTAGAGAATGTGTATGTAAATTATTATTTTTCTCATTGTTGACAATTTGTATGTTAAAAAATCCCACATTTGAATTCTTTTTCATTACTGTAGGTACTTTAGTAGCCGTGTGTTCTTCTCATTTGCATGTCAGCTCTGTAGAACATGCTTGGAAACCAGATTTGTTCAGAACATCCTGTAAAGGGCAGTATGCCAACAATCAACTACTACTTACTTCTTAGTTGTTTCTCTTCTACCCTGGGGTGTAGAGATGTTCCAGAGAGAGTGCCATACTATCCTATCAGCTGTCTTCCTCCTGACCTAGTTCCAGTCTTGTCCTTGGTCCTTCAGAGATTGTCTAATGTTGTCCTCCCAGCGAACTTTGGGACATCCTAGAGGGTTTCCCATACTTGTCATGGTAGCTGATCTTCTCCGATTCTGCACACATGGCCAAAAAATGTAGTTGGGACTGTTCTACTGGGGTATGCGGAGGCTGGATTTTGAGGCCTTGCCATATCATCTGGTTGCGGACCATGTCTCATGTTACTACAACTACCTTCCTCAGATACCTCATTTCTGAGGTTTGGAGCTGGCTTTTGTGGGTTGTAGTTATTGCCCATCACTTGCATCCATAAGTCAAGACTGGAACATAGGTGCAGCAGTATGCAGCCATCTTCGTCTTTGCCAGTATTCCTTGTTCTTAAATTCCTTCACCCATTCATTTCCATGTGAGCAAAGTCATTCACACTATTTATGCCCAAACACAGTGTCCTGGGCAATCTTCTGCAGTTCTATTTTAAGTTTTCTTTGCCTTAATTCTGCCTGCAGCACTCTTCAGCATGTGTTTAAAGGTGTTCTTCTGCCCATCATAAAGTAATTTGAACTGATTAATTAGGACTTTTCTTGAGTACCTTTATTGTAAAAATCTTAATTAATAATTGTGAAGGCCAAAAAAAACAAAAACATGTGCTATTCATTTGTTATTAAGAAAAACAATCATCCAGGTTCATCAGAATAATTTCATCCTAATCATTTGTTCTTATTTTGAATTTTTGCACTCTGTATGATCGCTCAGGTTGCCAGAAACAACTACAAGGCAATGATAGAGCTTTAGCTACAGTGACAGGAGTGATAGATGGCACAGGAAGTCTTGGTGCAGCCCTTGGCCAGGTATTTATCAAAATGTTTCTTCCTTTGCAGCTATCATTAGAAAAAAATAACAGCTGGTCCCGCACACACACAAACACACACACACACACACACAGGGGTAGGATGAGTAAATAATTTATCCAACACAATTCATGAATTATTATCAAAAATAGAATTTATCTAAGACTTGTACCCACATGATTTATCATTTAGGGATATTTAACTGCTAAAGCATTCTCCAGTATTAAGCAGCTCCATTTTAAATTTGACATGCCACTTTCATTCTACTTTTCTTACTAAAATTCTCTTTAGTGAAAGGTTGATGTTACACCACTGCTTTGTTACCTTAGCAACTAAGAAAAAGACCATCAACATGGTTCTGAACATCATTTAATATGTGTAATCAGGTTGTATCTGTAGATCTTGTGGGAGCCTTTGACATGGAAAATAGAAACAGACTTCGGCAAGTCACAGAAGACTATGGGAAACAGTGATAATTCTTGGAGAGCATAAGCCTTTCAAACCTTTTGACTCTGAATGCAGTTTAAAAAATAAAATTGTTTTGGGACTGTATGTAATTTTTGATTCTACCACAGATGTCTTGACAGTGATGTGCAATAGTATTTAAAGTGTTAAATATTTTTGTATGGATATAAAATTAGCAAGAGTAATCCCCAAATACAAAATTAAAAGTACATTCATTTTAACAGTAGCTAGAATGTATTTTAAACAAATGTAAACAAACTGCAGTATTAAACAGATATACTCAAAGTAGTATGTTAAAAATGCAGTTTGAAGATTAGCACATTTAAAACACAAGTAATAATGACAACAGAACCTAAAGCCCATACAGCCTCAGTAATGGAATGCTATAACTTGAAGAGCAAGTGAACAAATTCAAATACCTGTAACGTATCTTCACAGAGTGTGATAGGCTGAAAAGCTAACAAAACATTTATAACAATCTTTTTTTGTATTTTTAAGGACTTTATATTTGTTTGTTCAAAAGCTGTAATTCAGGAGCAAACCTAGAATTTGACGATATGTTGATCTGAATTTTAATGGTCACTATAAATACATTTGCCCCATGTCGTTCCAGGGGGCCTCTGATGAGGCAAAGCAAGAACATGACTACTGCTCCCTCAGGCATGTCATACAAGGTGACTGATATGAGCTTGTGCATGGGGCTGGCAATATCATTTGGTTCATAAATTACAAATTGGACAGACAGAAATGTGTCCATGTTGGGAAGACAGACAAACAGTAGAACATGTCCTTGAAGAATGTCAGGTCCAGGAGAGGATTAGATTGGCAGCATGGTCTTTACCAATCTGTGTGAGGGAGAAAATATATGACAGTCAGAGAAACTTGAGACACACCACACACTTTGTGAGAGAAATAAATGTGGTTATATAACAGTGAACAGTGAAGAAGAAAGAGAATTCTGTAAGAAGCATCCTGAAGTCATATGTTACAATTCCTTGCTTGGCTTTCATCTTGTGTAAGATATGGCTTGAATTTAATTATGATCACAATTGTAAACAAAAACAAATGGTTAGGAGTGTTGACTAAGTATTTTACTATTTCATGGGAGCTTTAAAATTGCAAGGAAAATTTAACAAAATGAACCATTAGTATAGCAGATAACTGCATGATACTCAAATGTTGGTCACTGATTGTAAAGAATTGTCTCACACAATTATATCAGTTGTTCACTACATATCTCATTTTTATTTTGTTTATTCACTTTGAACATCTTGTTTTTTCCCCCACCAGATTGCTGTTCCATACTTGCAGACCAACTTCGACTGGCATGCAGTGTTTTATCTGTTTATGATTTGTGTAAGTATTTTATTGTCTGCATAGTTTGTTTTTAAAAGGTTAAATAAAGCACTAAAAATAAAGAAATTGCAAGAACATAAACACAAGTATATTTGCCTGTCAGGTCTTCGTTAGGGCAAATACAGGGTGGCACCAGGGTCTGTTCGTTTTTACTACAAAACAAAATCTGACAAGTGCATCGTCAGTTTAGACGTCATTTTAATGCGTAGTAAAAGCGAACAGCGGTGGTGCGATGCAGCACAGTCCAACGATCCATGTGACTGAGTCAGTATAAAATGGCGTCTTTTCCTCTTTCTGCTGCTACTTCACCGACCACTCTATGTCATCGGCGGCTGAACAATTCAAATTTAAAACATGTCAGTCGGCTCGGCGCCACCCTGTATTAGACATGAAAGTGATAGGAATGGGTAACAATGGACAGAAATATAAGTAAATGTAACTTATTCTCTGCTAAGTGTATTCATGGGGATGATCAGATAATAAGCTATGTTTCTTATGTATCTGTTATTTGTTACCTTTTTCTGTAAATTTTTCTAACGTTTATATTTTTTGCTCAGAATAAGGCCTTATTGGTGGTTTTGTTCTTGAGGCTTCCTGAAAACATTCTGTTTCTATGTGTATAATGTTTTATTATTATTATGAAGTTTTAGAAACAGAGAAATATATAAAGGAGGAAACCAGAGGCCTGTGAGATGTAAACAAATAATGAAAAGAGGTAAATTGTAGGCACTTAACGAAACGAAGAAAGACAAGTTGGAAAGAATACTTCCTAGAATTTCTCAACCCAGCAGGCACTCGGAGAAACTTTGTATACACCCCAAGTTATGATGGATGTGAAGACACTGATACTTTGTTTCATGAAATGAAAGAAGTTATAAAGAACAGTCTTTGAGATAAATCACCAAGCATGAACAGAATAACAGCTGAAGCTGTTCAAGCCTGCAGTGAGACAGGAGCCAAATGGCTGAAAAAAAATTGTTATGATAGCATGGGCAGAAAGAAGAGTTCTAGAAGACTGGCAGAATGTTTAGTGGTAATATACCAATCTGGAAAAAGAGGATAATAACTGGAAATGTGATACATCTTAAACACTCAGGAAAACCATGTGCCAAAGTACTTGAGCAAAGAATAAGATGCCTCATCACACCACAATTAACTCTTACTATCCGGCAAGCCCCGTGAAGTGGCGCGGGTTTAGTACCAATTTTACGGCTCGCCAGTTCAAGTAGCGCGCGACGGTAACGATAGCTAAACTAGCGCGTAAAAACACGGTTTTAGCTCCTGTATAGTAAGAGTTAAGGCCCAATTTAGATTCAGGAAAAGGGACCCAAAGATGCAGCAATAGAGAATGCAGTCAGCGACCCATAGCTTGACTGCTTGCATCAGGATCAGCGAACCAGAGCTGGTCAAGACCCTACTCCACCTCCACGTGGTGGTCCTGGAAACAGATTGCATCACTGCAGTCTGGCTGAGCGAGTAGGGATCGCAGTGGGAAGGCAAACCCGGTCCCAAAAAATGCCGTGCAGAAGTCGGATGTGTCGACCGAAAGGTGCAGATATCACAGCTACGTAAACAGACACAACGCAACCACCGTCCTTTTCAGGACGAACGAGGAAGAAGATTCAGGAAAGAAATGGGATGTTCTGATGCTTTGTTCACTTAAGACAGATTAAGTGAAAGAGTAGTAGAATATGGCAATCAACCAAATATAATATTTATAGACCGGAGTAGGCCTTCAGTATCATAGATAGGAATAAACTTTGGTCAGTAGTAGAAAACTACGGAACACATAAATTTATTTATATTGAATATTTCATAGCCATTGTGATTTTTATTAATTTTAACATTTAATCAAAATACAAGATCATATAACTGACGAAAAACTGCTAACATGTTTGAATGTATCCATAGCATACCCATGGCATCTTCTTGTCATTTTTCATTCACATTTTATTCATATTTCTCTTCTTTATATGATAGCTTATGTTTCATGTAATCTGGTTTTTAAGACAAACAGGAAGGTGGTTGAAGTAATAAGAAGAGACATGGTCCGCAACCAAACGACACGTCAAGGCCTAAAAACCCAACCGCTGCAGACCCAAGTAGAACAGTCCCAACTGAGATGGTTTGGCCATGTCTGCAGAATGGATCGGCTACCACAGCAAGCATGGGAAACTAAGAGCCAGGGATCCAGATCTCCAGGACGACCCAAAGTCCGCTGGGAGGACAACATTAGACAATCTTTGAAGGACCGAAGACTAGAATGGAACCAAGCCAGGAGGAAGACAGCCGGTAGGATAGTATGGCGCTCTCTCTTACAAAGCTCTTCAACTCACAGTAGAAGGGGAACGACTAAGTAAGAATCAGTATAAATATGTGTTGAGACAAATGAAAAATTACGTCAAACCCTCACGGTTGAAGAGGAACGACTAAGTAAGTAAGTGTATGATAGCTTTATATAATATGATGTATCATGATTTGTATGTGATAAATTAATCAAATAATTTTATTTCTTCAACCAGATGTTCCTTACAGCTGTGTGCCTTTTCCCATTATTTATCAAGGAGATTAGAAGCATGCGATGTTCATGTCCTACCAGGAGTTCAGGTAGTTTCAGTGTTCAGAGTAATAACCAGGGAGTCATTGAGGATTGACTCTATCTTACTGAGAGTAGTTAATATCTGTGGTATATTTTTCTGCTGCTGTAGAAAATTTTCTGTTTGTCTTGACCCAAGTTTGTGTGAATTAATAGTGAAGGGAGTTATTTATCAGGATTTCTGTCTAGAATTTGAATGAATGTCAGGGGAGTTAACCAGCAGTGTAACTGCTGATTAAAATGCCACCAAATCAATTTTAATGAGTGTTAAAAATTTGTGGGATTAGAAAAACATTCCAAATTATGTTTTTAAAAGCTCTTTTTGAATAATTTATAACATTTGTCGCAAAGGATGGGAAATAATAAACGTGATTTCACTTGTGTAATATAAACATTGTTATAATTGTGACAAGAATGTGAAAATTGATCAGCACAAACTAATTTAGTCAGAAGAATGTTTATCTTTCATATGACACATACAAATGGTATGGTGGAAGATTCTGTGGGTTACAGTTGTCTTGTAAAAAGTTTAAGGACTCGAGATGGTTTTAACTCTTAGTATACGAGCGGCCTCTTAGAGAGGCCGATGATCGATCCCCGTCAATAGCAAAAATTTATAGGTGAATGCATGTTTAAAACCACTGAACAATTTAGTTATGTGCATGATATAGGGGTTTCATTTCTTCACATTTTGATGTATAACACTTATGTTATCTTTGTAAATAAATTGTTTATTGCAAAATCTGTAAAGGTAGTCATGAAATTAGCTCGTATACTAAGAGTTAATGTATCTTACATTTTTCTTCTTCTGTTTCTATATAGTTTTGAACAAAATGGTTGTAATGTTGCAGTTTTGAAGCATTTTGTAGTTTCTTGTTTCTACTGAAATTTCTTTCTTTCTTAAAACTGATATTAACGGAGAGGTAAAAGAGTATCTTTAAGCATTAATCAGTGCTACAAGATTTACTTACTTAGAAGATAACTTACTTGTAAGTTTATAATGTACTATTCTGCTGTAGTAGTACAGTATAGTCATAACTGACTATGGAGAATCACCCCTGAGGTGATAGCCCTTAGTTGCTTTTTTTCCCGTATTGTTCTTCTTTTCGCCCAATCTGAGGTGGCACTGTAGACGGGTTATCTGTCTTCTTATCTTCTAGTGTACAGTTTCTGATAGACTGTTTAATTCATTGTTTTTTTTTTTATTCCCTGTGGCAGTTGTTCTGACTCTGGCATAATCCTTGTTTTCCACAATGGTTATTGCAGCTGTTGTTAGAGCTTCTGCTTTGAAGTTGTTTGAAAATTTTCCAGTGGCCACTGAGATATGGATTTCTGTTAATTCTGTAGTTTCATACAAATGCCTCCACCTCTGTTTCTTGTAGGTCTTGTTGCTAATCCTTTTGCTGTATGTATATTTATGATCCATTTTGTGGTTCTAATTTCTGTCTCATTTAAAAAAATTATAAAAGTAGAGAGAAAGGAAGGCAGAATGTTAGACTGTTCTGCGTGCCCAATTCTCTACCCTTTGAAAATAAAATTTGTTTGTTAACTTTCTCTGATTTAATCATCAGTTCTTGTCATACTTTGAGGTTAATAAGGCAGAGACTAAAAAGAATGTCTTTAATAGAAAAGTGTTTTTTTCCATTTAAAACAACAGAAACATGCCAACATGACATGTATTTTCAGCCAAGTTCATATGTATTATTCACTAATAAACACACACTTTTGTTCCTGTAAGTTTCTCTTATCTTGCCTTTGTAAGGCTGCTGTTTATATATGATATAAAAATTTTATTTTATGATTTTATTGCAGTACTCCATCACTTTTCTGCAACTGATCTGTTCATTGCTGTTATACCCATTACTGCATTTATAAGCGAATACTTTACATTTCATCATAAAATTAACTTTATTACCTCAGGTTTTTTAGAGGTCAAGCCTGTGCGCACTGCATGTAGGTGAAGAGGGAGATACAATTTTCATGATAATTTTCTCTCTTCATCATTCAATTTCCTTTGTGAAATGTTAATTGTCGGTTATTTAATAAATCATCCTTTGGTTACTGTTAACTGTCCATTGATCAATCAATGCCATTCAGTTAATGTTAATTATCAGGTAATCAGTCGGTGCCATTTCATTTATTCATTTCCCTTTTGGAGCATGAAGCCACCATTACAGCTGGTCTCTTTGCAGGAAGTGTGCACCAAAGCATTCATGTGCTCTTACAGCAGTAGTTTCTGGAGTCATTTGTTTTACATGCCTGAGGGAGCAGTAGTCATTGTCTTTCTTTAGCTCTTTGGAGACCCCTTGGAACTACATGGGATTGAATGTCCTGTGGTTTGTGTTTTCATGTAAGCTACCAGTGCACTTTGCCTAATGTTAATTGTCATGTGATCAGTCAGTGGCCATTTGGCTAATGTTAATAATCAGTCTGCTTATCAGCCAATGACCTTTGGCTAATATTGTTTACCAGTTGATTAATCAGTGCTCTTTGACTAATGTTAATTGATTAATCAGTGACATTTTGGCAAATGTCAGGGGCCTTTGAATCTCTAAGATATCTTTGGGTATTAGGCTGCTGACAAAGCCTGCCTGTCCGAGTGTTTTTCTTTTGGGTTTTAATTTCTTCTTTCCTTCTTCCAAGGTGTCTCTTCTGCATCTGCTCCTAGATCTTTGCTGTCTTATTACCCTGGAGTCTCCGTACCAGTGATTGCCACACTATATTAAACTGATATTATTTTAGCACATGACCTGTCCACTTTCATTTTTTTTTTCTTTAATTTGTAGATCAGTACGTACAACGTTTCAACTATACTCATTATTACATTGGTATTTTTGTTTTCATTTCTATGAATGTTCATGTATATAAGAATTACAGAATTTACCTTCCAATTTTGTATAATTTACTCATACATTTTATTACACTGATCTGTCGTGTTGGTTTTAAAAAATTAAACTTTTTAAGTTTTGCATCTTTATCATGACAGCAGTTACGGAATATCTTAAGTAGCCACAATATGTTGACGTGCTCTCATGACATTTCTGCCACCAAAAATAATTAGTCTGACATCTTGAAATTTTCACTTGACACAGAAGCCTAAAAACACATTAAATAGCCATAGCATATCAACAAGTCACAGAGATAAACTAATAACAGAAAAGGTCAATTGTAGACTTTCTTATGAAAGAAAGAATAGGACACTGTACAACTGAAAAAGGAGAAGTAAAAGGCAATTTAGAGAAGTGTTTCCCAAACTGTTTTGGGCCACCATCCCCCTGGCAACCAAGCTCATTCACAGTGCCCCCTCAATGTTCCTGCATAACATTAAACAAAAATTATAAATAGAAATGCTATACACTTGACGCTGTTTAAACTTACCTCTTTTTTATTAACATATCACGAATATCACATCATTTCTAGCTCCCACAAATATTAAGACAATCAAATTTGCAACAAATCGAAGTTGGTTCTTTTTAAACACCTGCAGATAATCAGATTTCATCAGATGCCAGCAAAAAGTACATTCAGACACACCTTACCAGTGGACACTCACCCATATTAAAGTGGTAAACACTATTTTGCACTGGTTGTCATCATCCAAAAGATGCTAATTAAATCTTAGTGAGCTGACCACATCCTTCTTGTTGCTACTTTCTCAGTCTTCAGGGTTTTGTTAGTTTCACTTTCTTCAGGGTTGACTGTGTGGACAATAGGGGCTTCATTATCCTTCACACCCACTTTAGCAGCAGAACGAATCTATGCTTTGCTTAATGATCCTAGTTATTCAACCACTGTGCTGCAGGGGGCTATTGGTAGCCTCATTGATGATGTCTCTCAATCCACAACCGTTTTTTTTCCCCACCTGCACTGCTACGCAATATTTGAATGGGATAATGAAGTTAAATACCATACTCTCCATACTCCCTTGACTAGCTTCTCTTAGCCCCTGGTACTCGTACCCCAAGTTTGGAACCTCTGCTGTAAGGTGTGTGAAAAATTGGGCCAAGCGACGTTAGGGGGGAGAACTGGCTTAATGTTTATTCAGGATAGGTTCTCCTTTTAAGTGCTTACATCAGAGCCCTGTATAATCAAAACACTTTTACATGTAAGTTAGAATGAGTAATATTATTGAATTTAGCCTTTCAAATCCTCAACCACCCTCTTACTACTGAACGCCCCCCTGTCGCCCAATTTTCTCTTAATGCCCCATTGGATCATTCCAATGCCTCAAGGGGGGTGGTACTGCCCACTTTGGTAACCACTGCTCTAGAGATTTGTTAAAGGTCCATTTGAGTGATGCCATCACTTTGACATAAGAATTGAATATGTTAAGAAATGACCAACTAAACACTGCAAAGGTCATAGTAAGCATGTTAAAACAATCAGAAGAACATTTTTTTTTCACTTAAAATTACTGATAATGTGGAAGATTTTTTATTTCAAGTACTCACATACCTTATAAATAAACTGACATTCTAATGCAATTGCAGTTTCTGCATGGTGTATCTGTTATCTCTTAAATGTATTTATGGCTGCGTATAGTGTATGTATATATATATATATATATATATATAATATGTTGAGGGCACATCATGGGGCAAAGCAATCTTGATAAAGTTATATTTAGTGTGATTTCTGCGCACAATGCTGAGCCTCACCAATACGCAAAACTAAAGTCGTTAGCTAACAACGGGCTGATCACCCGTTTGCCAGTCACTTCGATTACGGAAACAACAGCAGATGGGTTGATTTGCCATTGCCCTAAAGACGCCACTGCGTGATGGGAAACAATGGCAAAGAAAACCTATCTGCTGTTGCCCTAAGACGCCACTAGGCGTAATGGCCACTGACTGCTTTGACGGTCGGTGGCTAAGGACGGAAGAAGAAGAAGAAGAAAGTCGTTAGCTATGACAAAGTAACGCATCTAAGGATGACGAAAAGGTTTTGTGTCTACGCTTTGTAGCGTATAGACGTGTCCACGTGTGGATGGATCCACTTATTATTATTATATATGTAGCATAAGCTACTTTTCTTAGTGTTTCAGGAGTCTGGATTTGCCTCGAAAATCAAGTGTATATTTATATGTCATTGTGGTGAAACCACTTCGTCAGGATATATTTAAGCCGCAGTATTGAATACCCAAGATGGCCAGGAATATGTATTGAAAGATATCCAAGATATTTCAAGGTTAGTATAACCTACATATATAGATATAAACATTGATGGAAAAGTACAATATGTCGAGAAGGGTCACAAGAGAATATATTTTTGCGGACAAGAAAATAAGCATATTTCAGAGCTGGCATTTGCTAATGATGTTGCCTTGATTGCTAAATCAGAGGCACATCTCCAATCCAACCTGCAAGTCTGGAAGGAAGAGCTGGAGAAGAGAGGGATGGTCATAAGCAGCCCTAAAACAAAATCCATGATGATATCATGAGAAGAAAGAAGACATCAGATTAAGCTGGAAGAACAGGTCCTGGAGCAGGTTCATAACCCTCCACTCCCAAAGGAGTATAAGCCTTCATTGAACACATACCAAGTCCTCCTGTCACATGCCATCATCTCTTTCCACGTTCTCCTCATCATTTTCACCTCTCTTTCCAGCTCTCTTCTCCATCTGCCTCTCTTGCCCTGGGGGTTCCAGAACAAGGACTGCCTTGTAATGCTATCAACAGGTTTCCTCAATGTGTGTCCTA
This sequence comes from Oreohelix idahoensis, assembly GCA_024509875.1. Classification (NCBI taxonomy): domain Eukaryota; kingdom Metazoa; phylum Mollusca; class Gastropoda; order Stylommatophora; family Oreohelicidae; genus Oreohelix; species Oreohelix idahoensis. Next base: position 217,230 of record JAMPIV010015024.1, on the reverse strand, counting down.
TCCATCATCTTCTTCTCATCTCTTGTTCCACTGGCACTTGTCTAGTTCTTGTCATCAGTTCCACATTAGTAACCTTGTCATACCATTTTAATCCTTGTATTCTATACAAGCACCCATTTATGAAAGTCTATAGCTTTTTAATTGTTGTCTTTGTTGTTCTCCATGTCTCAGAACCATACAATAGGACTGACCACATTTGAGTTGAAGATTTTTATTTTCGTGTTGGATCCAATTTCTCTTGATCTCTATATATTTCCCAATGCAATGAAAGCTCCTCTTGCTTTTTGTATTCTTATTTTGATATCCCTGTCTTTCCCTCCAACTTTGTCTATATTGCTGTCAAGATGTGTGTACGATTCTACATCTTGTATTGGTGTTTCTTCAAGTTCAATCCTGTTATCATCACCTGCATTTATTCTCATTATTTTTGTCTTTTCTCTGTGTATTTTCAGACCCAATTGCTGTGACCTCTCATCAAGTGTTTTCAGTTTGTCCTGCATCTGATTACGGTTATGGGACAGAAGATCCAAGTCATCAGCAAAATCCAGATCATCCAACTGCTTAGTCAGAGTCCACTGGATTCCATTTCTGTTGTGTGTGGTTGATGTTCTCATAACCCAGTCTATTGCTATACTGTTCAGAAAAAGAAACGCAACATTATTGCAGTGGTAATGGACACCAAATTTCAAACTTGTACCAAAATTTTATTTTACGGAATTAATGTTTCAATCTTGGCATGAAGAAACTTTCAGACTTTAACAATGAAATGATGTTCATTAAATTTGGTTTGGACTTTTATTCTTTGCGAATGAGGCCTCCGTTTCAGTAAGGTGTATGGCCTCCTCTGTCCTCTATCAGAGAACAACATCTCCTTGACATGGATCTGATTAGCCGTTGGATCTGTTGTTGTGGGATGGCTGTCCACTCTTCCTGCAGTGCAAGAGACAACTGTCGGAGATTGGCTGGAGCCACGTCTCGCTGGCGGAGTCGTCTGTCGAGTTCATCCCATAAGTGTTCTATGGGGTTCATGTCTGATGACATAGCTGGCCACGGAATGGTCTGGACGTTGTTGTCAGCGAGGAACTGGGTGGTGAGTTGTGCCACATGAGGTCGAGCGTTATCGTGCAGATAAATCGACCCTCATGCAGTCAGAAGTGGAAGGACGTGAGGACGAAGAATTTCAGCGACGTATCGTTGAGCATTCAGGCGTCCTTCAATTTGCACCAGGTCACTTCTTCCCATGAAGTTGATCCCCCCCCCCCCCACACATCAGTACACCTCCACCACCATGTGGAGGAGCCTCATCAACGCTGTTCTGGGCGTAGCGCTCATGGACTCTGCGGTAAACTCTTCTCCGTCTATCGTGTTGCTGGAGCACAAAAAATGATTCATCACTAAACCAAACCCATCTCCAGTCATTCCCAACGGTCCATTGATGATGCTGGTTCGCCCACTGCAGTCGGTTCTGGCGATGGCGGTCCGTAAGAACAGGACCTCTGTAGGGTCTTCTAGCCCAAAGACCAGAGTCGTGCAGCCGGTTCCTGACCGTTTGATCTGAAATTCGACGAGCTGCTGACATTGACCGGACTGTGGAGGACGCAGATGCAAGTCGATTCCTGAGGTGACGCAGCCGTATGAAGCGGTCTTCGGCAGGAGTTGTGACTCTGGGTCTTCCACTGCGCGGCCGGTCTGCCACTGAGCCAGTTTCTTGAAATCGCCTCCAAAGGCGACTAATGGTGCTTCTAACCACATTAAATTGTCTGGCCACTACACTTTGTGACTGTCCAGTCTGTAAACGTCCAATGATGATGAGTCGTTGTTCTGTAGTGAGATGAGCCATAATTGCGCATTGAATTTTCAACTGAATTTATTCGAGGAGCGTCAATCTTTTATAGACATTCAATAATATGGCCAGAGAGTTTTGTGTTCAATATGTTTCACGGGATTCTCATGAACCTGTCACGAGTTATTGTCAAAAATGTTGTTTTGACCTTGACCTCTTTCATGACTTCACGAATCATGAGGTGAGTACAATTCAGGTAACCACGAGAAGTTAATGACCAGATGGACACAGCCGATAGGTTGACTGATGTCCAATCAGCGAATATCTTTTATAAAAGTAACACCAAAAAAAGTTGCATTTCTTTTTTTGAACAGTATAGTAAGAAAAGAAATGGAGACAAGAGGCATCCCTGTCGCACTCCTGTTCTTAACCCAAACAGTTCTGTAAGCTGTCCTTCATGAAGAACTCTACATGTCATGTCTTCATATGTTTTCTTTATTAAATTAATAATCTTCAGGGGAACTCCATAATGCCTCATCAATTTCCAAAGTGATTCTCTGTCTACACTATCAAATGCCTTTTCGTAGTCCACAAATCTGATGTATAGTGGTGAATTCCATTCCAGACTTTGTTCAACTATTATTCTCAAAGTGGCTATCTGGTCTGTACAGGATCTGTTTTGTCGAAAACCTGCTTGTTCATCTCTCAGTTTCTTGTCTATGGACTCTTTTTAATCTCTCAAGGATAATCCTGTTTAATACTTTTCCTGGCACTGATATAACATTATTCCTCTATAATTTGTGCACTCTTGTAAATTTCCCTTCTTAGGCAACTTAACCAGATATCCTTCCTTCCATTCTGCTGGTATCTCTTCCTTTTCCCAGACTTTACCAAGTAATTTATATAACATCTCTGTGGCCTTGTCGATATCTGCTTTGATGGCCTCTGCTGGAATCCCATCAGGTCCAGATGCTTTTCCATCTCTTAGAAGCTTTATGGCTTTCTTTATTTCTTCCTTCGTTGGTCTTTCACCGTTAATTTGTAGCTCTTCTTCTGCTGGCTGGATGTCCGGGAGGTTTAGTGGAGCTGGTCTGTTGAGAAGGTCCTCAAAATATTCTGTCCACCTCTTCATTTGCTCTTATATATTGCTGAGCAGTTTTCCATTCTTGTCTTTTATGAGGCAACTTGTTTGCTTGTATTTCCCTGTTAGCTTCTTTGTGCTGTTATACAGTTCTCTCATATTTCCTTTGGCTGCAGCATCTTCTACCTCTCTTGCCAACTCCTCAGTATACTTCCTCTTGTCTCTTTTGATACTTCTTTTTACTTCTTTGTTTGCTTCTGTGTACACTTCTTGAGCCTTGGCTTTGGAACTTCTGGTTTTGCTTGTGTTTAAATCTGCTTTCTTGTTTTTTCTGTCTTTTATCTTATTGATGGTTTCTGTTGTTATCCATGCTTTTTGTTGTCATTCACTTTTCCCCAGTATTTCTTCACATGTCTCATACCATACCGTTTTTATCTGCTGCCAATAGTCTTCTGTAGTCTCTACATCTTCCAGCTGTTGGAGCAATTGGAATTTGTTGGATATTGTGACTGCAAATTTGTCTTTTATTTCTTGATTTCTTAGATGTCCTACATTAAATTGTTGTCTATAATTTTGCATTGTTGCATATCTCTTAAGTTTCACTTTTTACTTTGGCTATCAGAAGGTGGTGATCTGATGCCACATCTGCTCCTCTATATATCTTTAAATCCTTCAATGATGATCTAAACTTCCTGTTTATGCATATATGATCAATCTGATTTTCTTTTCTATGGTCTGGTGATATCCATGTTGCCTTGAGTATTCTCTTATGTGGAAACATGCTTCCTCCTATAGCCAGTTGATTTGAAGCACAGAAGTTTGAGAATAGTTCCCCATTTTCATTCATTATTCCTAGCCCATGTTTTCCTATGACTTCTTCAAAGCCGGTGTTGACTGTACCTATCTTTGCATTCATGTCACCCATCAAAATTGTGATTCTCTTCTTTTTACTTTTTCCATAATTTCCTGTAGTCTAGTATAAAATGCTTCTTTCACAGACTCTTCTTCGTCATTAGTTGGTGCATAACATTGGATGACATTTATTTTCTTTTTAGCTGTTTTAAAAGTAGCTGTTATTATTCTGGTTCCAACGGCTGCCTATTCAGTGAGTGCTTTCTGTGCTTCTTTAGATAACATAATAATCACCTAATCTCAGACCTAAGGGTCTTTTATATTTGGACATGCGCCCTAATATAACCGACTGGGTTGAACGTGACGCACCTTGCCAAAACTTTATTTAAAAAAAAAAAAATAACATAAGAGCTACCCCTTCACTGGTGTGAACTTTCGTCTTTATGTCCTGGGACAGCACCAATTCCTTCAACCAAGCTGGACTGGTCTGTGTGGGTAGGGGTCAGACAAAAGCTGGTACCCTGGTCCTCCAGGTTGGGGGTTTTAGCACAGGGCTGACACCCCTGTCTGTGTAAAAAAACAATGAAGTTACGGAAACAATAATAAATGAACAAACTTTGCTGCGGGATGGACATTCGGAGTCTGTGGCTCGTATGACTGTCAGTGGTGAAAGCCGAAAGGAAGCCACTGACATGAAAACGGATGTCCTGACCGCAAAACAGGATACAAGAATAGGTTTTTGGAATGTCAGGACAATGTACGAGACAGGTAAACTAAGACAGGTCACGGCAGAAATGAGAAACTATAGGTTACACATTCTAGGGATAAGCGAGAGCAGATGGACAGGGGCAGGAAAAGTTAAAACAGCAACAGGAGAAACAGTACTTTACTCTGGAAGAGAGGATGGACAACACAATGAAGGCGTAGCCATTATTCTAAAGAAAGGAATAGAAAGGACATTACTGGAATGGAAACCCATCAACAACAGACTGATAAGATTAAGATTGAGAGGGAGATTCACCAACACTACAATAATACAATGCTACGCACCAACGAATGATAGCGATGAAGTGGTCAAGGATGAATTCTATCAACAACTGCAGAAAGAAATGGAAGACACAACTAGATATGATCTTGTTATAGTAATGGGAGACCTCAATGTGAAAGTTGGTACACACAATACATATAATGAAAGAACAACCGGGAGTCAGCGTTTGAAGAAATGTTTATGGCCGGCAATTTGACTGAATAGCCTGAACGGCTCCTGTGATAAACCCTCTGTGGATGGGAAGGAGCGAGGCTCCTGACCGGGTTGGAAGGAAAGTCCTCAGGTTCCCCAGCCTCGCAATGACATGTCATTGGGCCGAAGGGCTGAAAGCCCAAGTGCCGCTGGTTAAGAAAAAAAAAAAAAAAAAGAAATTCACAAATTAACATGGGAATCACCAAATGGTCGGGATAGAAACCAGATAGACCACATCATGGTTAACGGTAGATGGAGACATGCATTACAAGATGTGAAGGTAAGAAGAGGTGCAGATGTGGGAAGTGATCACCATTTAGTAGTAGCAAAACTGAAAGTGAAACTAAGAAGGGCTGCACCAACTGTAACTACACAGAAAAGGTTTGACATCAGCAAATTGAAGGACTCCCTTACCAGAAAAGCTTTTGCGGCCGACAATCACAGGTGGAAGTCAAGGACGGCTGGACTACTGTGGTCGTTTCATACTGTTTAATAGGACGCACACACTTGGACAGTACGTGTATAGTTACAGGAACAACGGTCGACATAAATAGCATATTGTTGATCAATGATCTACCATCTTACGTTAGCATTCATGTTGAATAACATCACAATGGAACATCTGTAGACAAGCACTTAGATTTCCACTGTTTCTCAATATAATCATCAGGCCTTACTGACCCAGCATGTCAGTTGATAAATACTGTTCAAGTATGACTCCTAAACAGAACCTCTTTCTAGCGAAGATTCATTTAGGTAAAGTACAGCAAATCTATCTGAAGATAATGTTAACCCACCAGTATTGGGTTTTCTTTATAACTGTGATCTCTTAATCATCACCTGATAATAAGGGGCATCCCTGTTCTCTGATCGATGATCGACAAAAAGTTAGAATCCAAAATGGCTTCTGGTTCCCTTTTGAGCATCGCTCACTATACAGATGTATAGCAAATCTTCAATAGAAGCTTTGTTCCTAAACACAAATGTTTCTACAAGAATCAGCATATTCTTTCATCTTAAATGCTGCATACAATCATCTACAGTGCTGCTAGGTAACATATCATCCCGACATCTGGATATGGATAATCCTAATGTAGACATCTGCCCAATTAAGCCTAGGACGAAAAAGTTCAGTAAAATGTTCTTTTACCTGGGCATAGGAAATACACTAGCAAACACAAACGCTCTCCTGGCGTCACTGAATCAACACTGGGGAACTCATAGACCTAACAGTCCTAGAAGAAACTATCTTCGTTCCCATAATAAATCATAGAGATCACAGACTTTGGACAGGTCTAAAGCCATGACATCCCGCCAGGCTCCTTCATCACCAAAGCACTGCCTAACGTATCTTCATGCGCCGAAATTGCCTGACCCCAAAGTACAGTACAAGGAAAATAGTCCGACATAGACATACAAAGATAACACGATATAAGACCGAATCGTCTCAAACAGACAAGGAGTAAACATAGATTCGGATCATAAACATCCCTGCATAAACCTAAACAAGAATAATCTATTTCTGGCTATACCAGACACAAAATATGACATAAGTCTAGATTCATACGCCAAGTTCGATATTCAGGAAAGATACAAGAACAGATAACTCATAGAATGAATACACATCGACTAATCTGAGTTCTGTCCCTTAGACTTAAGAATCGTGAATTCAAAGATAAATATATTTTTATCAGCCAAATAATTACATTTTACATTTGTATGCGTGTCAACAGTAATCTGTGCGTCACACAAAAGAATATGTGCGCAACAGACTACCACACCCCCCGGGGAAAAAAAAATGAAAATCATTTTTTGTTTCATCTGAGAGCAACATACAATAGGCTCACAACGCACAAATACTGCGCAGATGAGAAATATCTGGAATTTATAAAGCCAAATTAAGGCAAAGTCGAAATATAGATCGACTGGTGAGAATACTTCTCAACCTCTCAGAGAAAGTATTTCTCTAAGTGTAAATATTTCCAGGGAGGTGTCACCAACGCATACTACTATACTTGCAATGACACAATGCATATAACAATTTCATATTTAAGCACTATAAGTACATGATTGACAAAAAAGAAAAATCATCAACGAGTATCGGTGAATATATATATCAATGAACGTAGTGATAGTAGTGGTACAATCACTATATTACAAATTACAATGTGTATCTATCTTGATATAGAAAAGAAAAACTGTTGTAGAGTTGGAAGTGTTAAGAAGTCCAAGACCCAACAGTTAGGTGGAATCATGTGGGCATCTAGACAAAATGTCTGCCATCACATTATCTGATCCACGGATAGCTCGTACCGAAAAATGAAAAGGTTGAAGAGCAATTGCATATCGAGTAGACCTCGAGCTCTTCAAATTTTTACTCTGTATAGCCGTAAGAGCTTTCTGATCGGTTTCTACTATGAAATGTGCGCCTAGAAGGAATCTTTGTAGTTTGAGAATTGACCAAACCATAGCCAATAGTTCACGGTCTAAAACCGAATAATTACTTTCTGCAGCATTAAGTTTTCTAGAGATATACATTACTGGATGCAGAGTTCCAGAGTACTCTTGCATTAGTGCCGCTCCAATCCCAGTGGATGAAGCGTCACTACGAAGAACAAATGTCTTATCTGTAGTAGGTAACACTAAAATAGGTGGTGTTGAAAACAAATTTTTAATCTTATCCAAAGAGGATTGGCATTCCTGTGACCAGTGGACCATATTAGGCGACCCTTTCTTTAGTAATGTAGAAAGAGGTGCCATGATAGAGGATAGATTCGGAATGAATCTTCCATAAAATTGAATAAGACCTAAGAGACTTCGCACTTGCTTTTTAGTCTTAGGGATAGAGATGTTAAGTATCTTAGTGATATTATGGTCCTCTGTCTTTAGGAAACCATGACCAACTCGATGGCCTAGGAAAGAAATTTCGCTAAAACCAATGCAGGCTTTAGAGGGTTTCGCTGTCAGGTTATACTCGCGTAGAGTAGACAGTAATTCAACTAACCCCGAATAGTGATCTTCCCAAGTATCGCTGAAAAGACAGATGTCGTCTAGGTACGCAATAACATCTGACCGATAAGATAGGATTCGACGCATCATGCGTACGAATGTAGCTGGTGCGTTCATAAGGCCGAAAGGCATGAAATTCCATTGAAAAAGGCCTCTAGGTGTAGAAAAAGCCGTAATTGGTTTGGCGCGTTCAGATAAAGGAACTTGCCAATATCCTTTAGACAAATCTAGTTTAGTGAAAAAATGAGATTTAGAAAGCCTAGTAAGTAGCTCTTCTAGTAAAGGCATAGGTTCAGCATCGAACTTCGTAACTTGATTCAATTTGCGATAGTCAACGCAAAGACATATGTTATTGTCTTTTTTCCGAACAATAACCATCGGCGAAGAATACGCAGAAGTGGATGGTTCAGTTATTTTAAAATCTATCATCTCATCCAACTCCTTCTCAACCTGTGCTTGAAAATGTATAGGGATAGGATAAGGTCTGACCCTAATAGGATTATGGTCAGTTAGAATAATGTCATGTTCAATGACATGAGTTTGTCCAGGGATGTCAGTAAGGACATCCTGAAATGTTTGTAACATAGCTGAAACTTGTCGCTGTTCTCCTAGAGATAAATCAGGAGAGACAGTAACATTTTTCCATGATTCACTAGAATGAAGTGGAACCATCGGAAGTGAAAGATTAACATCCGAAAAACTTGTTTCCTCATCCTGTATTACAGACAGTGATGAGTAATGACCATGTTGGTCTGGTGAATCGTCCGTTGCCTGGAAAATAGGCTGTAAATAATCCGGACGTTCATGGAATTCCGTAAGCATATTGATGTGGAAGGTTTTATGCTTTCCATCAATATCGACAATGTAGTCAACATCGGAAATTTTCGAGATTATATCATACGGACCTTTCCAAGAAATAAGAAGTCTGTTTTCCCTACAAGGTAGCAAAACAAATGCTTTGTCACCAGGACAAAGTTGTCGTAATGTTCTTTTCTTATTGGCAAATTGTCTTGCCTTCTGTTTAGCAAATTCAGAAGAAGAAGTTGCCAATTTGCATGCTTCGATAATCTTTTGTCTCAGCGCGATGACATATTCGTAAGAAGATTTTGTGTCATCGGTAATATTATCAGCAGTTATGAGATCATGAAGCAAAGACATAGGGCCGCGCGGTCGCGCGCCAAAGACAAGTTCAAAGGGAGAAAATCCTGTATGTTCATTGGGAACCTCTCTGTAAGCAAAGAGGGCCGCGGGTAAAACCCTGTCCCAATCTTGAGGATGATCCTCAGTTATCTTCCCTAGTAAGTTTTTGAGTGTTCTATTTAGCCGTTCGACCATCCCATTGGACATAGGATGATAGATACTACTCAAAGATCTCTCTATCTGCAGAGTAGACATTACTTGAGACATGGTATCCGATATTAGTTGGGTTCCATGGTCTGATAATATCTCTCCGGGGAATCCCAGACGAGAAAATATAAGCCAAAGAGCATCTGCAATGTCAGCAGTAGTAATGCTCTTCAGAGGAATAGCCTCTGGCCAACGTGTGCACATGTCCACACACGTTAAGATAAACTGATGTCCTCTAGCAGATTTGATCTTAAATGGACCAATGATGTCTATCGCCATTTTCTGAAATGGTCGAATTGGGATGTCTGCAGCCTGAATAGGTGCAGTATGGCGTGGACCTTTGGATTTGACTTCTTGACATACTATACAAGATCGACAATAAATCCGTATGTCTTTGTTCACAAAAGGCCAAAAGAAAGCCGCAAGAACTCTTGACTTTGTACGGGAAAAACCCATATGTCCAGCACACTGAGAGTCGTGCGCGTGCTGCAAAATTTTAACTCTCAAATTCTTGGGAACCAGGATTTGAGAATGACTTGACTTAGCGGAGTCTTGCACCATACGTACAAGTACGCCATTCTTCATTGTAATCCAAGATTTACGCTTTGTATCTTTATTCGGATCACCTTTTGTTGCAAGAGTGAAGAATTTCTTTAGAGTTGGATCATCTTCTTGCTGTTTTATAAACGAGTCACGAGAAATTACCAAGGGATCATCTTGGTTATGCACTTGAGGCATATTAAGAGCCTGAGCTCTAGTGACTACAGCATTAGCAGTTTGCATATTTTGTTTTTCCCAAACGGAATTTTGTTGCGGAGTGCATTCTTTGACTCCGTGAATACGACCGATGATAAGATCAGCGACCGGATTTGGCAGAAGACATGCGTGTAAATCTCCTGTAAAGAAAGGAGTAGCAATCCTAATGATAGCAGTAGAGTATTTCTCTAAGGTGCCGCCAAATGTTACACATTTGACTACTTTTCCAGTGGCACGAGAAGGATCTACAAGTGACTGCCTAACACCAATTGTGGTGCATCCAGAATCAAAAAGAACTGAGACTGGATTGTCATTTACTAAACCTTTATGTAAGACAAGAGAACCTCTTCCATCATGCGCGACTGACGCAGGAAGAGCGGGAAGAAGATGGCCACAACTTAAAGTGGACACCGTAGTTGGTTCAAATAATGTTTTGCATTGGGGGCATTGAGATGCTCTCCCAAAATCAAAAGCGGAACATGCCATATTATTAGCGTCATTATTATCTTTAGTCTGTTTATAGGCTTCATGTCACTCTTGCTGTGCAGAGTTTGCCTGATAATGTGATTTATGTTTTTTGTATTGTGATCTACCTCGATTATTATCGCCTCTGTAATCATTATTATTTCCTCTATTGTAACCCCTATTTGGGTTTGAGTCATAGTTCCCTTGGTTACCATTATCATAATCATTATAATGAGTATCTCTGTAACTATGGTCTTGTTGTCTCCATGATTGATGACTTGGATAGTTCCTATAATGACTTCCTCTGCAGAAATTTCTATAATTATGACCACCCCTGAATCGAGGGCTGTCGGCTCGTCTCCAGTACTTCGCAGAAGAACCCTGAAATGATTGGTTACCTTGGTTTTGATAACTATTATGGTTACCTTTTTTATCAAACCTGTTTTGTGGTCCCTGAAATTTGTGTGTGTAATTAGGGTTGTATGGTGTTGCTGATGCAACTGGCATACTTTCTTTAACCTTAGCATTGCTAAAAGCTACGTCCGGATGTGCCGTGACGTATTGGGTACAATATTCTTCCATTTCTTTTAGTGTCTTGGGTTTACGCTCATGTAGGAATTCAAGGAATGGTTTATTTATACTTGACATAATCTTGTCCATGAGCAACAAGTCCATAAGGGCTTCATATGTCTTTTCTGTTTTGGACAACTCAATCTAACGATTAAATGTAAGACGTGTCCTAGCAATGAATTCTGAGAATTCTACCCCTGATTCAGGTACCATTTTCTTAAACAAAATATGGTAACCTTCCTCTGTTAATTGATATTTTTTCAATAAAGCTGCTCTGATAACATCATAATTATCTTTGTCAGTCTCTTCAACCAAACTTAAACTTGTAAGAGAATCACCTTTCAAATTTTCTGACAACTGATTAGCATACTGTGATTTATCCACATTATGAGTTCGACAAGAACGTTCAAAACGATCCAGCCAGAATGTAATATCGTCACTGGAAGGATTGAACGGTGGTACCTTGACCTTGTAAGTAAAAGGTTTACCATTATTACCAGTTGACTGATTAGCAATACCCATATTTGTCAATTTCAATTTTTCTAACTCAAATGCTAACAGTTTTTCCTCATGTTCTCTTTTTGCCTTTCTCTCCTCGGCTTCAGCTTCTCTGTCTAATCTCTTTTGTTCAGCCTCAGCTTCTCTTTCTAATCTTTTTTGTTCAGCTTCTCTGTCTAATCTCTTTTGTTCAGCCTCAGCTTCTTTGTTTTGTTTTTCCATTTCCATTTGGAATCTCTTTTCCTCAACCTGTATCTGCAATTTCTTTTGTTCAAATTCTAATTCCAATCTTCTATCCTCACTTTTTTGTTTTTTCTCTTCAGCTTTCAGTTTATCAATTTCCAATTTTTGTTCTTTTTCATATTGAGTGGTAGCATACTCCTCTAACTTATCACCAGTCTTGCCTAGGGATTTCCCTTGCTCAATAAAGTAATCTAAAGTCGACATAATGTATACTAATATGTGACTAGATACCTGAAATAGCAATAATGAAATCTATCTCCAAATAAATGGAAACAAGCTCTTAATAGCTTGAATAATCAGCTCCTTTATCCCAATCTCTGTGGGAAACAAGCCTTTAAATAAGGTCTTGTATAATCAACTGTGTACCTAAAATAACAGCAATTAATTCTCAGTTGATTCTTTCTAATAAGTTCACTACACAGCTAGTAGTGTATGATCAAGTATATTTTATAATATATGTCAACCAACATATATAAAGTACAAATAAGAAAGACAATACGAAAACATTTGCAGAAATCAAATAGGGAACTCAATGAAAATAATCACAGAATCTGTGATGACAACTGCAAGGGAATAAACAAAACAAATGACGTCACAGTGTATAAATATAAAGTTGTATAGAACTGAATTATAGGAAAGATGAGACCTACAAATACAAACAAATCAAAACAAAACTGAAGAATAGAAAAAATATGAAAACAATGATAAGCACAGTCTTCACAGCTAACAAAAAATAGCAACAGATGTTGCATGCAAATTTTCAATTAAGAAAATTGCTCCCTACAGAACACTAATATAGGACCAATATGACTTGGTATACCCTATACTAGTCACCTCACCAACCGCCCACAGAAATATACCAATATCACATATAAACATGTAAACATCAATATACATATAGCATAAATACATATAATATAATGAAATGTGTTGCAGATAGAATGTGTTGCAAATAGGAGGCTCAGTTATAATGGTACTGTACTATGGTACTTTATTAAACAATCAATTCTGGCCTAAATTATTAAAGTTCAACACAAACTATGGCAGTGCAGGAAAATCCACCGTTTACAGTTCCTAAGAATCACAAGTAGGACTTCTCGCTTCAGTTGCACTGTACATTTCGTAAACACAGTCAAATATATGCTCCAACTTTGATGTGTAATGCTGTTTGTTTTATGTAAACACTGTCTGTTCAACGAGCGCTGACCTATTTACTGCATACGATCGATAGGGCAGGTCATGCTGACATCGACTGTAGAGTAGTACTGCTGGTGTGTCGTATCAGGCCACAGGAAACGGTCTGGGCTCAGTAGCTGACTTCCCAAAATGTCCACTGTGCAGATTGACCCAGAAAGCTGGCCTACCACATTGATAAACCTTGTTTCTTGCACCAGATTGACATGGACTGTTTTTGTGTGTGATATAGCTCGTCCAGTCACAATGTTCTGTAAATGGGTCAGGTTACCGTCTGTTGGGGCCCTGACAAGGTGTACTGTTAAGTGCGTATATTCTGATGCAATGTGTGAGTGTGAACATCAATAATGACAAACGCGAATGGATGACAGTTCGACAGGTTCACAGGACGCTCACTCCAATCACAGGTGGAAGTCAAGGACGGCTGGACTACTGTGGTCGTTTCATACTGTTTAATAGGACGCACACACTTAGACAGTACGTGTATAGTTACAGGAACAACGGTCGACATAAATAGCATATTGTTGATCAATGATCTACCATCTTAAGTTAGCATTCATGTTGAATAACATCACAATGGAACATCTGTAGACAAGCACTTAGATTTCCACTGTTTCTCAATATAATCATCAGGCCTTACTGACCCAGCATGTCAGTTGATAAATACTGTTCAAGTATGACTCCTAAACAGAACCTCTTTCTAGCGAAGATTCCTTTAGGTAAAGTACAGTAAATCTATCTGAAGATAATGTTAACCCACCAGTATTGGGTTTTCTTTATAACTGATCTCTTAATCATCACCTGATAATAAGGGGCATCCCCGTTCTCTGATCGATGATCGACAAAAAGTTAGAATCCAAAATGGCTTCTGGTTCCCTTTTGAGCATCGCTCACTATACAGATGTATAGCAAATCTTCAATAGAAGCTTTGTTCCTAAACACAAATGTTTCTACAAGAATCAGCATATTCTTTCATCTTAAATGCTGCATACAATCATCTACAGTGCTGCTAGGTAACATATCATCCCGACATCTGGATATGGATAATCCTAATGTAGACATCTGCCCAATTAAGCCTAGGACGAAAAAGTTCAGTAAAATGTTCTTTTACCTGGGCATAGGAAATACACTAGCAAACACAAACGCTCTCCTGGCGTCACTGAATCAACACTGGGGAACTCATAGACCTAACAGTCTTAGAAGAAACTATCTTCGTTCCCATAATAAATCATAGAGATCACAGACTTTGGACAGGTCTAAAGCCATGACATCCCGCCAGGCTCCTTCATCACCGAAGCACTGCCTAACGTATCTTCATGCGCCGAAATTGCCTGACCCCAAAGTACAGTACAAGGAAAATAGTCCGACATAGACATACAAAGATAACACGATATAAGACCGAATCGTCTCAAACAGACAAGGAGTAAACATAGATTCGGATCATAAACATCCCTGCATAAACCTAAACAAGAATAATCTGTTTCTGGCTATACCAGACACAAAATATGACATAAGTCTAGATTCATACGCCAAGTTCGATATTCAGGAAAGATACAAGAACAGATAACTCATAGAATGAATACACATCGACTAATCTGAGTTCTGTCCCTTAGACTTAAGAATCGTGAGTTCAAAGATAAATATATTTTTATCAGCCAAATAATTACATTTTACATTTGTATGCGTGTCAACAGTAATCTGTGCGTCACACAAAAGAATATGTGCGCAACAGATATCAATTTGCCAAAAGTCAGGAAAAGACATTGACTGATGATATAGACGCGAATTTCAACACCATTTCAACAATATACAAAGAAAGCAGCAAATCATGCTTGGGATTCCAGGAAAGGAAGAAGCAAGACTGGATAACACCAGAAACTTTAAACACCATAACGATGAGAAAGGAAATGAAAAGAAAGAAAACAGAAGCGAAGTCCCCCAGGTTAAAGCAACTATATAGCGAACAGTACAGTCAGCTGGACAAGGAAGTTAAACGCCAAACCCGAGCCAACAAAAGGAATTTCCTAGACGATCTTGCAAGACAGGCAGAGGAGGCAGTACTGAGAAATGAACAAAGCACAGTATACAAAATAACTAAATTCATCAGCGGAAAACGAGGTGCAAACAAAATTACATTAGTAAGAGATAAGCAAGGTAATCTCATCACGACAGCAGAGGGACAAGAAACAAGATGGGCAGAGCACTTCAGAGAAACTCTGAACAAGGAACCACCAGAGACACAATTGAATGTTCCTGAAGCTGAAAACGATCTAGATGTGAATACAGACATTCCACGAAAAGAAGAAATCATCACAGCAATCAAAGGGTTAAAGAACGGCAAAGCTCCGGGTCATGATAACTTAAATGCAGAGCTATTTAAGACAGACCCTGAGCTAGCAGCAGAACTATTAGAACCACTATTTGCACAAGTCTGGAAAACGGGGACAACACCATCAGAGTGGAACAAAGGAATAATTGTCAAATTGCCCAAGAAGGAAGATCTAGCAGACTGCAATAATTGGAGAGGAATCACTCTTCTCTCAGTTCCCAGCAAATTACTAGGCAGGATAATTATACAGAGAATTTCAAAGGCAGTAGATCACAAACTGAGGAAAGAACAAGCAGGATTTAGAAAGAACAGGAGATGTGTAGATCATATATTCACTCTCAGGAACATTATAGAGCAGTGCTCAGAATGGCAAAGACAGCTGTACATTAATTTCGTTGATTTTGAAAAGGCTTTTGACAGCATACATAGGGACAGTTTATGGAAAATACTGAGGGCTTATGGAATTCCAAGCTGCATAGTGTCAATCATAAAAAGCCTCTATGCAAACTTTACGTGCAGTGTTGGGCAGAGCAACCTAACCTTTGAGGTGAAGACAGGAGTACGACAGGGATGCCCCTTATCAACTACTCTATTTTTAACAGTCATAGACTGGGTGATGCGCCAGACAACAGAGGGCAGTCCAAGAGGAATAAGATGGACAACATTTTCTACATTGGAAGATCTGGAATATGCAGATGACATAGCACTACTAGCACATTCACATCAACACATCCAGGAAAAAACGGATAGACTTAATAAGTTTAGCCAGCAGGTGGGCTTGAACATCAATTTAAAGAAGTCTGAGGTCATGACGCTCAATGTGAGCAACCCTGAGCCCATATCAGTAAGGAATAAGCAATTGGTACAGACAGATACCTTCACATACCTAGGAAGCATAGTAACACCAGACGGCGGGGCAGGCAAAGACATCAACATCAGAATGAATAAGGCAAGAACAGCCTTCTTTAGCCTAAACAACATCTGGAAGTCCTCTCAATACAGCACAAGCACAAAATTAAGATTATATCAGAGCTGTGTGCTTTCTGTGCTTCTCTATGGTGCGGAATGCTGGAGAGTTACAGAGAAGGAAATGTCGAAATTGTCCTCTTTTCACACAACATGCCTAAGAAAAATTCACCGAATCTTTTGGCCAAATACCATCACTAACCAAGATCTGCTTACTCGTAGCAAGCAAGAAGATATGCACACCATCATAGCTGGCAGACGCTGGAACTGGGTTGGTCATGTCCTCAGAAGAGACCCCGATGCCATCACAAGAACAGCTATGCTTTGGACCCCTGAAGGAAAACGAAAGAGAGGCCGACCAAAAACAACCTGGCGGGGGACTGTGGAGGCTGAGATGCAAAGAATGAACCAGAGTTGGGGCACTGTACGAAGGATGGCCACCGACCGAGCAAAGTGGAATCAATTTGTTGTTGCCCTACAAGACGCCACTAGGCGTGATGGCCACTGACTGCTTTGACGGTCGGCGGCTAAGGATCAAAGAAGAAGAAGACAGCACCAATTCACCTGTGATGAGTTTCTTTTTGTCTACCCCCTTCCACTTTGTTTCACACAGAACCTCGATTTTATATTCCTTCATTTCTGCTGCTACTTGTGCCACTTTCCCTTGTTCTTTTAATGTCCGAACATTTCAGGTGCCAAATCTGGAAGTTCTAGAAGAAAGAAGGTTAGTCAGTAACACAGACTCCTTTCGGCTTTCTCTGTGTTGCGTCATACACCTCCCTGCGAGAGGACCTTCCCCTGTCTTGGATGGCTGTGTTTTATTTTCCTTAATTGACTTGTCCATGTTTGTTGAAGTTTTTTGGAGTTTAAATTTTGTTACAGGATGAAGTAACCAGCCACATGCTCAACCCTCCTTAGTCACTTTCTACATCATGCTTGGCAGGGAACAGTGTTACTGTTCTTTGCTCCCCTTTTGGGCCCCTGTAACACACGGGTGAAAACAATAACAATACATATATAGATATAAACATTGATGAAAAAGTACAATATGTCGAGAAGGGTCACAAGAGAATATATTTTTGCGGACAAGAAAATAAGCATATTTCAGAGCTGGCATTTGCTGATGATGTTGCCTTGATTGCTAAATCAGAGGCACATCTCCAATCCAACCTGCAAGTCTGGAAGGAAGAGCTGGAGAAGAGAGGGATGGTCATAAGCAGCTCTAAAACAAAATCCATGGTGATATCACTAGAAGAAAGAAGACATCAGATTAAGCTGGGAGAACAGGTCCTGGAGCAGGTTGGCCACTTTAAATACCTCGGAGCTATTATAGACCGAACGGGAGGCATCAAAGAAGAGTTGGCCACTTGAAAAGCAGCAGCTGGGAGACTTTTTCAGGCCATAAATCGAGGATTCCTCAGCAAGAGAGAGGTTGGTAAGAAAACGAAGATGGCTGTATACCGCTCCACCTATGTCCCAGTCTTGACATATGTATGCGAGTCATGGGCAATGACTACAACCCACAAAAGCCAGATCCAAACCTCAGAAATGAGGTATCTGAGGAAGGTGGTTGAAGTAACAAAAAGAGACATGGTCCGCAACCAGACGATACGTCAAGGCCTAAAATCCCACCCCCTACAGACCCATGTAGAACAGTCCCAACTAAGATGGTTTGGCCATGTCTGCAGAATGGGAGAAGATAGGCTACCACGACAAGCATGGGAAACAAAGAGCCAGGGATCCAGACCCACAGGACGACCCAGAGTCCGCTGGGAGGAAAACATTAGACAATCTTTGAAGGACCGAGGACTAGAATAAAACATGGCCAAGAGGAAGATAGCCGATAGGATAGTCTGGCGCTCTCTCTTCTAAACCTCTACACCTCACGGTAGAAGGGGAACGACTAAGTAAGTAACAAAGCATAGGACTACGGTATTATAGATTTCAGAATGAAAATATAAAAGCAGAAATTATATGGATACGGTATATTGAAGAATTCGATTTTTGCAATGGATATCTGTTGAACATGTTGGAGCAAAATTGTGATTCATAAACTTTCATGTATGAATAAAATTGAAAGTCGTTTAAATATGGAATCTTCCAAAGAATAAATGAAAAGTTCAAGTTTGTGATTTTTAACATTGTGACAGTTGACAGTTTTCCAGTTTGTGGACACGAATACACATATTGAAAATGAAACGATTCTTCAGAAACTAATTAAAGGGGCATAGTGAAGTAAATAGAGGTAAGGGGGTCAAAATGGCAATTTTAAAAAATCGATTGTTGAACTACTTGCTTCATACATCCTTTTTTTTTTAACACACAACACACCCCACTTCCCCAATGATTTTGAAAACTGTAAGATCAGTTCGATATCTGAGCCATGAATTAAAAAAAAAAAAATTTCTGATATTAAAGAAGGACCATTTTATTTTCATCATAATGGATAAAGTTCAAGATATTTCGAAAGCAGATAAGCTGAGTATTTAGTTATGGGAAATATAAAATGATTACAATAATAAACCAACCGAAATAAAAATAAAAGTGGTTTCTTGGTTTTAAGAAAGATGACGAGCGAATGGCTGCAGTATAGAAAATAAAGTCTGAGAGCTGTCGAAATTACTGTTATAGGTGAACAGAATCGACATCATTGTACTCCGGGCAAACTCATAGGTGCTCAGTCTCCCTCAGGTATATGTCAAAGAGTGTGAATGCTAACTATTCCTGTAGCTCGCTGGTTGTATACACTGTTGAAGTGTCGAGGGCAATGTGCTATGACGAAGCAGAGGTAAGGAACCATGTTTATACTGAAGTACAGAGACGAATTTTGGGCAAAGAAGAGAATGTACTCCATGCCCACTGCTGTGCATATAGTTTGAATTTTGTCCACACCTATGCACTAAGCGGAAACATGGAAGTAACTAAAAATGTTAATACGCATTAGCGAATATACGTTGTCTTTGCTAATAGTAGTATTGTCCACTCGAGCAATGAACTTGAACTCGAATCGCACTTAAGTCACCACAACGATTCAAAACTCGACGAGGTTTTGTATTAGCGAATCGACTCAACTCATCAATTTTCGCGAAACAACGCGCCGTCCTTATTTCTAACTCAATCATACGAAGAAAGCGAAAACTATTTTGCTTAAAGCGATAAAATAAAAGCACTTAATAAATAAAATTCTACAAACAGAGATCATTATTTTTAATATTTATTTATTGTGATTGGTAAAATGGTTTGAATCAATTGTGAATATAAACTGTTTTAGGCCGTAAAATGAGATTCGACTTGGGGCTCAACTTGAATGCTAGTGTTAGCTACTTAAAACTTGACTTTAGATTGTACTGAGAGACTTGAGATGAATTGAGACTTGTTATAGCACGTTTCACTAGCTTTGCCCTCAAACAAATGTAATTATCTGATTAACCGTCGAACGTATTAATGCCATTTTTTTGCATACGATGTTATATTGGGTTAGACCCAACAAATATATACTTTATATCTGTGCATCTTGTCTAGTTCCCATAAACGGATGAAATCCTTTGATCTTTGTCGGTATACTAATTATTGTGTATCGAGAAAAGAAATTTTACCACTTCAGTTACAGATTCTGTGAATTGATTAGGCATAGGCGTGTCTACTATTACAATAATGTGGCCATCACGTTTGCATATGAATACCTGTTGAAGATGATTTCTTAAATGATCTGCATGCGAGATACTCGTGACATTGTTTGACATTTAATACGCTACCAAACTGGACCTTCATTGATCTAATTATTTCAATAGATGTCACCTATTTGCGGTTCATAAATATCATAATGGAACGTTGCTCCTTTAATGTGCATTTAAATAACGGTAAGGTCATCTTTAAATAAATTAAACTTCATCCGAATTGTAGTGGTTTTTGATGGTACTGTATGGTTGTTGTGTTACCTAGTGTAATGTATGAGGTCAGCTGTGAAGGCTCCTGAGATAAATGTAGATGTGAATTACAGAAGGTCCTTCTTACTACCACTTACGACTTCAAACATATATCTTTTACTATTATGAATGTAGCTACGTTAAAAGTCTAGGGTACTGAAATGTAATGTGTTGTAGTAGAATATACAAACACACACAGATAATTAAAAAGTCTAATAATATTAATAAAATTTATAACACACTGAACTAACTCAGACTGTTTTAGTTTCAATATTAAAATTTTTTCTAAATTTATTTGTTCTGAACCAATGTTTTATTTGGTCAGAACATATGAAATGTTATGGAGTTATAAATGGAATGCATAAATATATGGCATAATAAAATGGAATGTGTGTACATAGGTATTTTATAAGACTGGTTAATATTAATTATATTTATAATGTCTCTGGGAGAACCATTACTGGATGTGCTGTTGGGGTGGTGTCATCACACCCACTCTGTGACTAGAACAAGCTTGGCCCATTGTCTTATATACTGTAATGAATGTTATCTTTCCCAAAATTCAGTATATTTGTGAGGGGGAAATATTTATAAATAATTAAGAGTTCTGGTGAATCCTCAGCAGGCCACTAATTCACTCATCTTGTCTGTGAAGGTCTGATGCTGGATTCTGGTGGCCCACTCCTCTCGGTAGCTAGAATACAATGCTAGACTGCACCGACACCACTGTTAGGCGGCACACACATCTGCTTGTGTAATCTTGATTACTTATGTGGCACCACCCTAGTGCCACAACAGAAACTCACAATTCTGAAACAAAATTTGTGCTATGTGTCAGTACTCTATTTACTGCACCACTCTTACACACATCACAACACATCAACATTACACAGAATGGGTCAGATCTCTCTGACCACACAGCACATCTTACCCAGTTGTTTTCATATAGTATCAGTTCCCCAAGACTGCATTGCATCTGAGATATGTTCAATAGTTTCCTTTTATTCAATAAGATAGGTGATATGTTCCCACTGATCTCAACAATAGATCCGCCTTCCATAGTCTTAGTTAGGCGTCCATATATTTTGTTTGTCTCTAGACCCTGAACTTGGGCTGGGGACCTAGAGCGAGCACTTACTTGTCGTAATCATTTTATATGATATGGCAGTATCAATCACTCGAAATATTAAAATATACAAAATAAATGCTTTCATTCTTACCAGAATTCAGAATTGAGAACACAGTTAATTGCTAGCAAAACTCAGCTGAGCTGCTGGCTATATGATGGCGTCCCACTAAATGTATGTAATATCTTATGGGAAAAACACCACAGGCAATAACCGACTGTGTCCCTGGACAGAATTGTATCAAATGGCAAAAATGCGCTTCTCTGTCCCGCTAATATGATTACATTTGCCCAATCACAGACTCCCCCCCCCCCAACTTTTCAAATCTACAACCAAAAGTCAAATTTCAGTCAGATCTCAGTTAAGTATGTATTAGTGTCTGTTGGTCCGTCTGTCTCTACTTGTTTTTTCATAAAAAACACGCTTGGTTCTTGGACCAACTTCATGCAATACCCTGCACAAATCTGCCTCCTAAGTTATTTTTAGCCACAATTCTCCACCTTCCCCCTCTCTTTCATTACAGCTTGATTTTTGCATTTGCGTGTCTCAAGGACGAAAATTTGAAACTTTAGTGAAAGTATGGACAGTACAGTCGCTAGTCTGATATGAACAATACAGTCTTTTGTCAATATCTTCCTTGTTATCTATCCGTCTGTATAATTTAAAGTATATTAGTTCTCTGCTTAAGATGGGCTATCAAACTAGCCAGGTTTTATATTCATAACTCTATTATTAAGAAAAAACATATTTTTTCTCAAGTTTAGTTTTTTTGAAATTTGTTCGCGAACCTTCTCTACGGCGTTTGCCGCTGAATTCAAATAAAACAACCAAGTATCGAAAAACGTCCAAGAAATGACTGTTTCGAATAAGAGCTAAGGTCTTTTATGTCAATTTCCTTACATTGTGTTAACTAGTGGCGTGAAATTTTTTTTCACTTTTATTACCAATTGCGTCTTTTAGCCTTTCTAGATTCAAACACGTGTTCAGTCATATTTTTCCTTTTTAGATCTCCGTTTCCCTCCCGTCTACAAAGGGTAAACCGTTTCGTCTGCACATCTAACTAGTTAGTTTAAATGGCGGTAGGAAATGCGGGCATGAGCGAGCATGTCTCCTAGTATCTTACGCATTATTTTTATCCCTACATTTTATCTTTATATTTGGAGATATTTTAACGTTGTATCACGGTAAATTCATCACACGAATCATAATCAGATGTCTCTGATAAATTGATAATCAATCTCGGCTGAATGAAGGATAAACCATCATTCTTCCAATATTCCTCTTCCTCTTGTAACACATGGTTCTCACATTTCTTCCAATAATCCCTGGCTATGTTGGAGATGGCGGCTTTTGTAAGTACTTCAACATCTTTTAATTTGAACGTTCTATTTTCTGTTGCTATGTGTTCCTTAATTTTAGCCCAGACTAATTCTATTGGGTTTAAGTGAGAATGGTAAGGAGGCAATCTTAAACATCTGTGACCATGTTCATGGATTGCCTTGTGTGGCGTTCTCAATAATATGTTCATAAAATTAGCCAAGTAAATGTCTAGTAGGTGTAACGCCAACAGTAAATCATCAAATAAATGCTCCAGTGACAGATACAATACACACTTTATTGTCGATACATTACTCCAATATAATAGATGTTCATCAAGTTAACACACTTGAATAGTGTCCATTCATAGGACCTAGGCAGTCAATATATAATTCAAGAAGCGAACTGTTCTGTCCGTCTTGCGTCCGCACAGAAGTCGTTTAACATAACATTATTGAAATCATGAATGAATCAAGTAGAGCTCAAAATATACTTCCTGTCAATAAATATTTCATCTAGCAATCACACACATTGCTAATTCCTCATGAATTAGAATCATACAGCAGACATAGAATATAATCCAAGAAACTACACAACCCACTTAGCCATTCCGGCTGAATACACTGCCCTGTAAGTTATTTCCCTTTTTCACGCTCATTCCCGTGACACTCTAGTTGAATACCGCAGCGTTTCAAAATAACGAAACATTGAGGTACATAAAAAGATGTGTAACATTATTACCCCCCCCCCCCCAAGAGAAAACTACCGGTTTTCCAAGAAGGGTGGCCAACAATGTATTTTGGAACTCTCTCATGACCATCTAAGTCATGTTATATATATATAGTTATGTTAATGACTGAAGTCAATAATAATAATAATAAACACATTATGTGAATAATACCCTAAGTGTAGTAGTGGACCTAATTATTTAAAAAATAATTACTAATACAGTTCACTAATTTACTAAAATGTTCTCTTGTAAGTAAATAGAGAAAATCTATGAATGAAACTAAATGTTCTTGCAGTAATCACGAGTTTCACCATTAGCATAGTTCCGAAATAGTAAGGTTCATAAGTATGCACTCAGTGTAACTATCACTCTGTGTATTATGTTCATGTCACGTTACTGTCCTAATCATGTATAACACATCTGGGTAATGTGTCAGCCAAAACATTCCTGCTACCTGTTATAGGAAAAATCTTATAATCATAAGATTGTAGAAGGAGAGCATATCTGGCTACACGCTGATTTGGGAACTTGGCAGTTTGCAAATATGTCAATGCCTTGTGGTCAGTTTGCAGGACAAACTGTGCATCCAGTAAGTAGCGCTGAAGCTTGGTCATACACCATACCAAACCCAGCAATTCCCTTTCAATGGTGGGGTACCTGGATTCTGTCGAACTCAGTTTTCGGCTAACATATAAAACTGGATGAATAGCTCCGTGAAAGTTTTGCATCAGGCACCCGCCAATTCCTTCCGAAGATGCGTCAGTCCTGAGAATGAATGGTAAACGCATGTTAGGCAATCTTAAAATAGGTGCGTTAGAAAAACAAATTTTAATGTGGTGTAATGCTCTGTCGCAATCTTCATTCCATAGGATTTTACTAGGAGAGCCCCTTCTAGTTAAAGAGGATAGAACTGACGTGATGGACGAAAAATTTGGTATAAACTTATGATTGAAATTCACCAAACCAAGAAGACTGCGAATTTGCTTCTTTGTTGTCGGTATAGAGAGGTTAAGGATACGTGACACAGTAGTATCCTCAGGTTTCAGACAGCCGTGACTGACTCTGTGTCCTAAGAAGGTAATTTCTTGAAATCCTATCTGAATTTTGGAGGGTTTTGCTGTGAGATTATGTAAGCTTAGAGTTTGGAGCAATGACTTGAGACCAGCAATATGTTCCTCCCACGAATTGTGAAAGAGACATATATCATCAATGTAGGTGATAACATCAGATCCATTGGACAAAATCATCCTCATCATACTCACAAAAGTAGCTGGTGCATTCACCAGACCAAAGCACATGTAGTTCCACTGAAACAACCCTCTAGATGTGGAAAAAGCTGTGAAAGGTTTTGACTCTTCTGTGAGTGGAATTTGCCAATACCCTTTTGACAAATCCAATTTACTGAAATAAGTAGACTCAGAGAGTTGGGACAGTAAGTCTTCCAGCACCGGCATGGGCTCAGCATCAGTAATTGTAATACTGTTAAGTCGCCAAAAGTCCATGCAAATTTGAACTGATTTATCCTTCTTCCTAATGACAACCATTGGAAAAGCATAGGGGGAATTAGAAGGAGATATGATGTTAAGTTGGAGCATGTCGTCAAGTTCTCTTTCCACTTGATCACGAAAGTGCAATGGAATTGGATATGGTCGTAGTCTGATAGGGTGATCGTCCTTAAGTTTAATGGAATGAGAAATGACATTTGTTCGTCCAGGAATGTCAGTAAGTACATCTGGAAAAGACTAAGAGACTTCGGACTTCATCTTGACGATTATATGAAAGTTCAGTGCATATGGAAACATCTTTCCAGGACCTCTGTAGGTTGAAGAGGAATGAGTGGTAAATATAAAGGAACATCATGGAAAGAAGTTTGTTCTTCGTTAATAACCGCGATAGAAGCAAGACGACCTGTAGGTTCCAGGACAGAATCAAAGACTAACTGTAAATTATCAGGTCTTGAGTGAAATTTTTGAAGTATATTTATGTGGAATGTTTTATTTTTCCCTTTTACCTCAATGACATAATCCATATCTGTTCTTTTAGAGATCACCCTGTACGGGCCACTCCACGAGATTAATAAACGATTTTCCCTTTGTGGTAATAGCACATAGACTTCATCTCCAGGTGCTAATGTTCGTAACTTCCTATGTTGGTTGTAAAATGAACGTGCTTTTTCTTTTGCCAACTCCGATGATTCCGTTGCAAACTGACATGCGTCGATTAGTCTCTCTCTAAGATCTACTACGTACTGATATGAAGATTTCACCTCTGGATCTTTCTCCAACCCCAGCAGTAATTGTTTGAAAATGGACATTGGTCCTCGAGGTTTTGCCCCATAAATCAATTCAAATGGTGAAAATCCTGTTTGCTCATTCGGCACCTCTCGATAAGCAAACAGTACTGCTGGCAGTAATCTATCCCAATCATGAGGATGCTTGTCAGATACTTTTCCTAGCAGTTGCTTTAATGTGGAATTTAGACGCTCTACCATGCCATTTGACACCGGATGGTAAATCGAACTCAGAGACCTTTCAATCGAAAATAAGCTCATCACCTTAGACATTGCCTCAGATACAAACTGTGTACCTCTATCGGACAATATCTCCTCTGGAAACCCCAAGCGACAAAAAATGAGGAAAAGTGCATAAGCTACGTCCTTAGTTTCAATATTCTTCAAAGGAATAGCTTCTGGCCATCTTGTGCACATATCAATGCACGTTAAGACATATTTGTGGCCTCTGGCCGATGCGATTGACAGAGGACCAATAATATCGACTGCCATTTTAGAAAAGGGGCACACAGAAACATCTGTTGCCTGAATAGGTGCCATATGGTAAGCACCCTTACGCGCCACTCGTTGACATGTAACACACGAGCGACAAAATATTTTAATGTCCTTATTAATGCATGGTCAGTAAAAATGCGCTAAAATCCTATACTTTGTTCTCGTGATACCCATGTGACCTGCGCAATTTTCTTCGTGTGCATGTCTTAAGACTAAAGGTTTATAAGGTGCAGGCACATTTATTTGTTTCTTGACTGTTGTGAAATCGTCGAAGTTTCGTATCAAGATATCATTTTTAATTTGGAACCAATATCTCGATGTTTTTGTACATTTTATATTTTCTGACGTTGCCAAATGAAAAAGTTTTGTCAATGTGGTATCTGTTTTTCGTAAAGCACTAAATGATTCTTTACTTATCATGGTAAGCTGCATTTCATCATTGTTTATCTCATTTCCGCTCGGTGTTTGAGACTTTTTTGTGCTTTAGTAATGACAGCATTTGTAGATATCATATGGTAACATTCCCAGTCCGAGATGTCCTGTTTTGAGCAGTCTTTTATGCCAGTAATGTTCCCCAAAACAACATCCGAAATTGGATGATCGAGCATACAAACCCTAACCTTTCCTGTGAAAAATGGTGTATCAATAAAAACATCCACCATGGGATAGTACTCTACTGTACCCTCGAAGATTATACACTTAACTTTAGTACCTGTGAAACAAGATGGATCAATTAATGACTTTCTAACACCAGATGTAAATTAACAATTGCTCGGCCGTATGCAGCATTGTTCTTGACTTCTGAATTACCTTGTCACTGCCTTGAGATAGACAGAAGTATCATTACCCTTCTATCTACATCTATGCCAAGAGTAATCTTGTGCGAAGGTAAATACCTTTGACGACCCACTTTAGATACTCTTGAGTTTTGGCCACCTTTGGACCACTACTGCAAAGCAGGGGAGTCAATCCGTGACACACACACAACAGAAGACACATAGACTGAAGGAAAGGGAAGCTCGTCAAGGCCATACTTCTTTCCATCCGTTTGCCGTGTAGCGCTTCCATCACCAAACCGAGTCTGTTCTGTACTTTGCATCTATCCTTAGAGGGTATGTAAATTTATGAATAAATAATTTGTTTTATTGCAGATTATTGTGTTAGAATATGTATCAGGATCAGACCAGAGGACTGAACTGAAATTGATTTGTGAATGTTTAAAGGAATTCGATGCATACCAACGTTTATCATGGAATGTCAGTAGGAGTGATCAATTAAAATTATTATACTGGAATAATGGACTTGCACTCCAGAATGTGAAAGGCGAAGGTAGCATCTTGATCATGTATAAAATGTATTATATTTTATTCATGTATTATTTTAAAAATGTTATGCAGATAGACACCTGTCTTGTCTCGCTATTCTAATCAGAACTGATCCATGTATCATTCATATACGTGCAAACATCTGAACACTCTCATTCATGGACAGATAGACTTGTGGAATCAATGACCATAGGCTAGCCACGTGTCACCTATTGTCTCCAGGTTCATTCTGTCATACTACATCAGAGGTCTAGAATCATAGATCAATAATTTCATTCCTGACCCAACACAGGAGCATCAGAGATTGTTGTCCAGATTCAAGTCCTAGGCCCCATCAGTGCTTGGTGGTCTAGTGCAAGACCTGAAACTGATACTGCTGTATATTATTAATAAAGGACAGTCACAGAACTTGAATGATATATATATATATATGGACATTCCCGCAGCCATTGTGAGTGGTCAAAGCAAAGTGACTAGTGTGTAAAGATGAGAAAACAGTTCTGAAAGTAATAGACCAGACAAGAGAAACTTTAGTGATAAAGGAACATTTGGATGAACATTTAATGTTATTTTGAAGATTCCAGAAATGACTTCTTATTTAGCTATTTAATATAACTCAACTATTATTCAATTTTGTAATTAAATTTTTTCATTCAATTTTCATCATTCATAATTGCACAAGAAGAAGCAAAAGATAGATGTAGGGGAGAGTGGGGAGAAATGGTCCCTCATTTTTCATTTTTAACCAAATTCGATATAACTATAGAAATAATAATAAGTTTGAGATGTTATTAATATGTGTAGGTGAAATACCCATTTATTTCAAAATATAGTCTACATAAAATAGTTAAACATTAAAACTTTTTATAAAATTAACATTTGAAGCAATGATACCATAGTGGTGTGAAATGGACCGCGTATGGGGAGTAATGGAATTGATGAAGGGGAGAAATGGACCATATGCAGGAGAAATAGTCCATGAAAATGAATCAATAAAATTGTAAATTACCAAAGGGTATGTTAAAACGTAGATATCTTTCTGTTCTTTTTGTACCCTTGCAGCAAGTTGGCTGTGGTAATATTGCTTTAATTTGACTTATTTTAACAGTCCCTACATCTTCTACAGCAGGCCAAAAAAACTTGTCAAACATTTTACCACTCTTTCTTAAAAAATTGATTTCCACATCGCCATCCTCATCTTCCAGCTGCATGACTTTCCCAATTAAATATTTCGTGTTTTTTCCTGTCTCAAACTCACACACTACATATTGACCACAATTTAAGTCTACACTTTCTACACCCTCCATTCTGACACTGTTACTTTCATCATCACTGTCACGCCCAGTTTCATCAATAGATAGGCCTATGTCAGAATCTGTGTCATCATCATATGGTATATTGTCAGTATCATCATCATAATCACTGACATTCTCTTCAGACACAAAAAAATGATTTCTTGCCTTTGATATAGTAACCTTCTTTCTGTTTTCTGATCTGTATTTCATTTTCATCTGCATTTCCGTCATTGCTGGAGATGATGTTGCCAGCATTGCCTTGCCACGTTTTCTCCCTCGATTGTTTTCCTTACGAGGGGCAGCCTTAGGAAATCCTTTAAATAACTCAGGAGGAGAAAACACTTTTAAAGCTACTTTTGGGGCAGCATCATTTGGTGACACAGGAAATGAACTGGTCAATAAAACCAGGGAGTTTGTCCCACTGAGAGAGGCCCCTTTATCAACCAGGCCTAAATTAGGTTCAATCAAAGTAGGGACTGATGCTTCTGAAATCTGAGGCCTGTCTGTGATGTAAGAAGGCAGAAAATCTTCAGCACTGAAAATATCTTGATCCAGTGGCCAAATGCCAGACATTATGTTTTGTTGGGTAGAGGCCCTAACAAATGCAGCGCCACCAAGCTCAGCAAGCTGATAGATGGAGAGGGTTTTTCCAACATTCTTTATCATCCATGAATCTGCTAAATGACTAAACGCTGCTTTCATGGGCCCAAAGAATTTGCAAGACTCTCTTCCTGTTCAGCATTAAAAATCTGACTGTGCCGATAATTTGGGGTGAGGCTGACTTCTGAAGATTTGGACTTGTTAATATTGTTGATCAGAGTTGTCCGAGCGATTCCATATTCCCTGGAAGCTTGTCTAACAGGCATGCCTTCCACTACGGCAGTCACAGCAGCTCTCATAATGGACTCCGGTACTTTGCCTTTATCTGTTTTCCTCTTGTAAACACGAGTCATTTTTTTCTGGATAAAAATAATTTACTGTATAAAATAATTATAATAATTATACTTATAAAATAGGATTACATTGATAGTTTAACAATGATTAGTTTTATAGTTTACATTGAAAGAATTTAAACATATTTCTTCAACTGTTTAAACAAACTAAGATTTAGGAAATATTTTGGGATGAATGGGATACATGTATAACGCTTCCATGTTCGGGGAGAAATGGACCAGTGACGGCCCATTTCTCCCCATAGGTATTCAAATAGAAAAGACAAGCATAAACTCTTAAAGCTAATAATTTTTAGGCATAAAGAACATTGCTTATGCAGGAAAATGGTAATTCTGCCTATAAAAATAACTTACCGTACAATCAGTGAAGCAGCGACAAAAATTGGACTTGCAATGTCACTTCAAAAACTCAACTATTTCCTTGTACAAAATGAGGTCACTGATTGTCAAAAAAAATGCGCGCACATAAAGAAACCGAACGTTGTTCCTGGAAATGATCTCATCCTACTGGTATTTTTTCATTATGGCCCAAATTAAAATGGAACATTCGTTTTTGAGGTACAAGGGGCGGTCCATTTCTCCTAACGGTCCATTGCTCACCACTCTCCCCTACATAATAAATAGATAATATTCTTGTTTATAGAGATAAAATAATATAGGGATAAAATAGTGGAGTTGTGTGAAACATCATCACCCCGCCTGCAGGTCAGTACTAACTTTTTATACCTCGTCCTTGAGACACTAACGGTAACAATTTTGAAAAGGCAAGGCGTAGTCGTTCTAAGAAAGATGGACAGAAGAAAGAACGAGGAAGGGGAAATGAGAGAGAGAAAAATGCAACTATTGACACGCGTTGGAGTTTTGGTCCCGAACCGAACGAAAGTGCATGGCAATACTGTAGCATATTTCTAAAAAGACGACACAAAAACCATACCGTCCCCTTTTCACTCGACACGCCGTTCAAAATATATAACCTCTTAGATCTGCAGACTGATATGAAAAACACACACAAGTTCGTACATCCGGCCTAAAAGTTGCAGTTTTGTGACGTATTGGCAGATGCATTGGTTCAATTTTGAATGAGAACGTTAGTTACAGACAAATAATACGATTAACATGGAATATTTTAAAATGCAGTGGGAGAAGGGGAGAAAAGGAGCATAGGTGGTAGTGTCACTAGTTCGTTGTTTACAGAAATTTGAAATTTGAACCCAAGAGGAGCATATAAGGATAGAGAAGAAAAACTTAGATAATTTTCTTACACACTAAAAGAAAGGACAGTTGACAAATACAATGACATTAATGGTTAAATAGAAGATTAAGGTGTTAATGTATCTTACCGTAGATAGAAAAATATGTTATTTGAATAAATAAAGGGGAAAACAATAATAGTAACTATAATAAAGGAAAGAATAAAAATATAACTACTGTGTGACAGACAGCAGCCCGATCAATCATTACTTTTCAGAATTTGAAACACTTAGTAAATAACCGAGATATTGGTAGAAGGGGGCATCAAAGAAGAGTTGGCCACTCGAAAAGCAGCGGCTGGGAGACTTTATCAGGCCATAAATCGAGGATTCCTCAGCAAGAAAGAGGTTGGTAAGAAAACGAAGATGGCTGTATACCGCTCCACCTATGTCCCAGTCTTGACATATGGATGCGAGTCATGGGCAATGACTACAACCCACAAAAGCCAGATCCAAACCTCAGAAATGAGGTATCTGAGGAAGGGGGTTGAAGTAACAAGAAGAGACATGGTCCGCAACCAGACGATACGTCAAGGCCTAAAATCCCACCCGCTGCAGACCCAAATAGAACAGTCCCAACTAAGATGGTTTGGCCATGTCTGCAGAATGGGAGAAGATCGGCTACCACGACAAGCATGGGAAACAAAGAGCCAGGGATCCAGACCTCCAGGACGACCCAGAGTCCGCTGGGAGGACAACATTAGACAATCTTTGAAGGACCGAGGACTAGAATGGAACCAGGCCAGGAAGAAGACAGCTGATAGAATAGTCTGGCGCTCTCTCTTCCAAACCTCTACACCTCACGGTAGAAGAGGAACGACTAAGTAAGTAAGTAAGTAAGATATTGGTAGAAGACAGATAGACAAACAGACGTATATCTTTCTCAGCTTGCCACATATTGGGAGAGGGGGAGGTAATCCCAAGTTTGAAAGTTGAAGTTTCAATTTGAAAAAGGACGCTAGAGGCATAATAGTCCCTGATTGGCTGGAGTCAAATAGACTAACGGTAGTGATAAAAACAATTTGAAGTTGGCTTTTGGTGTCACTTATAAAATATATTTCCTACACTACTGTTATGTTAAAGGCAAGAATTTCAGTACGATTTTGCCTTTGCTGAGCTGCACCAGCAAGCGATCTGGAAGTGACCATATTATCGCTCATTAAACTAATTGTAGGAATATTTCATTGATGCGGTAAGAAGAAAACATTTATATTATTATTATGTATGTATGTATTATTGAATATGTATGAAAATTCTATGGGTAGAGGTATATGTATATATGAAAGCGCCAACATCAAACTTTGTGTTGTGTCACAAAGTTGTTAAGAAAGATATTATCATTTTGTAGAAAAGCCAGACAGGCTTACTGACACTTTGGGAGAAAATAAAATTATAATAGTCATGGGGAAATTGATGTACAGTTTTAGGATGTAAGACCAGAAAACCAGTGGCTGTCTTCTTCAGCAAGTCACCGTGTTTGCACATGACTTGATATAATTACTTAAAATGTTTCCTATGTCAAGGAAAGTGTCAAACTGAAGTTTGAAAGATTATCTGACCATGAATGGGGTACAAAACCAAATAAGAACGTTAACTAATTGTTTAGTTACCATGCTGATTCTGACTATGTTGAACATGTTTAATAGTTAGGGATAGAGAGAGGTGTATGAGGTGTTGAGGAGGGCTTATTACTCTTATTCCAGGGTTTCATCTCTGAATCAAAGTGCGCCATTGGTCAACATATACCTGTATGTATATCTGCACCTGAAGAATTGAGGCAGTATTGTCTGTTTGCCTCACTATTGAGAATTCAAAGGCAGTATCCTGACTTGGCAGTTGAAGCTGTTAGTTTGGATTGAAACCATCTTGTATTCCTGCAACTACCAAGATAAGAATTCGTCCACGGGCACATGATACCTCAGATTAACCACTCTCTTTTCCAAATGTGTATTTCCTAGTTCAGAACATGATGAACACAGACATTTATAGGATCAAGATTTAATTGACAAAAAAAGATTTAACGTTTAAACTTTAACAGCGACTTGTTTCATTATTGTTCATTAATTGTCATTTCATTACATTACATCGCATATACCCTAGACATCTAGCTAGACAACACTCACACACCTTTACACTTAACTAGGAGAAAATATACGACAGGTTGAGGTCATAGGGTGTTAGCAGACAAGTTCCCCGAGAACATATTCATAAATAACTAACCTCAGGGGCTTGCACAGCTGACCTCACATCTGTTACAAATAACATCTATTTCTTTAACATCAAAACCCACCACATATATTGGGTCTCTCACTCCGGGATTTTAAAAATATAAAATTAAAAATAATTGGAGAGTTGGTTTGAAGTATCATTGCCCATTGTCTTGTGTTTAGTTAGAGATTGGTTAAATATTTTAAGTTAGTTTGATAACATTGGATATTATTAACTATAAGATGGCAGATTTGGCCATATTCAGATCTGCTGCTGTGCAGGCTGCAAAGGAAATGGGGATGGACGGTCAAGGTCTAGTTGCTTATGTAACAGCTGAATGTGATAAGTTTATTGAGAGGGAACGAGAAGATGCTAGGGAGGCCAAGAAATTAGAGGCTGACAGAGAACTTAAGAGGGTCCAGTTAGAGGCTGATAGGTTAGCAGAGGAGAAACGAATTTGATTAGAAGATGCTCGGAAGACTAAGAAATTAGAGGCTGAGAGGGAGGCTGAGATCAAGAGGCTGCAGTTGGAGGAGAAGAAACTGGAGGCTGAAGCAAAGAGGTTGGAGGCTGAGAAGGAGAAAGAAGAAAGGAGATTGGAGGCTGAGAGAGAAGATACAAGACTCCAAAGGGAACATGAGTTACGACTAATGGAGTTGGAGTTACAAGGCCATGCTCCTGAAAATGGAAATAGCCCATCCACTTCCGACTCTGCTGCAAGCCAGGTTGCCTCCAACTCAGCCATGGGGTTTTATTTAGACCCATTAGTGGGGAAAGATGATGATATCGAATCTTTCTTAAGTAGGTTTGAAAGACTAGCTACCATGTATGGGTTAGAAAAAGAAAGATGGAGTATGAAGGTATCCCAGGGGCTTAGGGGAACCTCGTATGAGGTATTCGCCAAGATGACCAAGACGACTATGACATTCTTAAGCAGGCTCTTCTAGTTAGGTATGAGAAGAATAGTGAATTTTATAGGAACAAATTTAGGAATGCCAAACTGCTGACTGGGGAGACTTGTCACCAGTTCTCTGCACGCCTGGAGACATACCGGGAGAAATGGACTGCTCTTGGGAAAACCCAAGATTTCAGGGAAATGATTATGATGGAGCAGGTGCGCGAGTCCATGGCTCCAGACCTGAGAAAATTTCTCATGGAACAGGGTGCTGAGAGACTGGGGGAGATCTTAAATGTGGCTGAAAGATATCAGACAGCCCAGTCTGAGATAGCCGGCATGAAGAAGAAGCCGTTAGACCATAATAAAGACCCCCAAAACCAAAACCAACCTAAATTTGAACATAGGGACAAGTATAATAAAGGTAAAGCCTATTATGATAAGCCAAGTTTTGACCAACGCGATAGAAACCCGCAATTCAGTGAAAGAAAACCTTTCCCCCAAGAAAAGAAATGGTGTAAAAGGGACACTCATGACACCAAAGTGTGTACTAAGAAACCTTCTTCCTTCACTGCAATGAAAACGGGGAAAAAGGGATTAAAGGCGAAACCTACTGAACAGCAGGAACCTTATACCCCCCCAGTTTGTGAGGATGTTGTATGTAATGGGGTCACCATTAGGTGCCTTTGTGATACAGGTTTAGATTATGACTCAGTCGTGAGCTCTCACCTGGTGCACAGATCAATACACCACAGGAACAGTGGAGATCCAAACCGCAACCAGGGACGTAGCAACCATGACACTTCCTATTGCTAGAATAAGTGTAAAAACTCGCTATGTGGAAGGAGTGATTAGAGCAGCAGTGATAAACCAATCTACCCTCTAATACTGGGGTTAGATATGTCTTCTTGGGGAATCCCAAGAGACCTGTGATCATGGCAACAGTGCAGACCAGGTCACAGTCAAGGAAGGAGGAGGATAACCCTATAAATATTCATCCAGAGGAGATGAGGAAGGCCCAGCCGGAGGATAGGTCACTCAAGCCATGTTTTAAGAAATTGCCTAAATGCCATACACCTCCAAGCAAAGGAGACTACTATATGAAGAATAAACTGATTTATAGGAAAGCTGGAACTGGATCCAATGGTCACGGACAGCTGGTTCTTCCCACTTCATATAGGGAGAAAGTGATGGAGTTAGGACATGCGATCACTTTCAGTGGTCATATGGGGATCAGCGCCACAGGACAGCATATAGCGTGTCATTATTTCTGGCCAGGAATAACGGAAGATATAAAAAGATATGTGAAATCCTGTCCAGAATGCCAGAGAGTAGCTCCAAAGCATTGGACTGCTCCTGCAACTCTAGGGGAGATGCCCATAGTGGGAACCCCTTTCGAAAGGGTTGCTGTGGATATTGTGGGACCTCTCACAGTACCAAGAGGAGGAACAGTTATATCCTTACTCTGGTGGACACTTGTTCTATGTGGGGAGAGGCGATAGCCCTGTCATCAATCGATTCGAAGCATGTGGCAGAGGCATTACTTACGATATTCACGAGGTTAGGTTTCCCACACCAAATCTTGACTGATAACGGCTCACAGTTCAAGGGGAGACTAACGGAAGAAGTTTTCATGATCTTCTAGGCCAAGCACTTTCATTGTAGTCCGTATCACCCCCAAGGGAATGGCCAGGTAGAGAGGTTCAATGGGACTCTCATTTTTATCCTGCGAAAGCTGGCCCATGAAAAACCTGATACGTGGGATCAATATTTGGCCGCTGCGTTGTTTGCGTATCGGGAAGTTCCACATAATTCTATCGGAATGGCACCGGCAACACTGTTATTTGGAAGACCAATCAAAGGTCCACTGGAAGCCTTGTTGAGGACGTGGACAGATGAGAAGGCAGAAGAGACTGTTACTTCATCTTATTAGTATGTGAACGAGCTGACCACTCGTCTCAAAACTGGCTGGAAACTCGCTAATGATAATTTAAGACAAGCCAGGAAGAAACATGCTGCTTATTATAATAAGAAAGCGAAAGATAGGGAATTAGCTGTGGAAGAGAAGGTGCTTCTTCTACTACCCGGCAGCAGTAACAAGTTGCAAATTGGATGGCAAGGTCCATATACGGTTCTAGAGAAGGTGTCTAGAACAAATTACAAGATAGATAAAAAGGGGAAAGAGAAAATCTATCATGTGAATCTCCTGAAGAAGTATCTGGACAGAGAAAAACAGGACGGGACACACTTAATGACCTTGTCGATCGCAATGGAGATGAAAAATGAACCACTCGCCTCTCACGAGTACCCCCTAAAAACCTGTGAAACACCGGCACAAGTGAAAGTCAGTAAACACTTGACAAACACTCAGAGGGAGCGGATTCAAAAGGTTCTGATTGAACATACAGACGTGTTAACGGATAAGCCGGGGCACACCAATTTGTTGGAATACGATATGAAGTTAATAGACCCAATACCCATCTGTATGAAAGCATATCCTATTCCTTTCGCTAAGGAAAAAGAGTTGAAAGAGGAGATAGAGTATTTGTTGAAAGAAGGGATTATTTCTCACAGTGAATCTCCTTATAGCTTTAGTGTGGTTTTGTTGAGGAAACCATCTGGGGAACATAGACTGTGTATAGATTACAGGAAACTGAATGCTGTCACAGAAATTCGGGTGGATCCATTACCTGATACAAATCAGCTGTTTGCCATGTTGAACAAGGCAAAATATTTTTCTAAGGTTGATCTTAGCAAAGGCTATTATCAAATTTCAGTGAAGCCTGAGGTTCGACCTTATTTAGCCTTTAGCACCTCGGAAGGCCATTATGAGTTCAACATGTTGCCATTTGGGTTGAAAAATGCCCCGAGTGTGTTTTCTAGGATGATGCGAAAGTTGTTGGATCCACTGAACAATCCATGCTTAACGAATTTCATGGATGATATTCTCATTGCTACAGAAACATTCGAAGAACACGTTAACTCTCTGAATATGCTATTCGATAGGCTCAGAGAGGCCAACTTGACTGCTAGACCAACCAAATGTTGTGTGGGTTGTAAAGAGTTGGAATTCTTGGGACACACAGTGTACCAGGGCAGCATGATTCCTGACACCAAGAACTTGGAGAAATTGCAGAGAGCACCGAGGCCACAGACAAAAAAGATGTGAGATCTTTTGTATCATTGTGTGGTTTTTACCATAAATACATAAAGAACTTTAACTCTATATGTGCTCCTCTGACAGATTAAACTCGTAAGGGACAACCTGATAGAATTATTTGGTCAGCACAGTGTGAATTAGCATACCAGGAGTTAAAAGAGAAACTCACCAGCAAACCGATATTGAAATTACCTGATTTGAGTCAGGAATTTGTGGTGAGAACGGACGCTAGCAACGTCGGATTAGGGGCTACATTATTACAAAGGTCCACTTCACTTGAGGGGGAATTAAACCCAGTTGCTTATGCTAGCCGCAAGTTGAACAAAGCGGAGCAAAACTATTCAACAAGTGAAAAAGAATGTTTAGCTTTAATCTGGGCTATAAAAAAGTTCCAAATCTATCTCTATGGTAGGACATTTGTGGTCCAAACAGATTACCAGCCTCTCGTATTTTTGGCACAGGCAAAGCATGAAAATGCTCGTTTATTAAGGTGGTCATTACTCATCCAACCTTATTCATTTACGATCGAATAAATTCCGGGTTTGCAAAATGTGGGAGCAGATTTCTTGAGTAGGCACCCGTTTGACGAAACTCAGAGTATTCACAAGGCCTAATTAGTTAATTTGATCTATGTGTATCTCAGATCATGAACTTGCATCAGAAGCATGTTCTTAAGTGGGGAGATGTGTCATAAGATCAGAGATTACACCGATCAAATAGATAATATTCTTGTTTATAGAGATAAAATAATATAGGGATAAAATAGTGGAGTTGTGTGAAACATCATCGCCCCGCCTGCAGGTCAGTACTAACTTTTTATACCTCGTCCTTGAGACACTAACGATAACAATTTTGAAAAGGCAAGGCGTAGTCGTTCTAAGAAAGATGGACAGAAGAAAGAACGAGGAAGGGGAAATGAGAGAGAGAAAAATGCAACTATTGACGCGTTGGAGTTTTGGTCGCGAACCGAACGAAAGTGCGTGGCAATACCGTAGCATATTTCTAAAAAGACGACACAAAAACCATACCGTCCCCTTTTCGCTCGACACGCCGTTCAAAATATATAACTTCTTAGATCTGCAGACTGAAACGAAAAACACACACACAAGTTCGTACATCCGACCTAAAAGTTGCAGTTTTGTGACGTATTGGCAGATGCGTTGGTTCAATTTTGAATGAGAACGTTAGTTACAGACAAATAATACGATTAACGTGGAATATTTGAAAATGCAGTGGGAGAAGGGGAGAAAAGGAGCATAGGTGGTAGTGTCACTAGTTCGTTGTTTATAGAAATTTGAAATTTGAACCCAAGAGGAGCATAGAAGGATAGAGAAGAAAAACTTAGATAATTTTCTTACACACTAAAAGAAAGGACAGTTGACAAATACAATGACATTAATGGTTAAATAGAAGATTAAGGTGTTAATGTATCTTACCGTAGATAGAAAAATATGTTATTTGAATAAATAAAGGGGGAAAACATAAATAGTAACTATAATAAAGGAAAGAATAAAAATATAACTACTGTGTGACAGACAGCAGCCCGATCAATCATTACTTTTCAGAATTTGAAACACTTAGTAAATAACCGAGATATTGGTAGAAAACTCCGCCTATACCGGTCCCAAGCCTGGATGAAAAAGGAGGAGGGCGGCCTGCATGGAGGCCGTAAGGAGGCAGCCCCTCCACCATGCAAAGGCACAACAGGCCAATCACCTGTTTGCTTTAAACCACGATTACGAGTAACACAAGAGAGAAAACCGGACTGATTCTAAAGGCGACGAACTGGAACGGACTACGGACTACGACTTATGGAACATGGAACACAAGAAGTATAAATGGGAAGGAAGAGGAGCTGGTGGAAGAGATGAGGAAAGCAAAACTAGAAATCCTGGCTATAACGGAAACAAAGAAAAAAGGACAAGGAGTCATGGATCTCAATGGCAACACGCTGCTCTACAGTGGTGTACCCATATCCGAAAGAGCTAAGGGGGGTGTGGGTTGCATTGTGGCCCAAAATCAAAAAGATAGTGTCAAAGGGTGGAACTTTGTCTCAGAGCGCATTATGGTTGTGAAACTAAAAGAAGGAGAAACCATAGTCAACCTGGTCATAGTGTATGGGCCAAATGAGGATGAGAGAGCAGATGTCAAGGAGGAATTCTTCGAGCTGCTTCAAAGGACAGTGGATGACTGCCTAGAGGAAGTTATCATGCTCGGAGATTTTAATGCCAGAGTTGGAAATGACCATGCTAGATGGGGTGGAGTTATCGGAAGATATGGAGAAGATACTCTCAATGACAATGGAAAGCGACTCCTTAGATTCTGCAGTGAGCAGAATCTGATCATTAAAAACACAAAGTTCCCCCATAAGCGCATACATGCATACATTAGATGTGAACCAACAAAGAATGAGAAGTCAGTGATCGACTATGCCATTGTTCGGAGAAGCTCATTCAAATATGTCCGAGATGCAAGAGTCTGGAGGGGGCCAGAGATTGGAAGTGATCACTACCTGCTAACAATCAAACGAACAACTGAAAGAGTTGCTCAGCCTAGGAACTGCTCAAAATCACGCAAGAAACCAAGTAAACGAGCAGGAGAAATGAGCATTAGGACCTACAAGCTGAGAGAGCCAGAAATTAAGACCAGATATCAGGGGCTTATTGTTGCAGCGGTGAGCAACACAGAAGAACAACCTGATGACTTGGAAACCCTCTGGAATAAATTCAAGGA
Source organism: Oreohelix idahoensis (assembly GCA_024509875.1). Taxonomy (NCBI): domain Eukaryota; kingdom Metazoa; phylum Mollusca; class Gastropoda; order Stylommatophora; family Oreohelicidae; genus Oreohelix; species Oreohelix idahoensis. Next base: position 177,193 of record JAMPIV010015024.1, on the reverse strand, counting down.
TATCATAAAGACAGCTGCTGCAGAAGCATGCGGTGAAGTCCGACTTGGGAACCAGAGAAAGAGGACACCTTGGTGGACAGAGGAAGTCAAAGAGAAAATAAGAGAGAAGAAAATGGCATGGAAACAATACTTAGGAGCTAAAAACACAACAGGACAAATGGAAAAATATAGAGAATGAATATGTGACACTCAGAACAGAAGCAAAGAACAAAGTGCTAGCAGCAAAACAGAAGTCCTGGGAAGAATTTGGAGAAAAGCTAGAAAAAGATGCACAAGAAAACCAGAAATTGTTCTATAAGACCCTAAAGAACATGAGGAAGGAAAAACAATGCCCTCTCAAATTTATAAAGGACAAGCAAGGCAAATTGCTTACTGCCCCGAAGGAAGTAATGGAAAGATGGAAAGAATATTTCTCAGAACTCCTGGATGGTGAGCATGGTGAAGCATCAGAAATGATAACCACTAGCACAGAAGAGAAAACCAATGATGGTGAAGATGACATGAAGATGGAAGAACTGAGGGCAGCACTAGAGAAAATCAAGATGGGCAAAGCAGCAGGGCATGATGGTATAACACCAGAAATGGTTAAGTACATGGGAGCATCAGGTGACCTATTACTCCTAAAGGTCCTACAGGCAGCATGGTGCAACAAGACCATACCAAAGGATTGGGAGATTGCCATCATAACACCAATTTTCAAAAAGGGTGACAATCGACAATGTGGAAACCATAGAGGCATATCCCTTCTCAGTGTCCCTGGTAAAATCTACTCTAGAATCCTAGAGCAGAGACTCCGACGCCTAGCTGAGCCACAATTGGATGAGGTCCAGTGCGGATTCCGAGCAAACCGAAGTACTCAAGACCTAATCTTCACACTCAGACAGCTGAGTGAAAAGGCCCTTGAGTATAAGAGTGAGATCCATCTTTGTTTCATAGATCTGGAAAAGGCGTTTGACAGAGTCCCCTGGAGCAAACTTTGGGACTGTTTGGCAAGGAAGAATATTCCAGCACCTCTGATTCATGCTATAGAGAGCTTCTACAAGTCTTGCAGAAATTATGTGAGGACAGCAAACCATAAGTCAGAAGAGTTCAGGACCACCACTGGTGTAAGACAAGGTGATATCCTATCACCTTACCTCTTCATACTCCTTATGGACGATGTCATCAAGGCATGTAAGGAGAGAACAAGAAAGTATTCAGTGGGGTACTGGAAGATGAGACAGGTCTATATTTCCGAGCTGGCATTTTCTGATGATGTTGCCCTGATTGCTAAATCAGAGGCACATCTCCAATCCAACCTGCAAGTCTGGAAGGAAGAGCTGGAGAAGAGAGGGATGGTCATAAGCAGCTCTAAAACAAAATCCATGGTGATATCACGAGAAGAAAGAAGACATCAGATTAAGTTGGGAGAACAGGTCCTGGAGCAGGTCGACCACTTTAAATATCTCGGAGCTATTATAGACCGAAAGGGAGGCATCAAAGAAGAGTTGGCCACTCGAAAAGCAGCGGCTGGGAGACTTTTTCAGGCCATAAATCGTGGATTCCTCAGCAAGAAAGAGGTTGGTAAGAAAACGAAGATGGCTGTATACCGCTCCACCTATGTCCCAGTCTTGACATATGGATGCGAGTCGTGGGCAATGACTACAACCCACAAAAGCCAGATCCAAACCTCAGAAATGAGGTATCTGAGGAAAGTGGTTGAAGTAACAAGAAGAGACATGGTCCGCAACCAGACGATCCGTCAAGGCCTAAAATCCCATCCGCCGCAGACCCAAATAGAACAGTCCCAACTAGGATGGTTTCGCCATGTCTGCAGAATGGGAGAAGATCGGCTACCACGACAAGCATGGGAAACAAAGAGCCAGGGATCCAGACCTCCAGGACGACCCAGAGTCCGCTGGGAAGACAACATTAGACAATCTTTGAAGGACCGAGGACTAGAATGGAACCAGGCCAGGAAGAAGACAGCTGATAGAATGGTCTGGCGCTCTCTCTTCCAAACCTCTACACCTCACGGTAGAAGTGGAACGACTAAGTAAGTAAAGATATTGGTAGAAGACAGATAGAAGAACAGGCGTATATCTTTCTCAGCTTGCCACATATTGGGAGAGGGGGAGGTAATCCCAAGTTTGAAAGTTGAAGTTTCAATTTGAAAAAGGACGCTAGAGGCGTAATAGTCCCTGATTGGCTGGAGTCAAATAGACTAACGGTAATGATAAAAACAATTTGAAGTTGGCTTTTGGTGCCACTTATAAAATATATTTCCTACACTACTGTTGTGTTAAAGGCAAGAATTTCAGTACGATTTTGCCTTTGCTGATCTGCACCAGCAAGCGATTTGGAAGTGACCATATTATCGCTCATTAAACTAATTGTAGGAATATTTCATTGATGCGGTAAGAAGAAAACATTTATATTATTATTATTATTATGTATGTATGTATTATTGAATATGTATGAAAATTCTATGGGTAGAGGTATATGTATATATGAAAGCGCCAACATCAAACTTGTGTTGTGTCACAAAGTTGTTAAGAAAGATATTATCATTTTGTAGAAAAGCCAGACAGGCTTACTGACACTTTGGGAGAAAATAAAATTATAATAGTAATGGGGAAATTGATGTACAGTTTTAGGATGTAAGACCAGAAAACCAGTGGCCGTCTTCTTCAGCAAGTCACCGTGTTTGCACATGACTTGATATAATTACTTAAAATGTTTCCTATGTCAAGGAAAGTGTCAAACTGAAGTTTGAAAGATTATCTGACCATGAATGGGGTATAAAACCAAATAAGAACGTTAACTAATTGTTTAGTTACCATGCTGATTCTGACTATGTTGAACATGTTTAATAGTTAGGGATAGAGAGAGGTGTATGAGGTGTTGAGGAGGGCTTATTACTCTTATTCCAGGGTTTCATCTCTGAATCAAAGTGCACCATTGGTCAACATATACCTGTATGTATATCTGCACCTGAAGAATTGAGGCAGTATTGTCTGTTTGCCTCACTATTGAGAATTCAAGGGCAGTATCCTGACTTGGCAGTTGAAGCTGTTAGCTTGGATTGAAACCATCTTGTATTCCTGCAACTACCAAGATAAGAATTCGTCCACGGCACATGATACCTCAAATTAACCACTCTCTTTCCGAATGTGTATTTCCTAGTTCAGAACATGATGAACACAGACATTCATAGGATCAAGATTTAATTGACACTTTTCAAGAGTGATATTTTTATAGTTGTGAATAATAACAGACTCATTTATAGTTTGAATTAATTGTTGTAAATACATTTCATTATCACCTTGAGTTTTCAGTACTCCGGTATCCAAAAAAGAACTGAGATACCGGAAAATAAATTGTACAAAAAAAGATTTAACGTTTAAAGTTTAACAGCGACTTTTTTCATTATTGTTCATTAATTTATAAGTGTAGTGTTGTCATTTCATTACATTAAATCGCATATACCCTAGACATCTAGCTAGACAACACTCACACACCTTTACACTTAACTAGGAGAAAATATATGACAGGTTGAGGTCATAGGGTGTTAGCAGACAAGTTCCCTGAGAACATATTCATAAATAACTAACCTCAGGGGCATGCACAGCTGACCTCACATCTGTTACAAATAACATCTATTTCTTTAACATCAAAACCCACCACAATAGGTTAGTTACATAGCAAAGGTGGAATCTTAGGCTCTAACTTTTATCTGATACTATCTGAAGTAGAGACCTTCACAACCGTGACTATCCTGTGATACCAGTGCTCTTCTCTGACACTGGGACTACAGTCTTGTAATTACTACTGACTACTATACTCTTAAAAAACCTTTCGCTACAGTTGGTATTAGGTTTGAAATTTGGTACATCCTTAAATCCTACCCCCTGCAGACCCAAGTAGAACAGTCCCAATTAAGATGGTTTGGCCATGTCTGCAGAATGGGAGAAGATCGGATACCACGACAAGCATGGGAAACAAAGAGCCAAGGATCCAGACCCCGAGGACGACCCAGAGTCCGCTGGGAGGACAACATTAGACAATCTTTGAAGGATCGAGGACTAGAATGGAACCAGGCCAGAAGGAAGACAGCCGATAGGATAGTCTGGCGCTCTCTCTTCCAAACCTCTACACCTCACGGTAGAAGGGGAACGACTAAGTAAGTAAGTAAGACACTGTTTCGTATGGGTTGTTACATATCTTGCATAATACCTACATACATACATATCAGAATCTTTATTCTCCATCAAATACATTGACATATGTGTTTTGGTTTTTGAACCCCGCACTTGAAAACTGGTGTTTTTTACATGTACTAACATGATATTAAAAAATACAACATAGCATAAAGGAGAATTGTTAGAATTTACAAAAGTGTGGAAGACGTCTTAAGTAGTTCAGTGTGGACGTTTTTACATAGAATGTTTTTGTTACACATATATGCGACTCTTTAAGCTTCATAAAAGACATTGATACGATATGATACAACATACCAAAAGAAGTATTATTAAAATTTTCAGAATTTGGGTGGAATACATTTAAAGTAGATCAGTATGAGTGTTTTTTACATGGGGATTTTACCAGAATCTTCGTTTGCCACAAAATACATTGACATGTATTTGAGTGACATATTAAATACAGCATCAAATTAAATAGTGGCTTGGTATATTAACGCAGACCACAATTGAGATTAGAATTAATCAAAATGTGGAAAACATCTACAGCAATTTAAAGTTAGTGTTTTTTCTTCGAAGTTTCCATATTCTATAATCTATCCAGAGGTTTTCAAACTGTGCGTCGCGGCTCCCAGGGGCGTCGCGGCCCTCGGCTAAGGGCGTCGCGGTGGCTTGGGAAAAGTGTTGGGCTCGATATTATGGGCTCGATATATACATATTTATAGTATAGAGAGGAGCCGCGGTGATTTATGCACAAGTCAAGGGAGCCGCGGACCAAAACAGTTTGAAAACCTCTGAATTTCTATACGATCCTATAATTGCAATAATTCCGACATATTTACATAAAACTCTGGCTTCAAATTTCCGCACCCCAGAGACATCAATCTACTCATACACTTTGTATGTACATGTCCCAAACTACCAATTATCAATACTATAACATGTGTGCGATCGCCTAGTTTGTTAATCTCCGCACTCAGTGGATAGTAGCCTACTTACTAAATTTATTTTCGTAGCATACATCCAAATGGTATTGCTGATTCTACTATAAAAGCCGTTTTGCTCTGTTGATTTACAAGGGAATTGACATAAGTCTTGACCGTGAAGGACATGTCACAGAGAGCTGAAATTTTGAATAGTGTTTATTCCTTTTCTTCTTCTTCTTCTTTCGTTCGCTTGAACTATATTGTCTATATCTGCAATGTTGTTTCTTGTATAAACTTCACTGTCTTTTGTAGTTCATACAGAGGTCCATATAGTTTTACTTCCAGTGTTGTTTCTCTGGGCCAGTGGGTTTGCCTCAATATATCATATTATTCCTTTTCAATATAGCCACCGTCTGAATTGACACACTTCTGCCATCTCTGCTTGACCTTGAAAAGACCTTGGGAGTAGAACACCCTATTTTTCAAACTAAACCAGTCATCACATGCCAGTATAACCTCTTCATAGCTGTCAAAATGATTTCCTTTTAGCTGTTTTTTAAGATTTGGGAATTGAAAAAAGTCTGATGGAGCCAAATCTGGAGAATATAGTGGGTGTGGAAGAATTTCCATATTCAAATCGTTGGCTGCTAGCTGCACAAGTCGTGCTTTGTGAGAGGGTGCGTTGTCTTGAAGCAAAGGAAGATTTTGAGAGCGCGTTATCCCTCCTTTCCTGGTCACAACCTTTCTTAGTTTGGTGAGAAGATCTGCATAGTACTGTCCATTAACTGTGTTGCCACGCGGCAGTTAATCTTTCAAAAGGACACCTTTGCCGTCCCAAAAAACAGCATCACTTTTCCTGCAGATTTCTGCGCTCTCGGCTTGTCAGGTGTTGGGGAGCCCGGGGTTTTCCATTGCATGCTGGCAATTTTGGATTCGCGGTCATAATGGTGTACCCAAGTCTCATCTACTGTCACCATGGTCTCCAAAAAATTGTTTGACTGACACTTTTTGAGCAGCTGTTGACAGCAATTTACCCTCGTTTGCTTCTGTTCACGTGTCAACAGTCGCGGAACCCAGCGTGCACACACTTTTCTCATGTTCAGTCTGTTGTGTAAAATTCTATAAACTGTTCTTTCATTTAGTTTTACTCTACTAGCTATCTCCACAATTGTCATTTTTCGATCCTGGTCAATGATTTTCTTCACTCTTGTTGCATTTTCATCGTTGCACTCTAAGGCTGGTCTACCAGATCTTGGCAGATCAGCAACATTTGAGCGGCCGCACTTAAACTGTTGACACCAGTTTTTTACCGAAGTATATGAAGGACAAGAATCACGAAACACTGGTTCCATCTCCCTGTGTATTTCTGTAGGTGTTTTTCCCTGAAACATCAGAAATTTTATCACAGCTCTGGCCTCCTTCTTTTCCATTGTTTTGTCAAATCTTTGGAGCAGCAGATCCGGTCAACAGGGTACATTGCGCCGTGCACCGTAGCGGGAAAACCCATTGAAGAAACAAACGTGTACTTTACACATTCAGTGCAAATATGACGAACTTTAAATGTGCCAAGTTTCATCTTCCTCCTGTGACTCCTTCATGGTCAGGCCCAAGACTTATGTCAATCCCCTTGTATTATTGTTAGATCAGGTTTTAGGCACGTGATTTAAATGAATTATTACTGCCGCCGAAAAGAGATAGTTTAACTATTATTTCTTTGTTTATTGTTATATCACTTTTATTACAATTTGAAGATTTCACTTTCTCATAAATAATGTCTAAAATCCTGCTGGTTTGAAGTTTGGTCAAAAGGTAAAGCAGAGACTTCACCATAGAGACTTCACGTAGAGACTTCACCATACTAGGTAGAGAGCATCGAGAAGTGGGGGTTACCATTTCCTTTCCTCGCTGCTTTTTCCTTCCCTAACTCAAAGATGCCCATTTACAGCTGAGTAGGATGGAGCGTGTCGGTACCGTGTCAATCGGACGCTCTGAAATTTGGTACATTCATTCAATAAATGTGATGCTGTTTCGTATGGGTGGTGCATATGTTACACTTTTTCGTATATGACTGTGGGTGTAGCTTAAATGCAAAAGACCTTCGCATTCAAGTAACTGTAATTTCGATCTCACAGCAAATGACAGTATTTTATCACTTTTTTCTGTTTTTTAACTTAATGAAGAAAAAATATTCCGTTCAACCTCTGATGGGTTATAATTAGTGTATATATTGTTTTCAATTCCAAATAATATGAACAACTGTCGATATGAGAAAGTGGCATCAAATTTGTCAAATCATTGTAAATAGGGACAATCGCAATTGTGCTTATACGTTAAATAATAAAAAATAAAACAAACAAACAAACAAAAACAAGAAGAAACTCTGAACAAGAATAATATTAAAGTGGAGGGGTGTAAAGGCTTGGTGGTTCCAGTTATATAACTGACTGTAACAGATATTTAATTGAGTTTCATCTGTTAAAAGTCATATGCATTGTAAGAACAGCATCAGACCTTCACATTCCCAGCCACTTTATATTAACATTTGTTCGTGTTAAATATTGTTTGACTATATTATGCAGTTCCCAGGTCTGTCTATTCTTAACACCTCTTCTATACTTATAGGTAAGTTTGATGCTTGCAAATAATCTAATATTGGTATTCTCATTTGTTCCTACCTCTTACATTTTAACATGAAATGTTCTATATTATTGTCTTGAAGACATCCTACACAGTAAGGTTCTTCTATTCTGAAATAGCCTTTAGTTTAACGTTAGATAGAAAACTAGATGATAATGAGTGGTTAACACATTTCATTCTGCGCACTATTCTTCCTTATGACGATTTACTTTTTAGTTCATTTACAACAGTAGTTGATAATAGATAGACCTAGAGAATTGCACAATATAGTAAAACAGTATATAACAAGAACTAAAAGTAATAGGCCTACATAAGAATCAATGACATTGATAACAGTAATGCTGTTATGATTTGTAATTTTGCATTATCTTAATTTGGTTAATCTTCGGAGAAAATAACTGGCAACTTGATTGCAAATCGTCTGCAATACTTTTGGAGAAATGGTGGCATAGGCCTAGTTAATTGTGAGCGTTTATTCCATTAACTGATGTAAATAGAAGCTGTATTTTTTGGAGAATATATGGTAGATGAAATCGCCGTGCAATAAAAGAAGGGATAAACATTTCTGGTTCACAATTATGTCGACAAAGGGGAACGATTGCTTGATGATAGGAAACTCTTTACAGAGCGATACAACAGGAAGCAATCTGATCATCAGAAGTGTGTCCCCCCGTCCGACAAGTGTTTCGGCCCGATTACTCCTTTACACTCTAAGGGGGGCGGACCCACTTGGGTCATGACTCCCAAGCGTCTCAGCTTCCTGTTGTCTTGTATCGAAAATGAACCCATTTCACTTATGGTAGCAACTTTTAAATCCACAACGCCAGCCGTGGAGGCAATTGTGAAAATAACAAAGAGAAGACAAAATATTCCGTTCGTTCCGTCGCCCTTCACAACTAAGGACACACTGAGACACTAGCGCGAAGTTTACTGTGACGAAGGCTATAATAAAAGAAGCATCTCAAGAGAAGAGGGCAAAAGCCACATATTAACTGATTGTTGACTGAGGGTCAGCATAGTGCCCTTGGATTTATAGAAGAATCTAGGGCACTAGGTCAGCCGTGATACGGACTTACTGTGAATAAGGTCATATCATCAGTGAAACAGGTCGCTCAGCCAAGACAGGTTAAGGTTATTCATTGATTTGGTGATTGACAGGACCAATCAGAGTGGCTGAAGCTGTAGGCGTTGTTTGCTTTGGAGATAACACCGGTCTTGACATTCATCCTATAGGGCAGGGCTGTACAAACATATTAGAAATTAACTTCATGGATCTTTTAAGAGCTTCGAGGATGTACACCCTGTTACTGTGTTAGGGATTGACTGTAGGGGAATAGTGAAAAATAAATTCCTACATCTTTCTGTGAGTAAAGTGATATTCGTTTTTATTTTCAAACTTAATGATTTTCTCACCTTCATTATTGCAGCTCTCTGTTTTTTGTTTGTTTTAGGATACTTTGCAGCACATATTGTCCTGTTTCATTCTTCTATCCTTGATAATAACTCTTTGTATGTACTTCAAGTTCTTGCAGGTTCATTGTTATGTTTCCACCCATCTCTACCCGAGTCTTGCTTTTCAAACATATTAGGCTACTGTATATGTGTGTTTATTTGTTTGTTTTAATTCAAACTGTTCTTGTATTTAAACCGTACTTTTGGTGTTGTAAAAAATGTAAAATGGTGTTCAGTTGAACTGAAGTACAGTATGCTGTCAGCAGGGCCGGATTAAGCTAGTACGGGGCCTGTAGCATATGTTAAGAAAGGGGCCCTATATTTAAAAAAAAAATCAATAAAACAACACAAATACATTTGAACACATACATTTTTAATTTGCATAGTAATTATCCTTATCAAAGGTAACAACACAGTCAACATTATTGTTTAAATATTAATGTTTCTACAGTTAGCATGAGCAAATTTGTTGATGATATAGGATGTATCAATTTCACGCAGAAGTTTATGTTCAGTGCTCGTTAGTGTGAGATTGTTCAATCACTTTTGACCCATGGTGCTCCTTAGTTCATTTTTAATAAGTTTCAGTTTTGAAAATGATCGTTCTCCACTGCAGTTGGTTACCATTAGTGACAAATAGATGCGCAAGGCGATTTCTACATTTGGAAAACAAGACTCCAAAGAATTGTGAATTATCAAACGGTAAAACTGTAACTCTACAAGGTCTAGAGTAGTGCCAATATGAGAAGCAAGATCAGTTTTCAACAGTTCTGTAAACTGCACAAGTTCTTCACAAAGACTTTCTTCCAGATCTTCCGGATATGATTTAATAAGATTCGATTATCTCGTTACCACCTCTTCAGGTGTAAACGACTGTAACTGACGAAGGAATCCAAATACATCATTCAACTTTTGATAAGCTTTCTGGCGTTTTGACAAAGCAGAGAGCAAGTTATCAATAAGGACAAGAAATGTTCGGCTTTTAAACTGCTGAGAAGGCGTTTGAGATTCAACAAGTGGATCAAGTGTGCTGGAACTACTGAAATCATCATACTCTCGATTTCGTTTGTGTTTTCTTCGAGTTTGTTCTTGATAATGTTCACACTCAGTCAGATTCTTGGCTTTTGCTCTATGTCTGCAAAAGTAGACGGCATAGCTTGAATATACCCCCGCAGGGATTCATAGAGTGCACAAGCTGTATTCAAATCTTGGTCAGAAGATTGCAAAGAAGCACTGGTCATTTGAAAACGCTGTAATACTTGATCCCACAGTATGATCATTATTCCTGTTTCTAACTTCATCACGAGCCTGTTGACGACACTCTGCCTTCTGATCATTGTTATCTGAAATATCATCCAAGACTTGTTTTATTGCAGAAAAGCTGTGTAAAAGTGCTTTTGTTGCATCTGCCCGAGCGGACCACCTGGTATCTGACAGTCTTTTCACAAAGGGCAAATGGGACTTATTATGAGTACCGCCAGCACATAATGCAGTAGAAAGGAGACCCCACCGGTAGGTAGAAGCAGAAAAGAAGGTGTACAGGCTTTCAACAAATCCAATGAAAATGACTGCTTCTTGACAACCTTCAGCAGCACATTTTCCAACCAAATTTAGTGAATATGCAAAACACGGGTTGTAATGCGCAAACTTATTCATCTCTTTAATTCGTGCTTGTAATCCTATAAACTTGCCACTCATGTTGCTGGCGTTGTCATAACTTTGACCACGGCAGTCTTTAATATCAATGTCATTTGCCTTTAAAAAATTAAGTAGACTTTTAGTAAGCTGTTCAGCACTATGACCTTCCATATCCAAAAATGTCACAAATCTTTCAACTGGTCCAGATGGCAACACATAGCGCAGAGTCAAAGTCAGCTGGTCCATATTAGATATATCTGGAGTAGAATCCAATGAAACGGAATAATACTTGTATTTCTTCACTTCACAGAGAATGTGATCCAGTATGCTGGATCCAATCAGATTGATGAATTCCTCACACGTTGTTTTAAATAGATATGATGTATGTCCAAATCCTTTGTTTGCATGAGTACTTATATGCTCTGCCAGAAAAGGGTCAAACTTGGCCAGTAATTCTAACAACCCTAAGCAATTCCCGTTATAAGGGGACCCAACAATTTCATCATCATCATCTCAGCCCGTAACCCGTCATGGGTCGTAGGGGTGCCATGGTGGAAGCATCAGCAGACAGGGTCCTCCACTGCTCTCTATCCTCAGCAATGCGTACAAGTGTGGAAAAACCGTGTCCTGCCCATTCTTTGATGTTATCAGCCCAGGATTTTCTCTGCCTTCCTCTTCTCCGTTTACCTTCGACTGTTCCCTGAAGGATCTTTTTCGAAAGGGAATCATGACGAGTTACATGCCCAAACCAGGCAAGCTTTCGACGTTTCACTATTGACAAAAGTGGTTCTTGGTGGCCTGCATAGGTGTTTATCTTCTCTCTAACATAGACAATTTCATCACTGCCACGAAATGAAAGGCCTCGTTCTGCGAAAAACTTCACAACTTCAATTATTCGCTCTAGAAATTTGTGCCAATACTTTTCTTGAATGTCCATTTGTTTCACAAGTTGGGAATCGACACGTTCACCTTTGTTTTTACGCATCAACAGTGAAATTAAAGCTTGTCTATGTGAGAAGCTTTCTTCATGTCGCAATAGATTGCTTGCATTTTTCCAGTCATTAAACCCTTCCACAGTAAACTTTGATGAACATTCTGAACTCATAAGCTTGCATGGGAAACAGAATAGGCACCCTTTACTTTCTGAATAGCATAACCATTTTCTTGCATGTTGCTTGTTTGTAAGTTTATGAATATGTGTAAAATAAGACTTCTGACAGTATCGAGTTTTCTTTTCAGTGTCATACAATCGCACGGATGAAGAGAAGGCACTATCAACATGTTGACATTTTTCACTTCCCTTGGATATCCAATATTCACGCTCACAGTCATCTATATTGTTCGGTCAGTCATCAATATCATTAGAGTACTTCTTCGTTTCACTTATTCTTTCACATTCAGACTCAGTGTATACTGGGTTTTGCTGTATGTTTTCTACTGCACAGCCTGCACTAGTACTAGTTGTTCCTGTACTTCCAGCTTCAGCGGTTAGAGTACCACCACCATGAACATCAAAATATTCTGTCAGCTTACGTGTTTTTTATATCACAAGTTGATCTCTTCTTTCTTTTTCTTCCTTCGCTTTACATTTTTCACTTCCAGAAGCATAATTACGTCCAATATCTCTGTGTCTACTGTTCATTTTTTGAGTTTTCTAACCTTACAAATCAAAATATTTTAATCAAGATCGAAAGAGAGTGCGAGCACGCCGTATACCTCAATTAAAACAGGAAGTTTCCGTTTCCTAAATTCTAGTTTTTATATTTAATGCAAATTCATTTCACAAAGAACGAAACAAAATTAGAGGGGCAGTCGCCTAGAGCCAAAAAAGTGGCTTCCGTCCAAACGTGACCAAATTTTCAACGCCACTTAAATGGCTTCCGTCCGCAAACAGTTCAGATAAAAATAATGAAGAGTCACGCTAAGTCACCCTCTTATGCTCTTTCTCTCACAATTTCGTGACACCAAAAGAAAAGGCGCTAAAGATGGCATAAATCACAAGATCATTGGTTTAACGCTTGTATTAGAAGATGACCCAAAAATTATGTACATATTTATTGGCGCGGGGCCCCTAAAAGCGCGGGGCCCGTAGCATATGCTACTTTTGCTACTACGTTAATCCGGCTCTGGCTGTCAGTTTGTTACGGTCTTAAAAAACAAATTCAGATATCCTAAACTGAAACCCTAACCTTAGGCTAATCCAAACCCTAATGATGTTGGCGACTTACTAGGATGACATAGAAGAATACGGCCCACCATCTTTATTTCTATAAAAGTACAAAACAAACAGTATTTCGTCGTGCAAACTAAACAGTTAGTGTTAGGGATGTGCATCCTGTGTGGTTCCCATGGGCTTCTACTGAGATAGAGAAAGAATAAGACCACTTCTTTCATCAGTCATGTCATAAGCGGCAGCTAAATGAGGTTGTGAATAGGTCTAGTAACTCCACCCTGCAAGACAAATTGTTACAGAAACTGCAACTTCATGGGCACATCAGTGCAGTGGGGCAGGCATCATACATAGGGCTACTTCAGTGTTATCCCCATGCTCTATAAAGAGCAAAAAAGGGAAGGAATAATTAGAGTTACATGAATAGTGGTATTTTTGCTAGTTACCGGTTACACAGTGGCAGTTTACTTGTGGTCGAGGAGTGCTTTTTCTCACCCTTTGGCTTGCCACTCTTGAGAAGTGTGTAGACAAGAACATCGCAACCGTAATATTTAGTTAAGTTAACAATACATGCAAGTTAATATACATATTAGGCCTACCTTGCTGAATTATATGACCACCAGCTATGCACAATGCTACAATATACATACGTGGAAATGAACCTATGTCTGTGAGGCTAATTACATTCTCATTGACTTAAAATCATCCACACACTTCCAGGGATTCCCTCTTTGGTGACACTTGTTGAGAACCTAGCATTGCACATTAAGCTTGGAGACGTTACTTGAGCCCAGTCGTAATTCTTTGACTTGGTTGACTGCATGCAGAAGGATCTAACTATGGACTCAGTGGTAGGCAGGGGAAGCTGAGAAGTGGCTCTGTGCAGGACGTGACAATTTCTTGGGAGCCCAGAACTAGAGTACAGTATTTTAGCTCTGCATAGTTGGAGAGACCCCTTGGATGGTGGGGAATGCACAGTCTGCCATACGCTTCTTACTCCTAGCTTGGGACCAGATGTGACAATCCTTTAAATGCAAGCCAAGCTGGAGAAACTGGAGCTCATGACTTCAACTCAACACATTTTGGAATAGTAGAAAAGCCCTAGGAAAAGCCTAGATTTACAGTGTAGATAATACCAACAGTATTGGCTGCTAAAGAGTGAGAAGCTCGGCAGCCCTACTTAAACAACAACAACAATCTTGCTGAAATTGTACTTAAGAAAAGGAAGAGTTTCAGCATTTTTGCATACCACATAGTAAACTAGAGTAAACTGTATACTCCATCATGTGATAGGAATTGTGTTCATAAACACTGGGGGCATGTCTGTACACAGCATTCTGATATAATATCACTAAATAGCACGCAAGGTGTGAGCGACAGCTTACAACCTGCATAAAAATGCTGTATATACATAATGATAATTTAACATGAAACAGCCAAATGCCTATGGGATTGAACTAGTGCATTAATTAATATAGAGAAAATACCTACCAGTCACCATTTTTTCAATACAAATAGAAATTTGATCTGTCATGATAACACAGATTTAAGAACAGTGTCACAAGTGCAAAGACACATCCTGGCGCCGACATAAATTCAGATCACAATCCAGTCGTCATCAAAGTAAATATAAAGCTGAAAAGAGCAGGAAACAGAAGACAGGAGGAACCCCAGATAGAAATGTCAGCGCTGAAACAACCAGATATAAAACAAAAATATTTAATCGACGTCAAAAATAAATATCAACAGTTATTGACAGAAAGCATGGAGCAGTATAGAAGAGAAAACCCAGAAGAAAAAGTAACCGCAAAATGGGAATGCTTAAAAACAAGCATAAAATCAGCAAATGCAAATTTACCTAAAAAGGAGTCTAAGAAAAATCAAATTTGGATGACAGATGACATCTTGAATAAAATGGCAGAAAGAAAGAAAGCAAAAACACTCCAGAATATAAAACAACAGACAATGACATACGTACTATGTGTAGACAAGCAAAAGAACGGTGGATAGAAACAAAATGCAAGGAAATAGAAGATTTGGAAGCAAAGCACATGACAAGAGATATGCATGAAGAAATTATCAAATAGGTTGCGGTTTGCACAAGGAGGAAACTGTATCAAGAACAAAAATGGTGTAATATTACTTGATGAGAAAGACATATCAAACAGATGGGCAGAATGCGTAAAAGAACTATTTGAGGACAACAGAGGTAAAAAACCATCACCAGATTCTAATGAAGGCCCAAACATTCTCAGATCAGAAGTAGAGAATGCCATACATATGATACAAAAAGGAAAATCAGCAGGCATGGATAACATAAACATTGAAATGATAGAAGCTCTGGAGAGCTTTGGTATAGATACAATAACAGATCTATGCAACGATATATATATACAATACAGGATATATACCACACGACATGAAGACATCCGTTTTTATAACATTGCCCAAAAAACCAAATGCAACAGAATGTTCAGACTTCAGAACAATCAGCCTGATGAGTCATGCAATTAAGATACTGCTCAAAATCATACAGGAAAGAATAAAAAGTAAGGTAGACAGCGAAATCCAAGAAGAACAGTTTAGTTTTAGACGGAACAGTGGAACAAGAGAGGCAATATTTTGCCTAAGAATATTAGCAGAAAAATATACAGAGGTCCAAAAAAGTATGTACATGTGCTTCATTGACTATAAGAAGGCTTTTGACAGAGTCTATCATGAGAAAATAATTGAATGCCTTGAACATAGGTATTGATGGAAAAGATATAAGAATACTCAGTAACCTTTATTGGGAGCAAACTGCCACAGTAAGATCTGGAAGGAATTATTCATCATACATAGACATAAAAAGAGGTGTCAGACAAGGTTGTGTGCTGTCCCCCTGCCTATTTAATTTATACACCGAAAAAATTTTCAAACAGATACAGGAAATACCAGGACTGAACATCAGTGGAAGGTCAATAAACAACCTTAGATATGCAGATGATACCGTGTTGTTAGCTGAAAGCGAACAGGAGTTACAAGAACTAGTGAAGCAAGTGAACAGTATAAGTCATGAATATGGACTCGACATTAATATTGAGAAAACAAAAACTATGATAATTAGCAAAACAGACGATAAACCCACATTAAAGATAATCGTAAATGGGAAAATCCTGGAACAAGTCAAAAGCTACGTATATCTTGGTCATATAATAACAGAAGATGGCAGATGTGAAACAGAAATCAAGAAGAAAATAGGAATGGCCAAAGCTACATTCAACAACATGAAACATATACTGACATCTAAACAGTTATCTCACAAATTAAAACTGAGAATCATAAAGTGTTATATATATTCTGCATTTCTGTATGGTGCGGAAACATGGACGATGAATAAGCATTTGGAAGAAAGAATTGAGGCTTTTGAAATGTGGATATATAGAAGAATGGGGCGTATCTCATGGAAAGAGATGAAAACAAATAAAGAGGTCCTAGAAAATCTAGGTATGAAAAGAGAACTAATGAGGGAGATCAAGGTTCGGCAGCTAAAATACTTTGGCCACATTGTCACAGAGAGTGTTATGATCATTAAATTTTCTATATATTCTTCCACCCGTGTCCTCTATTTACCTTTTTCCTGTATTTTTCGCATTCGTTCGTTTGCGAGAAATATTTTATTTCCCATTCTCACTTTGCCGGTTTCGTTTTCTCATTTAGGAACGCAGTAGATTACCTAACGCGTCAGTCCCTTGCACGAGATAATTTTAGGTGGGATTTCAGTCTATCTGACATGATGAGCAGACAAATTGTCTACATTTGCACCTGTCACGCGAGTTTCCTTGGCTGAGTTGCTCGGGGAAGGTGTGAATCGCGCCAGACAGGCTCGCTCAGAGCAGACATTTGTCTGGAGATTTCCATCTGACAAATAGTTTTACGGCTAAGTTGCTCGGTGAAGTGTGGTAACTGCCATCTAAGGGGACGTACCGTCTACATTTTCACCGGACACAGCGTTTCTTCAGGCTAGTCGCTCGGAGTGAAGTGTGATATGACACTCATGCAGCGTGCTGGAATGAGACATATAGTCTGGGTTTTTCCATGACACTTACGCATTCGCTCAGAAGGGCCATTTTCTTGACGTAGGTGTCAAAGACGCACGGCTGGCAGTTACGGCATGCGTCTAAGGTACGTAGGTGTTAATGAGAAGGGGAGATTATTTCGTTTGGCGAAATAAGTTGGGACCCCTTTGTCCTGGTTTAAGATATTAACCGGAGTTTGAAACTAGATTTTCATTCATTCTCCTAATTCGCAGTAGACAGGTTGTTCGTGAATAGAATAAGCTGTATAGCGAAGCTCCTAGTTTGTTCGGAAATTTGCCGAGCTCTAGACTTCTAATAAATATATCAGCGTATAATTCTATAGTGTGCGATTACCTGTAGTTCTGTGTTGAGGTAAATATATTATATCAAGTATCTAATATTTTGTGAAGTGTTTAAAGTGATAATCGCTTATTTTATATTTCACTAGTTAGATTTGGTGCAGAGTGCTTAATTTATATAGTCTGTATTATTTTATAGTGACGAGTTACAGTGGAAAACAGAAATTATAATTTCTAGCTTTAACTCAGTCGGCGAATTAAGGAATTTAATTTTACTGCTAAATAATCAGACGAGAATAATTTTTCTAAACTAACTTATAAATGCTAGATGCCTCATTAGTGTTGACGGAATACATAGGTATTCCTAATTCATGGTGATTGATTTTTATATAACTTATTTCACGGGAAAGTATAAATGATAAGTCAAGCTGTACGCTTGCAGTTTAAAAATGTAAGTTTTAACGAGTACCTAGTATGTATAATTATTTTATATGTGGTTTTTCTTTATTCAGTGAATACTGGGGTTAACCCAAAAACTTTGCCAGCGTTAAGTACTGAAGAGTGATATCTGTGAAGAACTAAAACATTTTCCTTAAAAGCCTTGGTGCAGAATCTTTACAAGTTATTTAAAAGGTAAATGAATGAAGTAACAGGCCTATCGCGCCATATTTAATTCTTCCTGAGAACCAACTCAAGTACATTTTTAGCCTATGTAGCAAGTAACATATTAACGTCAGTAACATTCCGACGGAGTTTTGACTAGTGGTGTGGTGACCAAATAGAGTCCTTTCCTGAAAGTAGACACCGATCTGACATTCCTCAATTCTAGAAACCTAAGCTATTGACACTGTGCTCGTTGTTAATGTTCGTGCCTGGACAATTTTAATGTGACCTAAACAGACATCCGAAAAATAAGAACACCTAAGGAATCGTTCCCCGAAGCAGAGAATTCAACCCGTCGTTTTGGAACTGTGGATTTCTTGGTCAAAGACTGCCTTTGACAATTCTGTATGTGAATGTCCTAAAAATTGTGTTTCCAGAAGTGGCTATCAAAGCTGTGAGTATGAACAAATGCACGTGATCACTGCTGAATGAATAGAGTGAATGCAGGACGGAGTGATTTCTTTATTGTTGTAATTTGGCACCCATTTTGCTGTCTTAACTTTATGTATGCAAGTACTGCTAATCATATTTCCCTTAAAATAGAGCAGTGATATCAAGTCTGTCCATACCTTAAAAAGGAGGAAATATTAGACCTAATCATATGTATCCTTGATTCCTTGGGGCTATCACTTTCTTCTAACAGGACTGTGGGCATACCTTGAGGGATAAGATCATACTGTGGGTCTATCATTCTTGTATCATTTTTATTGACTTTATGACTATTTGTATATGCTTTGATGTAATTTCTATGTGTTGTGATGAAATTTTAGATGATAATTAAAATTTCTCTTGAAATTAACCAGCGCGTTGGTCAGCTCGTTCCAAAATATCTATTTAATCACTTGTTATAGGTTTCCCACGTCTGTACGTCTAACTGTCGTCTTGTATGTGCGTGCACGTGAGAGGATAGAAATTATATATGTAATATATATATATATATATATATGTGTGTGTGTTTAGACTGTCTGACTCCTCTAAATCTGTCTTAGAAGATAGGAGAGAGAGAGAGAGAAGAGTTCTCGATCTCAGAGACAGACTCTATCATATTCTACCATCTCACTCGTGGAAATCTAGTTTTACCAGCATCTCTCACTGTGGCTATCACTCATTCTAATCTATTCAGAAGGGACCAACCCAAGTCTTAATTCTCCTATCAAAAATCTACGACACACATAAAAAGGCATAACACCTTGCAGAAGACCATAACAGAAGGTAGAACTGAAGGCAAACGTGCAAGGGGAAGACAGCGCTATAAGTGGAAAGATAACATCAAGAGATGGACAGGAAAGAGTCTATCAGAGTGCACCACCAAGACAAGAGACAGAAGACGTTGGAGATCCATTACAGCCAACCTTCGTTGTGGAGATGGCAACTGATGATGATGATGAAGTAGGTGAACATAGCACGCAGCAGAGATTGCATTCTTCAAAGGGTACACATTAAAGTATGTGATGTAGCAGAAGTACTTTTGTGTGCTGGAATGTTTTAGTACATGTAAATTAATTTATTCTCTTAACTCGTTTGAACTTCTTGAGAGGGAGGTAGGAGTTAAATTTGTGAAAACTGGAGTAAATTAGGAGAGAATGTTTTCCAGCTTTTCTGTTTTTTTACCTTCACAGTTCCTTCATTGTGCAAACAAGAAGTTTTACTATACATTTTGCTGGTACATTGATGACAAGATTATTTCATGATGAAACTAACGCGACTGGATTCACACCGCATTGCTGTCTTTTTACTCACTTTTTTTTGGTAAGTCATTGAAGAAAATATATGATTGAACTTTCATGCAATCTAAAAGTGAACGTCAACCATACTAGCTTAAGTTTAATAAGGTACCTTAATGCTGTTGTATTTTAAATTTGAAATTTTTTAATTAATAGTATTAAAATGTTTTTTTTAAAATTAAAAACAAGTATACAAACAAACATGCAGTATTTTAGAAAATGAAAACCAGTATCATTGTATGTTTAAATCAATGTAATATGTATATTTTGAAAAAAATATTGGAAAATCTGTCAGAATGCATTGTAACTACATTCAGCTTTTGGGACACATAAGAAAGCTTTCATGTCCCACTGTTAAAGAACAAATATTGATATGTTATGTATTGTTGACACACATAGGTTTATAGCCATAACTTTTGAGGAAATATGTCTCTTTGTGGTAACTCATGTTTTTACATGGTTTTTAACATATTGAACGCTGCATATTTATTACGTCACCGGTTGTCAATGACGTAACATGTTTGCGCTAATTTATTCTAATGGCTCATATTCGTGGCCTTTCGTTACTTCAAGTCGTCCTAGTGTCGGACGTGTTTTTCAAGCTCCCAGAATTGCGGAGGAATATTATATATTTAAGTGGCATAACTAACTTCGAAGGCCGCCACTATGTTTTCTAAGATGGTCCTGAACTTATACAGAAGTTCCACCTCTTATAGAGAAGTATAACTCAAGTATTTTTATATTCACGTCGTCTGGTCCACATTACTTGGGTGTCGTCGTTCTGCACGCACCTCTAGTACAGCGGAGAGAACTGAATTATTGAGACGAGATGTATTGAAGACTGACTACTACATATGCATTGATCATGCCTGTGTATTTTTGCGGAGATCTCATTAACGATGCGCCAACCATGCCAATGTTCCTGAAGTAAATAAATGTTAAAGAAGTTATTGTGGACCCTCTAAAAGATGTCTTGTGTTCTTCGGCCAGTGATGTCCTGTAGTGACCATACTTTGTACAGCTCAGTTCGCTTACTTTACTTCAAACTTTGTACTTCTTCACTGAGTCCTGGGTGTATTATTTGATATAATTCAGACTTCATCTTCTTGTTTTTTAAACATATCACATAGCTTTATTAATTTCATAACTATATTACATGGTTTTGTTTATTTCATTGTTAAAAATATGTATTTTAAATATATATTGCACAGTTTCAACGTTAAAAATAAATGTCTGTATTTTTGTTATTTTTCCCAGCTATGTACTCTTCCACGCAATCAGAAAGGCATTTAGTAATGTGAAAACTTCAACAGGAAAGGTCTGGACGCCAAGTTTTCACAATAAATCTGTCCAGGAGATTAAGCCAGATGCAGTGAGACACTTTATGTGTTATTTAATGTGCTGTCACAATGTTATGACATACGAATTATGATGTTCATGTGTTTTTAACTCTTTAATCAATATGTGTACTATATAGATGACGTTTAAGAAATATCTTCTTCTTTGATCCTTAGCCGCCGACCGTCAAAGCAGTCAGTGGCCATCACGCCTAGTGGCGTCTTGTATGGCAACAACAAATTGATTCTACTTTGCTCAGTCGGCGGCCATCCTTCGTACAGTGCCCCAACTCTGGTTCATTCTGTGCATCTCAGCCTCCACAGTCCTCCGCCAGGTTGTTTTTGGTCGGCCTCTCTTTCGTTTTCCTTCAGGGGTCCAAACCATAGCTGTTCTTGTGATGGCATTGGGGTCTCTTCTGAGGACATGGCCAACCCAGCTCCAGCGTCTGCCAGCTATGATGGTGTGCATGTCCTCTTGCTTGCTCCGAGTAAGCAGATCTTGGTTGGTGATGGTATTCGGCCAAAAGATTCTGTGAATTTTTCTTATGCTTGTTGTGTGAAAAGAGGACAATTTCGACATTTCCTTCTCTGTAACTCTCCAGCATTCCGCACCATAGAGAAGCACAGAAAGCACACAGCTCTGATATAATCTTAATTTTGTGCTTGTGCTGTATTGAGAGGACTTCCAGATGTTGTTTAGGCTAAAAAAGGCTGTTCTTGCCTTATTCATTCTGATGTTGATGTCTTTGCCTGCCCCGCCGTCTGGTGTTACTATGCTTCCTAGGTATGTGAAGGTGTCTGTCTGTACCAGTTGCTGATTCCTTACTGATATGGGCTCAGGGTTGCTCACATTGAGCGTCATGACCTCTGACTTCTTTAAATTAATGTTCAAGCCCACCTGCTGGCTAAACTTATTAAGTCTATCCATTTTTCCTGGATGTGTTGATGTGAATGTGCTAGTAGTGCAATGTCATCTGCATATTCCAGATCTTCCAATGTAGAAAATGTAGTCCATCTTATTCCTCTTGGACTGCCCTCTGTTGTCTGGCGCATCACCCAATCTATGACTGTTAAAAATGGAGTGGTTGAAAAGGGGCATCCCTGTCGTACTTCTGTCTTCACCTCAAAGGTTAGGTTGCTCTACCCAACACTACACGTAAAGTTGGCATAGAGGCTTTTTATGATTGACACTATACAGCTTGGAATTCCATAAGCCCTCAGTATTTCCATAAACTGTCCCTATGTATGTTCTGTCAAAAGACTTTTCAAAATCAACGAAATTAATGTACAGCTGTCTTTGCCATTCTGAGCACTGCTCTATAATGTTCCTGAGAGCGAATATATAATCTACACATCTTCTGTTCTTTCTAAATCCTGCTTGTTCTTTCCTCAGTTTGTGGTCTACTGCTTTTGAAATTCTCTGTATAATTGTCCTGCCTAGTATTTTGCTGGGAACTGAGAGAAGAGTGATTCCTCTCCAATTATTGCAGTCTGCAAGATCTCCCTTCTTGGACAATTTGAGAGTTGATACGGGGTATTTAGGTAATGGTGACCCACTGTAAGTTGGTACGCGTTAACACATTGAGGTGCCACCAATGTAAGGTGCTTTGCACTTAAAGCCATTGTATTGACCGCGATTTTATAGGGTTGACTAGTGATAGACATGACATAGTATGTTGGTAGGCTGGGGCATGGCAACGCTCTTCCTATACCCTTCTAGAGACTGATTTTGTTGGAGACAGTCGTGTTATACATCGCTCTTGATGTTTATGAATTATGCAGTGTTTCTCCTGAATTATAAGGCATGGGGGTCAGCCTTTATTAAATATGGATGCAATGTTAAGTCATCCTAATTGGGTGTATCAACTTCGGTTCAAGAAGTAATGCAGGGAGTATTTTGAATGATAATTGTTAAATTTATAATATTGTCAAAACCTCAACGATCACTATCGGATGTTTGCCAGATGGCATTGCGTATATACACGTTGACATTTTGACGACAGAGGAGTGAATATAGGAGACTGCAGGAATGCTATAATTGATTCTTCTTTTTCCTTCTTCTTCCTCGTTCGCCCTGAAAAGGACGGTGGTTGCGCTGTGTCTGTTTATGCCGTAGCTGTGATATCTGCACCTTTCGGTCGACACATCCGACTTCAGCACGGCATTTTTTAGGGACCGGGTTTGCCTTCCCATTTCGATCCGTACTCGCTCAGCCAGACTGCACTGCTGCAGACTGTTTCCAGAACCACCACGTGGAGGTGGAATACGGTCTTGACCAGCTCTGGTTCGCTGATCCTGATGCAAGCAGTCAACTATGGGTCGCTGACTGCATTCTCTATTGCTGCATCTTTAGGTCCCCTATAATTGATTGATGCTATGAATTGTTGATAATATGTTCTCGTCATTAAACCATGTAGTGTGTGATGGACTCTCACACGGAATGCGTTGCCACCTTTATGAATTAAGGTTGGTGTTCACTACACTCATAATTCGCGCATGACATCAGCACTTTGCTCAATTGGCAGAATTAGAATATTAAGGCGAAAGCATGAAGTCCAAATAATGAACAAAAGACCTAATACCACAAACTCAGGACTTTCACAGACAGGCCAGCTAACCATCGCCTTAACAGTTGCAACGCCTCTACAAAACACGTTGTAACAGAATGGTGGCCAGTGTGGGGACGGAAAAATTTTTTAAGAAGAAATAGCAGTAACAGTTTTGTTCCAGAGTGAATATTCGTTGTGCCAAGAACTTTTCAATTTTTCCATACATTTGAAATGACTAAAATAAGTATGGTAACCAAGGCGCATGCATACTAAGGATGTAAATGACCTCACAACCTTCTCAAGTTCATTGAAGCAGCCGTTTGGAAATTCTTCAATCAACAAGGCAGCGGGCTTTAAATTATTCAAGATAACTCAAACGAATGAATTGCTACTATCAAGGAATAATCAATATTTCAGGCCATCTACATAGTTCTCTGGCGCATGCTTGCACTGTCGGAGAATGGGTTTTCTTCAAAAAGATAAGTACATGTTGGTGCAATGTTAGTCCATTTCAGTTTGCAGGCATGTTTATTCTTACAATATACGTTACATGTTTTCATATAATATTATATGTATGTTAAGTTCGCGGGCGGATGGAGGGAATTTGATCTCTTCTCAGATACCTCTGCGGACGGTGAGAAGATTTCAAATCGTTCTATAGGGACCGATTGACTAAATTCGATTCGTGAAAGCTCCACTAAAGGCTGTGGCATTTTCTGTTCACATGGAACTCAGTCAACACTTTCTGTTAGTTGTGAAGTCGTGTAAATCAGAGAATAATCTCCAATCCAACCTGCAAGTCTGGAAGGAAGAGCTGGAGAAGAGAGGGATGGTCATAAGCAGCTCTAAAACAAAATCCATGGTGATATCACGAGAAGAAAGAAAACATCAGATTAAGTTGGGAGAACAGGTCCTGGAGCAGGTCGACCACTTTAAATATCTCGGAGCTATTATAGACCAAAAGGGGGGCATCAAAGAAGAGTTGGCCACTCGAAAAGCAGCGGCTGGGAGACTTTATCAGGCCATAAATCGAGGATTCCTCAGCAAGAAAGAGGTTGGTAAGAAAACGAAGATGGCTGTATACCGCTCCACCTATGTCCCAGTCTTGACATATGGATGCGAGTCATGGGCAATGATTACAACCCACAAAAGCCAGATCCAAACCTCAGAAATGAGGTATCTGAGGAAGGTGGTTGAAGTAACAAGAAGAGACATGGTCCGCAACCAGACGATACGTCAAGGCCTAAAATCCCACCCGCTGCAGACCCAAATAGAACAGTCCCAACTAAGATGGTTTGGCCATGTCTGCAGAATGGGAGAAGATCGGCTACCACGACAAGCATGTGAAACAAAGAGCCAGGGATCCAGACCTCCAGTACGACCCAGAGTCCGCTGGGAGGACAACATTAGACAATCTTTGAAGGACCGAGGACTAGAATGGAACCAGGCCAGGAAGAAGACAGCTGATAGAATAGTCTGGCGCTCTGTCTTCCAAACCTCTACACCTCACGATAGAAGAGGAACGACTAAGTAAGTAAGTGAAGTCGTGTACATAAACATTGTTTTATTAATGTTTTTCATTTCATTTTATTTAATTTCGTCAATGGTTCGTCAAATGTCAGTCAAGTCTAACCTTACTTTCGTTTAGTTTTACACATAAATTCGTTACGTCATTTCTAGAGAGTTCATGTTTCGTGCAGTTTGTTAGATTTCTTGTGGTTTGACCTAATTTCAGTTCAGTCACAAAATTTGTAACTTCCGCAATTATATTTAGTTATTAATATCGTTTTGGTCTTTGTAAATTGACATTTGTGGCGTAATTTTGTAATTGTACTTCTTTGGTTTATTGTATATGTTGTACTTCTCTATTGATTTTAATAATAGGATAAAATAGCTATATAATTATAAACATATAACACTTATAAATAATTAATTGAAAATACTTGATGCCTGAGATATTTTCTTGATGTTTTCATAAATAGTTCAAGTAGCAACTATTTTTGTTTGCCTGAGTGAGGCATAATATTATAAAATATTGAATAAAATTAGAATTTTTAGCTTACAACTAATTTGTAAGTCACTTTATAAGTAGCTGTTTGACGAAGTGAGTCGCAGTACTATATTAGCCATTGTGGAATAGATAATTGAGTATATAAATATTGGAGATTGATTTAATTGACTAATTAAATATATTATTATTTAACATGGCGACTTTGGAATCTTTAATGAATGTGGGGAAGCAATTTGGTTACAAAGGAGAAGCACTTAGATATTTGCAGTGGCGGAACTAGCAAATCATGAAGCTAAGGAAGCTGAATTAAAAGCTATGGCTAAGCAAGAAGAGATTGAACGAGAAGGAAAGGAAGAAAGAAGGAAGGCTGAAGCGAAGCAAGAAGAGATTGAACGAGAAGCAAAGGAATATAAAAGGAGAAAGGAACAGGAGGCAAGGGATGAAATGCAACATATTGATGAAGAAAAGAGAATGCAACAAGAAGAAAGACTTAAACAACAAGAAGAAAGATTTAAACAACAAGAAAAAGAATTGACACTTCTTCGTCTTGAAGAATTAAAATTGAAAGCGCAAATTGCTACAAATAGCAATAGTGATAATTCACATAGTACGTCTTCATCGAACCAGACTAGAGGCTACTAAATTTTAAATTACCACCGTTCAAACAAAATTTCGATGACTTATCATCGTATCTATTACGCTTTGAAGAAGTATGTAAGACAAATAAACTTGATAAATCCGCATGGACTTTAAAACTCAGTGAATTTTTGGATGGTGAACCATTAAATGCAATAGAGAATATAGATCCAGCACTTCTAAATGATTATGATGCTACAAAAGCATTGATGTTAAGACGATTTCACTTAGATCAGGAAGGTTATAGAATGAAGTTTAAAACTCTTCTACCTGATTCAAACAAAGATTTCGCAGGGTTTTTTGCTAATATACGCATTACTTTTAATAGATGGGTTGAACTCGCTGGGATGGATAAATCTTACGATAAAGTGGTTGATTTATTGCTTAGGGATAAAGTTCTATTCTCCGTTAGCACACCATTTTTGTCATTTTTGCAGGAACGCAAACCACCCACTATAGCTGCATTAGAAGAAATGGCTGTCAATTATTGTACTGCACACCCAGGTGTTTGTATATCTAATTCTCATTTGAGAGAGGCATTACCAGTAGCTTCCGCTGCGACATGGCGTGATAATAATAGGTCACGTGCTCAAAGCCTTGATAGGAATTTTATGCAGCGAAGAAATAATGACAATAATTATTATAAAAATAATAAGAATAATAATTCTTTTAGAAGTAGACCACAATCCAGAAATCAGTCACCTCATTTTAGTAACAGCAACAACTTTCAACAAAATTCAACCTGGAATAAACCATACAATGTCACGTCATATAACAACAATAACAATAACTGGAATAATGGTCATAATGTTTACAGATCCAGAAATAATAGTTACAACGGTATGAGTCAAAATAATTCAGTTGATCGTCATCGACAACGTTCCAATTCGTGCAGAACACAAAGATTTGTACACAATGCAGGGGCGGCGCTGACTAGCAATGCACCCCCAAGTAGTCATGATAATAATACTCAGATACATGCTTCATCTTCATATTGTGCTGTTGATTATAATGTGGCAAATAGTTGCCCACAATGTAGCACTATTTTTCAGAAAGCCAACCATACGTCGATGATGTGTGCTCAGCCTATTCCAGCAGTTAGTCTCACTGTGAACAACGGGACAGGCACATTGATCTTCACCAGAGGATTGGTCGATGGAACCATAGTGTCAGTTTTGAGAGATTCTGGGTCCACCACTGTTGGAATCCGTCAATCTTTAGTACATCCTCGTTACTCCACTAATGAATGTGTTAGATGCATAACCTTCGGTGGTACAATTGAGTACTACCCCACTGCTATAATAGACATAAATACCCCATTTTTTCAGGTAAAGTTAAAGTATGTCTCCTTCAGAATCCGATTGCTGATTTAACAGTTGGACGCATCCATGGCAGCAAGGATTGCACACCTGAAGAGATTTCGGAATGGGAAAAACAAAACTTGTCTATGGCCAATGCAGTGACAACACGAGCTCAAGTTCAGGAGTTGGATAAAGAAAATAGTACAGTTCCTGACTCAAATCTTCGGGATGACACTGATGTTCATTTTGTTATAGACAGAGTGTCATTTTCTGCTAAGCAAAAAGCAGATAATTCTTAAAAAATTTTTTTTTGCTTTGGTGAATAAATATGATAATATTGCTTTTAATAACAAAAGTAAACATTGGTTCACAATCAAGAATGACATTTTACTTAGGAATTGTATGGACCAGACTAGAGTAAAACAACAGGTCTTAGTACCAGTAGCATTAAGGCCATATATACTATGACATGCTCATGACTCCCAATGTGCGGGTCATATGGGCTACACTCGCACACGTTCTTAGGTGTTGCCATTTTTCTGGCCAGGGATCTCACGAGACGTAGCGTCGTATGTACGTTCCTGCATCACTTGCCAGGAAGTCAAGTCTCATGGAGCGTTTCATAATGCTCCCATACAAGCATGTGACACATCAGTCCGTCCTTTTGATAAAATGGCAATAGACATAATTGGTCCTCTTTTGCCTTCTTCAAGAGGTCATAGATATATTTTAACATGTGTCGACTTATGTACACGATGGCCAGAAGCCATACCCCTTAAGAACACAACTACATCAGACATAGCTGATGCTCTTCTACTAATCTTTTCTAGACTAGGATTTCCTAAAAAATTACTATCAGATCATGGTTCTCAATTTGTCTCTGACACCATGACTGAGGTAATGAAGACTCTAAACATAGGAAGGAGTCTTAGTAGTGTATATCACCCCATGAGCAATGGTTCAGTTGAACGACTCAACTGCACCATTAAACAATTACTACATAAGGTTACCATAAAGTATCCTCAAGACTGGGACAGAGTCCTCCCAGCTATTCTGTTCGCTTACCGAAAGGTGCCGCATGAACAAACCGGCTTCTCTCCATTCGAATTGGTGTTTGGTGCTCCACCAAGAGGTCCAATGGGACTAATAAAAGATCTTCTGCTTGACGCTGAGACGACGCAGGACACCCAGTCATCCTATGAATACGTCATTAACTTGCGTAAAAAAATTATAGACGCTTGCCAGATGGCAACAGCTTCTTTGGAGGCTGCAAAACATAAAGCAAGACTATTCCAAAATAAAAACAGACGATTACGCCAGTTATTTCCTGGTGACGAAGCTTTCGTGCTACTCTCACGGAAGGATAATAAACTATTAATCGCATGGAATGGTCCATTTAAAGTATTGGACAGAATTTCTGATGTTGACTACGTACTAGACATTAAAGGTCATAAGAAAATGTATCATATTAACATGCTTAAAGAATTCTATACTCGCCCTGAACACTTACAATCTATCTTTCATGATCTAGAAGACAAATCAGTTGGTTCTTGCCAATATTCTAATCTTTCAGTTATTCAGGAGGAAGAATCATCTTTTCCTGAAATCAACATGTCTCTTCCTGTACCTACTTTACAAGCTACAGAATCGTGGCGAGATGTGACTATCTCTACTTCAGTTTCATCTCAACAAAGTCAACAAATTTCTGAACTCTTAGAATCTTATTCTGATGTTTTAACCGACATACCAGGTCGTACATCAGTCATTTCTCACGACATCATTCTTAAGGACAACACACCTATAAAACTTCATCCTTATTCAGTTCCAATACAATATCAAGAAAAGACAGCTCAGGAACTTAATCAGATGTTAAGTTTAGGCATTATTGAGAATAGCAATTCTCCATTTTCTTCTCCACTAGTCATAGTTAGAAAAAAGATAATAACATTAAATTGTGTGTCGATTATAGAAAATTAAACGCTCAGACAGTCGCTGACAATGAACCACATCCACTGCTTGACGACCTACTTACTCGGCTAGCAACAGCAAAATTTTTTACTAAAATTGACTTGACTAAGGGATATTGGCAAATTCCCTTAACAGAACATGCCAAATACCTCACTGCGTTCTCCACTCCAAAGGGGCTATATCAGTGAAACGTGATGCCTTTTGGGCTTATGAACGCACCGGCAACGTTTATTCGCATGATGCGAAAAATGTTATCACATAGAACAGATATTATTACTTACATAGACGATATCTGTTTATTCAGTTCGTCTGGATTAACTCGAGATTTGATTGGCGGCTCCTGAGCCGACCCAGAACATTTTACCTGACGGGCGTACGCAAAAAAAAAAAAAAAAAAAAAAAAAAAAAAAAAAAAAAAAAAAAAAAAAAAAATTACTTACATAGACGATATCTGTTTAGGACTCTCAGTTCTTTATTAGAAATTTTACGGTCAAATAATTTGACTGCAAGACCGACTAAGGTCCAAATCGCAGTTCAGGACATTACTTTCTTTGGACATATTATTGGGGCTGGTCGCATTCACACTATGCAACAAAATGTTGATAAGATTTTAAAGTTGTCTATACCCAAGACAAAAAAGCAAGTTAGGAGTTTATTGGGGCTAATTCAATATTATAGTAGGTTTATCCCGAATTTATCGTCCATCACCGCAGTATTGTCTTCCCTGTTAAGGAAAGGCATGTCTACGAATGTCAAGTGGACTGACGACTGCCACAAATCGTTTGCTCATATTCTTAATATTTTTTCACGGCCACCTATCTTACGGTTGCCTAATATTAATAAAATATACATTCTACGCACAGATGCTAGCAACGTGGGCTTAGGTGCGAGCCTTTTACAAGAACATGATGGCGTTCTTCATCCTTCGTTACTTATCTCAAGAAAACTAACAGACACAGAAAGAAAGTATTCAGTGATCGGCAGTGAATTATTAGCCGTCGTATGGGCTATACAGAAGTTGGAAAATTTTCTTCTAGGTGCACCATTTATTGTGCAAACATATCAGAAATCTGTAGCGGCACTCAGATTGGCTCAATCATAAAAACCCAAAACTGGCAAGGTTTTCAATCATCCTACAGCCGTTTCAATTCGAGATAGATTCGATTCCGGGTTCGGAAAATGTCATCGCTGACTCTTTGTCCAGATACCCAACATCTTCATCAGATGAACAATGACAACTTATTTCGTATGAACAACATAACAGTTATGTACTATATACATATTCAATAATCAAGAATTGTAGATTGGCAACACTGATCAAATTTACGAGTCCTCACGTTTTATCGTTTCAAAGTGATGAATCCTCACGCTTCCATAATTGAACTTACGATGAACTTCAGCTACAAACAACGGGTTGATATCTGTTACTTCAATGCTTCTAAACATTTCTATCCAGCATCCAATTGCACAAATGCTATGACATTATCGCTGACATTTTCACCATATGTTGATATTTCGAAAATAATTACGTATTTCGGCTCAAGTCAGAACATTCAGCATAATCTACGCCTTTTGATATTACATCGTTGGATTACAGGGTTTCATGCTGAGAAACACTTGCGAACGACAATTGACTTTTAATATTCCGGGGATTCGCATCAATCGTTCCAATATTGCACCGGATTGTTTCGATTTACATTGCTGAGTTCGTTTGAATATGGACTTTGGTTTGTGTCCATTCTCCTATCAACCATTACAGTTTGAGTTACAAACACTATCCATTTGAACGCACACATATGTGGATGAATACTAACATTGTTCATATTATCTTGGTCTCCTTCAACGGAATGAACACTTCCAACCAGCATGATAGCTACTTTATAGGCCATCTATATGAACAATGACCTTATATTTATCGTGCTTCACACGCTGGATTTTTTTTCAAGACCATTAAACGTTTTAATACTATGAAATAAAACTATTAACATTTTAGGATAATTAGATTTTAATTAGTACTTTAACCAGTACACATGATTTTATTATTCCTTACTATGTATAATCTTGTATTAGTATTTTATCTAAGTTAACTTAGCGGTAAATTAGATAAATTTTTTCACATGTAATTTTATTGATAACATTAGTAAACTAGCTTTATTCCCTTATTCTTTACTACTTCTTTTTCATAATTTTTTCTTATTTCTGTGTTCTAATGTATTCCTTCTTTATTCTTAATCTTAATTATGACATTTAATTGGTTTAATTAAATAGATTCATGTTTATGACCTATTACTCCTAAGGGTCCTACAGGCAGCGTGGTGCAACAAGGTCATACCAAAGGATTGGGAGATTGCCATCATAACACCGATTTTCAAAAAGGGTGACAATCGACAATGTGGAAACCACAGAGGCATAATCCTTCTCATTGTCCCTGGTAAAATCTACTCTAGAATCCTAGAGCAGAGACTCCGATGCCTAGCTGAGCCACAATTGGATAAAGCCCAGTGCGGATTTCGAGCAAACCGAAGTGCTCAAGACCTAATCTTCACACTCAGGCAGCTGAGTGAAAAGGCCCTTGAGTACAAGAGTGAGATCCATCTTTGTTTCATAGATCTGGAAAAGGCGTTTGACAGGGTCCCCTGGAGCAAACTTTGGGACTGTTTGGCAAGGAAGAACATTCCAGCACCTCTGATTCATGCTATACAGAGCTTCTACAAGTCTTGCAGAAATTATGTGAGGACAGCAAACTATGGGTCAGAAGAGTTCAGGACCACCACTGGTGTAAGACAAGGCGATATCCTGTCGCCTTGTCTTTTCATACTCCTCATGGACGATGTCATCAAGGCATGTAGGTAGAGAACGGGAGAGTAGTCGATTGGGTACTGGAAGATGAGACAGGTCTATATTTCAGAGCTAGCATTTGCTGATGATGTTGTCCTGATTGCTAAATCAGAGACACATCTCCAATCCAACCTGCAAGTCTGGAAGGAAGAGCTGGAGAAGAGAGGAATGGTCATAAGCAGCTCTAAAACAAAATCCATGGTGATATCACGAGAAGAAAGAAAACATCAGATTAAGTTGGGAGAACAGGTCCTGGAGCAGGTCGACCACTTTGAATATCTCGGAGCTATTATAGACCGAAAGGGAGGCATCAAAGAAGAGTTGGCCACTCGAAAAGCAAACGGCTGGGAGACTTTTTCAGGCCATAAATCGAGGATTCCTCAGCAAGAAAGAGGTTGGTAAGAAAACGAAGATGGCTGTGTACAGCTCCGCCTGTGTCCCAGTCTTGA
This sequence comes from Oreohelix idahoensis, assembly GCA_024509875.1. Lineage (NCBI taxonomy): Eukaryota > Metazoa > Mollusca > Gastropoda > Stylommatophora > Oreohelicidae > Oreohelix > Oreohelix idahoensis. The sequence goes on along the minus strand of JAMPIV010015024.1, from coordinate 144,359 downwards.
CATATGGATGCGAGTCATGGGCAATGACTACAACCCACAAAAGCCAGATCCAAACCTCAGAAATGAGGTGTCTGAGGAAGGTGGTTGAAGTAACAAGAAGAGACATGGTCCGCAACCAGACGATACGTCAAGCCTAAATTCCCACCCGCTGCGTCTGACCCAAATAGAACAGTCTCAACTAAGATGGTTTGGCCATGTCTGCAGAATGGGAGAAGATCGGCTACCACGACAAGCATGGGAAACAAAGAGCCAGGGATCCAGACCTCCAGGACGACTCAGAGTCCGCTGGGAGGACAACATTAGACAAACTTTGAAGGACCGAGGACTAGAATGGAACCAGGCCAGGAAGAAGGCAGCTGATAGAATAGTCTGGCGCTCTCTCTTCCAAACCTCTACACCTCACGGTAGAAGGGGAACGACTAAGTAAGTAAGATTCATGTTTATAATATTACCCACACGTAACATCTACACAATAGTACATAGATTACTTAAATAATTTTTAGTTCTTATTATTTTGCCTAATTAACTAACTCTTATATTATTTAAGACATTAGATGATAGTTTCTTCTTCTGTCTTGACGATTGACATTTCTTTCCTTTAACTTATGTATTACTTCTATGACTTATGTGACATTATAATATATTGACCACGACCACCGACATTGTTTTACTCAAAACATCGTTGGCCGTATGTCCATAATTCGGGTTTCATTGATATAGTTAATTGCGATGGAAAGATTAAGTTAAAATTTGTTAAAAATCTGTATAACAGATTTTTAAACCCGGGCTGTCAGGGGAGTTGATACGGGGTATTTAGGTAATGGTGACCCACTGTAAGTTGGTACGCATTAACACATTGAGGTGCCACCAATGTAAGGTGCTTTGCACTTAAAGCCATTGTATTCACCGCGATTTTATAGGGTTGACTAGTGATAGACATGACGTAGTATGTTGGTACGCTGGGGCATGGCAACGCTCTTCCTATACTCTTCTAGAGACTGATTTTGTTGGAGACAGTCGTGTTATACTGTTATACATCACTCTTGATGTTTATGAATTGTGCAGTGTTTCTCCTGAATTATAAGGCATTAGGCATGGGGTCAGCCTTTATTAAATATGGATGCAATGTTAAGTCATCCTAATTGGGTGTATCAACTTCGGTTCAAGAAGTAATGCAGGGAGTATTTTGAATGATAATTATTAAATTTATAATATTGTCAAAACCTCAACGATCACTATCGGATGTTCGCCAGATGGCATCGCGTATATACAAGTTGACATTTTGACGACAGAGGAGTGAATATAGGAGACTGCAGGCATGCTATAATTGATTGATGCTATGAATTGTTGATAATATGTTCTCGTCATTAAACCATGTAGTGTGTGATGGACTCTCACACGGAATGCGTTGTCACTTTTATGAATTAAGGTTGGTGTTCACTACACTCATCATTCGCGTATGACATCAGCTCTTTGCTCAATTGGCAGAATTAAAACATTAAAGCGAAAGCATGAAGTCCGAATAATGAACAAAAGACCTAATACCACAAACTCAGGACTTTCACAGATAGGCCAGCTAACCATCGCCTTAACAGTCGCAACGCCTCTACAAAACACGTTGTAACAACAATTATTCCTTTGTTCCACTCTGATGGTTTTGCCCCCGTTTTCCAGACTTGTGCAAATAGTTATTCTAATAGTTCTGCTGCTAGCTCAGGGTCTGTCTTAAATAGCTCTGCATTTAAGTTATCATGGCCAGGAGCTTTTCCGTTCTTTAACCCTTTGATTGCTGTGATGATTTCTTCTTTTCGTGGAATGTCTGTATTTACACCTAAATCGTTTTCAGCCTCAGGAACATTCATTTGTGTCTCTGGTGGTTCCTTGTTCAGAGTTTCTCTGAAGTGCTCTGCTCATCTTGTTTCTTGTCCCTCTGCTGTCCTGATGAGATTTCCTTGCTTATCTCTTACTAATGTAATATTGTTTGCACCTCGTTTTCCGCTGATGAATTTAGTTATTTTGTATACTGTGCTTTGTTAATTTCTCAATGCTGCCTCTTCTGCCTGTTTTGCAAGATCGTCTAGGAAATTCCTTTTGTTGGCTCGGGTTTGGCGTTTAACGTCCTTGTCCAGCTGACTGTACTGTTCGCTATATAGTTGCTTTAACCTGGGGGACTTCGCTTCTGTTTTCTTTCTTTTCATTTCCTTTCTCAGTGTTATGGTGTTTAATGTTTCTGATGTTATCCAGTCTTGCTTCTTCCTTTCCTGGAATCCCAAGCATGATTTGCTGCTTTCCTTATATATTGTTGAAATGGTGTTGAATTTATGGTCTATATCATCAGTCAATGTCTTTTCCTGACTTTTGCCAAATTGATATCGTTTCTTTATGTCAGCCGCAAAAGCTTTTCTGGTAAGGGGGTCCTTCAGTTTGCTGATGTCAAACCTTTCCTGTGTAGTTACAGTTGGTCCAGCCCTTCTTAGTTTCACTTTCAGTTTTGCTACTACTAAATGGTGATCACTTCCCACATCTGCACCTCTTCTTACCTTCACATCTTGTAATGCATGTCTCCATCTACCATTAATCATGATGTGGTCTATCTGGTTTCTGTCCCGACCATTTGGTGATTCCCATGTTAATTTGTGAATTTCTTTATGTGGGAAAAGTGTTCCTCCAATGACCAGGTTGTTAATACTACAGAAACTTATTAATTTATCCCCATTTTCGTTTGCTGTTCCGCTGCCGCATTTCCCCATTACTCTTTCATTATATGTATTGTGTGTACCAACTTTCGCATTGAGGTCTCCCATTACTATAATAAGATCATATCTAGGTGTGTCTTCCATTTCTTTCTGCAGTTGTTGATAGAATTCATCCTTGACCTCTTCATCACTGTCATTCGTTGGTGCGTAGCATTGTATTATTGGTGAATCTACCTCTCAATCTTAATCTTATCAGTCTGTTGTTGATGGGTTTCCATTCCAGTAATGTCCGTTCTATTCCTTTCTGTAGAATAATGGCTACACCTTCATTGTGCTGTCCATCCTCTCTTCCAGAGTAAAGTACTGTTTCTCCTGTTGCTGTTTTAACTTTTCCTGCCCCTGTCCATCTGCTCTCGCTTATCCCTAGAATGTGTAACCTATAGTTTCTCATTTCTGCCGTGACCTGTTTTAGTTTACCTGTCTCATTCATTGTCCTGACATTCCAGAATCCTATTCTTGTATCATGTTTTGCGGTCAGGACGTCCGTTCTCATGTCAGTGGCTTCCTTTCGGCTTTCACCATTGACAGTCATAACGAGCCTCAGACTCCGGATGTCCGTCCCGCAGCAAAGTTTGTTTATTCATTGTTGTTTCCGTAACTTCAATTTTTTTTTTTTTACATAGACAGGGGTGTCAGCCCTATGCTAAAACTCCCAACATGGAGGACCAGGGTGTCTGCTTTAGTCTGACCCCTGCCCGCGCAAACCTGTCCAGCTTGGTAGAACCTTCCAGGAGTAAAACTCCAGCTGGCATAGCTCTGGGGGTAATCAGGGTACGCAAGCCGCCATACCTCGACAAGGTATTGACACCGGTGATGGCAGTTAAAGAAATATGGAGCTACATAAAGAAACAAATCTCTTTAAGGATTTAAATGTATATTTTCTTTTTAGAAAAAATGTACTTGGAATGCAGATTAACTGGTTTTATGAATTAACAGATTTTTAGTTAACAATTTTGAGTATTGAGAAAAATATCTAAACCTTCTCATTTGGTTTCAAGGGATATCTCTGAAGAGACGATAAAAGAATAGTGCCATTGCTCCCCCAAGCATGTCGTAAATGGCTACTAATAATGAGGTTGTGCATGGGGCTGCCAACATCATCATGCAAAACTAATTGTGGCAAAAACCGACATTAAAAGAGCACATGAAATGCTTTATTGCAATGCTTCCTGGGGGTTGACTTTAGTGGTGGCAGTTTGCTCCATAAGGAGAGTAAAAGAAGGATAACCCAGTGAACTATTTGAAACACATATTTATCAGCCAAATCTCGGATCAGCTCTCATGTATGTAGGTGAACATTTCTTGGTCTGATTGAGGAGTAGAAAGTAACTGAAGAAAGGAAAATAATCCACAAACGAGGTAAATTTGCAATAACATAACAGCCGATATTTGTCCATATCCTACCAAATCGAGATATGGGATAACTATTACCTATTTTAGAGTTTGTGCCTTGATTCCTTTTACTCATTACAAGATGGAGAGAGAGAGAGAGAGTGTGTATAGGCATACCTGTCAAGTTGTACGTTTTTGCTGTACAATGTACGTTTTTTAATACTTTTAGCAGTGTACGTCCGTACAAAGTTTGTTGTACGGTTTTTGTATGGACGTACACTGCTAAAAGTGTAAATCGAAAAAAAAATAAATAAAGTTTAAAAACATTTTCCAACCCAAGTTTTTGTTTTTAAATCAGAAAATAGTTTCTTTATTATGTATCAGTAAGATGGGGTAGGGATAGGATTAATGCCAGGCAACATCTTTGTTTTTGAGCGTTCGAGCCGCTGACGATGAAATCGCAAACTAAACAGGCGGCGGCGCAGTGTAGTAGGCCTATAGCAGATAGCTGCGCTGAAATCGATTCTGTAGGTGGGAGCATAATTGTCTGTTATTATTGTTTGTTTTAAAAGTCTGATAGGAATGTTTTCTTGTACGATATTATTTGTGTATTTGTAGATCAGGGGTGGTTTACGGTTAAGGTTAGCATCATGTAATGTGTTCCTTGAAGTGCATCATAGGGATAGGCGTCCAGAAATAAAATCGCGAAATACAGTTACACGAAGCACTTTGGTTTAATTAGTCAGCAAAGTCACTTACGCGGGGGCGTGTGCAATTATCTTCTGTTATTACTGCATTTGTTTAGTTTTTTAAAATGAATAAATTCATTTTTTATTATTATATTAGCACGACCAGGGTGTTTGCGCACGATATTATGTGCGAAAAAGCTGAAAATACGATTTTCCGTTTTTTTTTAATTTTTTTTTTATGAGCGAAACGGTAAGAAAGGTGTACTTATCGTTTTGATGAAAATAAAGAAAAGTGGGATGAGTTCTTTGGTGCCACTGAAATATGTCGCAATACTTCAAAATTCTAGTTGGGGTATTGGGTTAGGTTTATGATTCCTAAACCTAACCCTTTACATCCCCCACCCATCTCCTTTTTACTGTGTCTCTAAATTTGGTTGAAATGAAGGACAGTGGGCTATCTGTTTGATACAGCCTAAAATAAGAATTCAGAAACGAAAGTTCAATGATATGGTCAGAGGTCATGGTAGTAATCGCATTATTTTATGCAAGGGATGAAATCCTTAATTAAAACTAGCATAATAAAGACCATTTTATTTTCATTGAAATAATGGTAGGGCCATGCATTCTCACGGCACATTAATTTACAACTACAGCTGTACTAGGATATTTTTTGCTTTTAAACAAGGTAGTGTTTTGTCTTCATTTTTATTACATTTTTGTATAAATCACGACAGTTATAATATGACTTCTGTTATAAAGTTATTGATTTTCTGGTGCATTTTATAAAACTAACACAAACATCACCATGTTATGAAGGCTGTGGTAACTTTGAGGGATATAATACATATTTTAAATGATTATCACTCACAGCATTTCTAATACATATAGGCTAAAGAACAGCATGAGACTTTATTAGTATGTTTTACATCACACTATTTCGAATGTTAATTTAATTAGTATATGTCATTTTAAAACTGTATTGCGTTTAATATATTAATATTTTTTGCGTAAGTTTTTTTGGGTGTTTGTAAGGTTTTTACTGGTCCGGCGTATAAGTTTTTGTCTCTAGAGGTTGACAGGTATGGTAAAAGGTACATATGCAAGTGTAATTGTACAAATTGTTTGTATGTTCCATTTATGGGTTACTTAATTATGTTTTAATGCTTGTGGATTGATCCCTGTTATGGATTATCCTTACAGTGTTTACATCTGTTCGTCCATTTCAGATATGGAATAACCATAACATGGTTAATGATGCAGACAGCGCAGAACGTTTTCAGGGAGTTCTTGACACAGCCTTTATGTCTGCTTATGCTGTTGTAAGTTTTTCATTTGCATTGTTATAAAACATCTATTTAACAAGTTAAAAATTGGAATTACAGCCGATAGGATAGTATGGCGCGCTCTCTCTCTCTCTCTGGCAAACCTCTACACCCCGGGTAGAAGAGGAACAACTAAGCAAGTAATAAAAATTGAAATTCATCATCATCACTCCTTTCTGTTCCCCGTGGAACATAGGGCTGAAACAGTTGCTCTCCAACGATTTCTATTCTGGGCTGTCTTTTTCAGCTGTGCAAAAGTCATTCCAATTTCCTTAGCCTCCTCTTCCACAGTTCTTTTCTAAGTTCTCCTGGGCCTCCCCACTGTTCTTTTCCCCTTGTGGGTTCCAGTCAAGGTCACCTCTGGCTATGCTTGACTGTTCTCTTCTTAGTGTATGTCCTATCCATCCCCACCTTCTTACCTTAATTTCCATTATTTGTATTGGCTGTTGCCTGCATCTTTTCCTTAGCTTTACATTTGTCATTACATCTGGCCATCTTATATGGAGGATCCGTCGGAGACATCTATTTACAAGTATCTGTAGTTTGGAGGTGATACTCTTTGAGACATGCCATGTCTCTGAGCCATACATCAAGACTGACTTTACATTTGAGTTAAAGATTCTGATTTTGTTCTTTCTGGATAAAGCTGAGGAGTTCCATATTGGTCGAAGGGCATTAAAAGCGCAACTGGCTTTATTTATCTTAGCACCGACGTCACCATCAGTTCCCTGTCCTTTGTCAATGTTACTCCCCAGATATGTAAAGCTTTCTACTTTTTAAATAATCTGACCATTGATCTTCAAAGAGTCCATCTGCCTATTATTTATCCTCATTTCCTTTGTTTTATTTACGTTTATGTGTAGTCCCATCTTTGCTGCTTCTGTCACTAATCTATTTGTTTTCTCCTGTATAGCTTGCTGTCTATGTGATAGAAACCAACCAATACAGCACCTGCAAAGTCAAGATCCTCCAGCTGTTTGTTGAATGTCCACACTGTATTCCTGTTTTCTCTCCTTCTGTTGTTAGTCTTATAACCCAGTCTATGACCTTGAGAAAAATTGTTGGTGATAGCAGACACCCCTGTCTGACCCTGCTGTGTACTGTGAAGGGCTCTGATAGTTTTCCTTTGTGCACTACTTTGCATAAGGCCTCCTGGTTGAAATCTTGGATGATTTTAATGAATTCCTCTGGGATTCCATATGTCTTAGGATGTTCCATATCACAGTACGGTCTACATTATCGAAAGCTTTTTTGAAGTTCAAAAAATTTATATATAAGGGGGCCTGCCATTCGTTTGATTGTTCTATGATGATTCTGAGTGTTGCTATCTGGTCTGTACATGATCTTCTTGCATGAAATCCTGTCTGTTCTTCTCTGATTTTGTCATCCACCGCCTTAATACGGTCCAACAAAAATTTTTCCAGCCACAGCTAACAGTGTTATACCCCTCCAGTTGCCACATACAGTCAAGTTTCCTTTCTTTGGCAGCTTGATAATGTGGCCTTCCTTCCAGCTGTTTGGGATGGCCACTTTTTCCCAGATTTTCTTGACAAGCTGGTGTAGCAACTCTGTAGTGTACGGTATACCTGCCTTCAGAGCTTATGGTGATATTCAATCCAGTCCTGCCGCCTTCCCATTTTTTAGCTGTTTTATTGTCCAAGAGATCTCTTGTTTAGTGGGTGGGTTCATGTTGTGCTGTAGTGGCTCTTCGGCTGGTTCTGTGATGGGTTGCTGTATTGGTTGGTTTCGGTTTAGGATTTTCTTAAAATATTCAGCCCAACAGGCCCTTTGTTTCTCTTCATTGCTAATGCTTTGTCATTCTCTGCTGTTCACTGTTGTATTGTGGTTTAGCTGTTTCTTAGATAAAGTTCTAGTGATATTATATAATGTTTTCAAGTCTCATTTTTTGGTCACAATCTTGGCTTCCTCTGTTAGTTTTTCAATAAATTCTCTTTTATCTTGCCTGACACTCTTTTTCACTTTCCTGTTAAGCTCCCAGTATATTGTGAGCAGTTATGTTTTTTGTTCTGCATCTTTACAGTTCTTTTCTTGTTGTCTGATGTCTCTTCTTTCTCTTATGTGGTTCCATTAGCTGAAACTAAAACCTGGTAGAAGGCTGGCTGACTATATGGTGGTGAAGGAGGCCTGAAACATGCCAGTTTCATGAGTGAGCTAAATGAGAGTTAAACAAAAGAAGGAACAAGTAGGAAGAGTCATGATTGCATAAATATTTATTCCTGTAAACAGACAAAGATAAAAATATCTTTAAATTCTGGTCTTGTTTCTTCAGGCGAATAATACATTTTGATGGTTATTTCAAATGTTATGCGTTTTCTTGTGCAATACAGTATATACTGTTCAAAAAAAGAAACGCATAGCTACTGAAGGTACACACATAGCCATAATTTTGACATTCAATAACTTTTTTAATTTAATGAGTTAATTGTTCAAATTGCACACAAGAATACCTTAGGGTTCAACCAATCAATTGATAGTTGTTTTGCATCTAGGTCACAAGAGTTTTTTGGCGTACAGGCTTTCCCATTAGTATGGTGTGTGGCCTCCTCTTGCATCGATCAGCGATTGGCATCTCTTGGGCATGGATGCGATCAGACGTCTGATGTGGGCCTGTGGGATGGCTGCCCACTCTTCCTGGAGTGCTTGGAACAGATCATGATGATTGGCTGGAGCAACGTCTCGGCGACAAACAAGTCTATGCAGCTCATCCCACAGGTGCTCAATCTGGAGACAGGAATGACCAGAGAAGGGTGAGAATGTTGTTGGCAGTCAGGAACTGCGTGGTCAACTGTGCGCAATGGGGTCTGGCGTTGTCCTGTTGAAACACAGACCTTTGGGCAGCCAAAAGTGGAAGGACATGGGGTAGAAGAATTTCATTGATGTATCGTTGCGCATTCAAGCCTCCTTCAATGTGCACCAATTGACTCCTTCTGTTGTAACTGATCATTCCCCACACCATTGCACCTCCACCACCGTGCGGCGGAGCTTCATCAACGCAATTTTGGGCAAAACGTTCATTTCGCCTACTGTAGACCCTACGCCATCTATCATGACGCTGCAACAAAAAGAAAGATTCGTCACTAAACCAAACACGTCTCCATTGATTGTCAGCTGCCCAGGGACGATGCTGGTTGGCCCAAAGGAGTCAATTTTGGCGATGGTGGCGCATAAGGACAGGTCCTCTGTGAGGTCGTTGTGCCCAAAGTCCAGCATCATGCAGTCTATTCCGGACAGTTTGATCAGACACATGACGTCCTGCAGGCAATGATGGGCAGTTGAGGAAGCTGTTGCAAACCTGTCTCTGAGGTGACGAAGCCGAATAAAGCGATCCTCCTCTGCTGTTGTCACTCTGGGTCGTCCACTGCGATGCCGGTCTTCAACTGAGCCAGTGGCTTGGAACTGGTGCCAAAGTCGACTGATGGTACTCTGATGCACGTTTAGATGCCTGGCAACCTGACTTTGACTTTCGCCTGCATGCAGTCGGCCAATAGCAATGTTCCTTAAATTTATCGATAGAGACGCCATAAATGTCTGCTTGAAAATAAACTGATTTTTGTGTGTGTAGCGTTATCCTTTTATAGGGGTTCAGTTGCGTAGTCAGTGAATAGTGTTCACCCCAAATTTTGTTACTTTCACGTGCGCGCAACATGAGCTGTGGTCAAAAATTGCATCATAAACACTATTGACCACTGCGTTGTAGCAATTACAAAAACGAACGCAATTCAGGTCAACACGTGCATTTGACACTGTAAAGAACATTTGAGGCTGGTTTTTATATACCCTAGCACCAGATTTTACTTACAAACTCATAAAAACGCGCCCTCGGATAGCTATGCGTTTCTTTTTTTGAACAGTATAGTATCTCTGTTTTATAGGTATAATAATAATAATAATAATAAATTCTTTAAGCGCCAAACACGGCGCATAAGGCAGAAACCAGTGCTCTCCAGGTTGTTCGTTGTGACGCCACTCCTCTTAGCTCTTGCACATTATTTAGGCCCAACGTTCTTCCTTCTCTTATTATTGTTCTTCTGAGTGTTTCTTTTGGTCTTCCTTTTTTCCGCTTACCCTCAGGAACCCAAGTGAGCGCCTGTAGTGGTATTCTGTTGTTTTTGCATTCGTAGGACATGACCGATATATGACCATCGTCTTTTCCTTATATAGTCGGAGACATATTTCTGCCTAGAGTCTTCTCTTATTTGTCGATTAGTCTTGAATTCTTTCCAACTGATGTTCATGAGTTTTCTAAGACATTTGTTCTCGAATGTATTCAGCTTGTAAGGTATGCTGACTTCATTCTTTTGTGTTTCGTGTTTATATATGATTTCTTGTACTGAAAATAGAAGATTCTATATTCTCTCTGTCTTTTCAGTTTCTGAAATACTAGTCTTTCTTGTAACATTAGTAATTTTGGCTGATTTGTTTAAAAGATAAAAGTTAAAAACACAGACGTCTGAAGAGCACTTTTACTATGAGCATGAAAAAAAAATAAAAAAAAACGTTATCTTGACCTCAGCACATGAGGGGTTCTTTTAAAACTACGTTTGCCGCCTTTCAGCATTCCCAACTTTAGCTCCCATACCATTTTAACCCAGGATCATTTTACTATGGTAAAAATTTTGAAAGCCTCAATTGGGTGTCATGTGTTCATTTTATTTTTTCATAATAGTTTATTAATTTGTCTGAAAAGTTGGAAGCGGAACCATTTTCTTCATTTTCAGTTAAACAAAAAAATTGTCCTTAGATATTCATCATCATCATTTTCCTTTTCCCTCCTAACGGAGCATGGAGCCACCACTGCAGCTGTCCCCCATGCAGGAAGTTTGCATAAAGCATTGAAATGCTCTTGTAGTGGTAGCTCTTCTGTTGTGGTTTGTTTGACATGATAAGGTTGCCAGCCCCATACATAACCTCATGTTAGTTGCCTTGTAGGACATGTATGAGAGAGCGGTTGTCCTATTCTTTCTTTATCTCATAAGAGACCCTCAGGAGCTAGACGGGGCTCCTTAGATATTATCACATGGCGAATGTTTCAAGTTATATTTTATTTATGGATACAACAGGACTGACCAGCGTTTTTTTTTTCTGAATTGTTCAAGTTGATATCTGAAAGTATTTGCAGAAAAGATTGAATTTAGCAATCATTAGTCATTTGTATCCATTTGTTCAGTGTCCAGAGAAACTAGATATAAACTGACATTTTGGTTACTGCATAGCATGTGATAAAGACATGTTGTGCTACACTCCATGCAAAACAGGAAGTTGGATGCCAGTGTCTTAGGTGAAAAGTACGGTCACTTCAGTCCCTGTTTATGCAATGTCATAATTACATTTCTGAATCTTAGCGAAATACAAGTATTGAAATTCTTTGCTGGTAATGATGAATGATTATGATATCACATGTGCACATTATTGCATGGCTGAGAGAGATCAGCTATTGTGCTTTGCTGTTTCGATACTAGAATTATGTAAATACCGCAGTACAGTACAACCATAGGGAACTGGATTCTATTTAACTTGAATTGATTTGGGTTAATTATTGAATTACAGTACAGTACATGTTGAGTGATGAGTATTATGTTGACACCGAAGGATTTTTGTTATACTGATTTTCTCTTCTTGCAGGGACTCTTTGTGAATGGTTACATTGGGGACAGGTAATTGCTCATTTTATATTTTATTACTTCAAAGTTGTGCTGATTAATTGTTTATTATTTATCAGCTTATTGTTAGAGTGGTTAAGAACACTTGTCTCTTGTAGCAAAGATGCCAGGTTGAGAATCTGATCACGCTTCAGTCTACCCAGCTGTAAGTGGGCACATGATTCTGCTCTAAGCAAATAGTAACTCACCCCATGTAGTTTCCAGAGGCTTCTGAGGAGACAAAGAATAGGACTAGTGCATCCTCCGGCATGGTTGTAAAAGGTCACATTAAATGTTATGCATCCTCATCAAGTAAAACAAATTACTACATAAACCACAGTTGCAGGAGCGAGGGCTTTGATGCAAGCTTTCTGGAAGGGGGCCAGCTGCAGTGTGTGGCAGCATGCTCCATAAGAAGGGAAAATGAGAATCTATGAATGAATTATGAAGTAATGACTCAGAAGTTTGTGACAAAAATACTATGCATAAAAATGTGAGCAATCATCCAGCATGTGAATCTGTGCTAGCGAATGATGGTCAGAATGAAATGTCAATAACTGAACGTGTTCTTTCTTTTGTTTGTCCTTGGGTAAGATGTCTAAAGTGCTGTTTAAAACTGGTTGTTATTTTGTATGCTGTTGCCTTTAATAAGTGGGGGATCCCTTTACACGCCTATTGAGGCATATTGGGAATACGGTGTTAGGCCTATATTTTCTTGACCATCAGCACACTAGGGGTGAGGTAGTCAGCATCGCACCGACCGCCTTAAACTTCCCAGAGTTGTTCTGGTACCCAATTCATGATGCTGGGTCGACCCCGGAGCCATTTGCGGTCTAAAAAATGCCACCTCAACTGGGGATTGAACCACGGACCACCGAGCTAGGAAGCCAGTCCCGCAGCCTTTAATAAGCCTACTATATGTACAGAGCGTCCGATTGACAAAGTAGTTAGAGCGCTGATTGCTCACGGCAAAGGTGCCAGGTTCGAATCATGGTTCCAACACATTCCAATCTACCCAGCTGTAAATGTGTACCTGAATTTGAGTGAGGGAAAGAAACAGCAGCGAGGAAGAGAACTAGTCACCTCACCTCTCGATGCTGAACCTAGTATGGTGAAGTCTGTAACACTTCGCTTCCCTATGGCAGTATCTGCTGTTGGGCTACCTTTACTTTAATATGTATATATATATTCGGAATTAATTGGTTCCTGAGAGTGTTCTGAATATTGAATTTTCTCAATATTTTATCAATTTTTTGCATAGGAAATAATGTAAATTGGATTAGTTCGTTCCAGACCCCAAAAGTTACTCTTTACAAACCATTTGCAAGTAAGAATATTGGTTAATTAAATTTGTAAAATAACATGTACAAGCAAAAAATCATACATGAGCACTGTAACAACATTAATAATGAAGTATTGTACAAGTAAAAATGAAAATTTAGAAAGAACCTTACCTTTACTGAGGAGTGATGATGGTGTGGAGGAAGTGATGTAGAGGAGGGAGATTATTGTTTGGAAGGGTAGTTACCTTCCATAAAAACATCAGGTAACTGCCCTTCAAATGTTGTGACTCTTTTCTGCTTCTTTGCTGGAGTAAAGAACTTGTCGAGTGTTGACTGTTTCTCCTTACTTTTCAAAATTTGTTTTAAAGTGTGTAATCACATTGTCATTGTACATATTGTTGCTTCTATTCACTACAGCAATGTTAGGGTGCCATTTCTCCACTATGTTCTGTGTTTTAGCCCAATGAATAAGCAGTTCATGAATCTCCCCAGTGGAAACCTTAGCTCCCTTGTCATCATCATCTGAAGAAGTATCTCAGCCACAGTTTCTGCTTGCTGCTCCTTGTACAAGGCTTGCAGGTCTTCTGTGGTGACCTCCTGCCTGTGATCCTCCAACAACTCTTCTACGTCTTCATTGTTCATCTCCAATCCCAAGTGAGTGCCTATTTGCACAGTTTCATCCACCACACCCTCGGGCTCTAAACCCTCGAAGTCTCTGCCTTCCACACAATCTGGCCACAATTTCTTCCAGGCAGAGTTCAGTGTCCTCAAAGAAACTTCTTCCCATGCTTTATCTATTATTCTCAGACAATGGAGGATATTGAAGTAGTGTTTCCAATAATCTTTGAGGGTAAGAATTGAGGCATTGGTCACATCAAAGCATCTTTGAAACATAAATTTTGTGTACAGTTTTTTAAAGTTAGCAATGATCTGCTGATCCATGGGTTGGATTAGAGGGGTGGTGTTAGGGGGTAAAAATTTTGTTTTAATGAAGCTGTATTCCCCAATCAAATCTTCTTCCAAGCCATTCCGAATATAGCGACATTTGCAAATATCGGTACATTTTTTTCTCCAAATTTTTTTCCAAATACTGTACTGGATTTTACGAATACAGGTGCATCCGAATACAGAGGTTCTACTGTACATATATTGCCCAATGGGCTGATCACCCGTTGGCTTGTCACACCGATTACGGAAACAACGGCAGATGGATCTATTTGTTGTTGCCCTAAAGACGCCGCTAGGCGTGATGGGAAACTACAACAGAGAAAATCAATCTGCTGTTGCCCTTAAGACGCCACAAGGCGTGATGGCCTCTGACTGCTTGGTCGGTCTTTGGCTAAGGACGGAAGAAGAAGAACTGTACATATATGTGACATCTTTTTATTAAAAAAAACACTGATATCCTGTTCACCGAACATAGTGGCAACCATGTATTATAGTTTGGTTAGTGCCTTATGACTTGAAATTTCATGCTTGAAATAAATTATAAATAGAACAAGTATGTGCCTAACAAGAAGTTCACCACAAATGTCGCAAAAGATATGAACAAACCTGAAAGAATAAACAAGTAATAAATGAATTAATGAAACAAGTTACAGTATATACATTTATAACTCAACTCCAGCCAAATTCTTATAAGATATATTATAAAATAAACCATATAACTAAAAAACAACAAATTTATAATACAGTCTTGTAAAAGGTACTATTTGTGAATCGGGGTAAAAGTGCAGTAATGATTATTTCATGGAACGTATGGTTATCAATAGTCAAGAGATATACAGTACACTTATACAACAACAAGAGAAGGTACATAATGAAGCTTACTGTGAGCACTCTATGGAACCAGGCACAGCAATTATCTGTGACAGCAAAGCATGCTTGATATCAGTGGGATTCAACTGAATGGTGATGACATAATTATGTCAATTTTTTCTGTGCTGTTACTTCTTTATTTTCTTCTTCCACCTCCTCATTTTTCCTTTTACATTATTCTTTGTTTTTTTTCTTTAGTTATGTGAATTGTCATATGGAGTTATTGGGTTTGGTGCCTAGAGGGCTGTAGCTATTATTCATTTGTTCTTGTTCCCTCTGGTTGCATAAGATCATCATGTGCCCTCCAAGTACTAATAGTCTGTATGGTTTAATAAATGTTTGTCTTTTTTTTTGTTATTTGATTCACTCTTAAAGTTATACAGTTACAGTCTTACATCTGTCTTTGGATCTATATTTATTGCTAGTTATTTAATTCATATCTTCATACAGAACTAATCTCATCTTGTTGCAGAGTAAATATGAGGATTCTCTTGGCTGTTGGTATGGCAGGTACATCGGTAATGGTGAGTGTTTAAATTTTTAATTGTTATTTTCAGGCTGTTTTGTTGTGTGGAGAAAACATGGAAAATCAACAAAGTCTACACAAAGCATTCTACATTTATAAATAGATCCTTCTTAACTCTTTCAGTGTTTAGAAAAAAATGTACTTTGTCCCAATCAAAAACTCAGCCACCTTAGTGTGTGTTTACAGTAGTCTTTTGCAAATACATTTGTTTGTGATGTTCATGTACATAAATATTTGTGATGTTATACATGAAAATGACTTTAAATGTATGTAGATTACTGGTGTGCATAATGTATGAATGTTTTCATTTAAAAATTATTAGGTGTGCAAGGTAAAGTAGATGTTGAAAGAAAATGATGAAACAACAATGCCAAAACTACTTTCCATGATTTAGCACTGCCCTTAGTTAATCCAAATAAAAATCACCAAAATAGCAGACATATTCTAATTACTCTTAAGGGCATGCACTACAGTGAAAACTAACTTTTGTTCTAATAATATTTTCACACTTTTTACATACTCAAAGGATACAGTGTATGTCCATAAACCAAATTCTGCAGTTTATTTTGTTAAAAAACATGTGGTTACCATGGTAACCAAAACAAAAACAAAAACATCCGCCATATTGGATTTTTCACAAGTTTTCAAGTGTAAATATCATGTTTCCTGTCAATCAAAGTTTATCAAATTGCACACACGTTGTGACTGGCAATTAAAACAATTGATCAGAAGCTTATTTTGGTAAGTTTAAAATTCTATTTTTAATGATTTAAAAAAAAAACAACATTATATTTGAATGAAAAAATATATTAAAACATATTTTAAAAAAATATATTTTAAAAAATTACCAAAATATCAAAATTCTTTCCTGATCATATAAAGATATATATGTGTACTACATGCATTCCAAATTTGATAAAGGTCTGGTAGACAGGTTGTTAGTTTTTTAATTTTTTGTTAATAAAAAGCTAGTTTTAAGAAAAATGCATTTTACTCACAGAGTGCCTTGTCATGTCCAATATACTCCATTCTGGGCGCTGAATGTGTCTAAAATTGTCCAGCACTGTATGCTGCATCTCCTTTAGCTAGCTTCCTGCAGCTCCTCCTCTCACCTTTGTCTTGCATCTTGCCTAATTTTTCTTCTTTTTACAAGTTTGTTAGCCTCCTATTTCTGGCTGTTGGCCAGATATTTCCTTAATCGCACCTGTCCAAGGCGTTTCGAGTTTGTTCCAGATGCTTGGCCATACAGCTTTTTTATTTCTACACTGGCTAAAGGACCAAAGTTGAACTCTCCAATGGCCACGAGGACACTGAATTTGACCCTTTTTAATGACACAAATGTCCGCTTGCTGCAACGACTCCATATAACATTGTGGAGGCTTTCATTTGCATTTTGAGTTAGCTCACACTGCTTGAGCAGATGCTGATCAGTAAGACATTCATAAATAGGGGCTAAGTGCTTATGGAGCAGGTTGTAGTCTAGCGGTGTGTGAACTAGGGTCTCGTGGGGTCCAGCAGCTTCTCCTTTGGCCATGGAAGCCTGATAGAATCACCAGTAGTTTTCACCTGGCAGACAAAAATTATGTTGGGGTTTGTCGTTTGTTGAATACCCATGGTAGAGAGAAGCTTGTTTCATGTCTCGGGCTGTACTATGCTGGCGGATGGCTCTGGTGTAGTAAATACACAGTTTTCATATGGCATTTTGGGTCAGACAACCATGGCCATTTCCTACAAGGGTGACTTTTTGTTTTCTGCAATCAGTAATGAGTGTCCTCAGTGCAGTGCCTAATCGCTTTGCGACATGGTTGATGCACTCCTCTTTTGTTATGTCAACTTCTGGACCATACGGTTTGATGTCGCAGAGTCTGTTGTAGGCCTTGGAATTGCCATCTGATAGCAAAACAGTTTAGTGTAGCTTGTGATTTGCCATTGAACGAAGCCAGAGAACCTCGCAGGCTTTTACCTCTATCATTTCGGCTGACCCTTCGTAATTACGGCAGCAGTCCTTCAGATGCTCTGCTTTCCATTTTTCAGATTTTTAAGGTTGGTTTTTCAGTTGCCACTGACCAGTAGTCTCGCAGGTGTGACAGAAGGAAGACATAACATGCGTATCGATGACCATGCCAGTCAAGATGTTGATAAAACTGCCAACACCTATCAGTGACTTATGACCTCTAGTTAGCCAAGTTGCATCAAAGCTGACAGCGATGTCAATGACTTTTTAAAATTAATGGTACGATGCTGACTCTTAGCATGTTCAGCTCTGACGATGCTGACGGCACGTTGAAATAGAGTTGTGCATGGTATCCAAATGATCAAAAATTTGATCTGCATATTTATGGAGTGTTTTCTGGTGCAGGTCAGGGAGGTCTAAGTTCTCACAGAAGAGATTGAAAGTAGATGGGCCCATTCCAGACATGAGGGCACCAAGAACAGCAGATTTGTTGATTTTTAGTCCCCAAGGGCCGCAGCCTTCTGGTTCCCTCTCGGGTGTGTACGTTCCAGAAATTTCTTTTTCACATGTCTAGCACACAACTTCCAGGAAGAGGGAGAAACCCTTTGACCTGGTGTTGTCAGTTCTTGTGTGCAATGTGCTCTGCTTGCACACGTTGCAACACACATTGCTGAGAACATTGTTGATAAAAGAAATGTCCACAATGGTTCTGTACATAGGTTTAGGTTGAGCACAGACAGTGTTATGAGAAACACCATTCTTGCTCGCGCTCAAGTTCATTTTTATATCAGATCGACTTGGGCCAGCGGTGAAAGGCACTACTGGATCAGCGATTTGAACTAAAGGCCTATCGGATACTGGTATGCAGACATATGTTGATGATAAGCCTACATCAGGTTGGTTATCATTCACCTCTGATTCGATCGTAACATTGCTGGAAATTACACACTTTCAACGTGCTCAAGCGGCACAAAGCTGCTTTGCTTTCTTACCTTTTCTTCCCATATTGAAGTAATAGAACATAATTTAATGAGATTTAGACTAATCAAGAGAAAAATGTCAAACCACATTCAATAGAACAAAATTATTTGTTTACGGGCGGAAGTACCTGTCGTTATATTCCGGATTTGCGCAGACAAAGCAGCGCGTTGTTATGGCCAATCAGAAATATAAACACCAATGCCTCATGAATGGGCCTTGACTGAGAGAATGGTGTCACTGTGTGACCTCTCCTTATAAGGAAGTTAGCGTAAAATGATGCAATATTTTGAATGCCAAATCACGCAGAGGTATGTGAAATAAAGGTTTCGAATTTGCTATAAACCTTGAGACAAAGAAATTCCCTTTTCGGCGATACCAAATACTTTGCGATGCGCTCAGCGTAAGTAAGGTATCATTGAGAGACAAATCGTGCATTTTCGGCACAAATTTGCAAATCATAGCTTGGGGGTAGTGCCGAAAATATGCGTTTTGACACATCAAATGCATTTTTTATGTCATAAAACTTTGCTCAATCGATTCCTCGATGATTATTTAATAAAATAAGCTCAAAAGTAAAAAATCGATATTTTGTACCTAAAACCCGATTTTCACTGCCGTGGGATGCCATTAAAGCAAGTGGTGTTTTTCCCATGTTTGACGTAAGAATTGTTTGTCACTTTGAGTTTACAGAAATTATCAAAGTTTAAAAAATAAGTTATTTGTTATATTTGTAAAATATGTTGTTGAATAATGCTTTTTGTTCATGTTTTATATTCTTATTATCTTGATTGATCTTTATATGCTTTAGTAATTGTTTTCTTGTGATAAAATATGTTTTAGTAAACACAATTAGCGTGTTTATAATAGATAATACCCTATTTATTTTACTTTCAGGTTTTTATATATGGATGTGTATGTGAGTGGGCATCCTTCTACAACAAGTACTTCTATGTGTCTCTGTGTATTTTAAATGGCTTCTTGCAGTCCACTGGCTGGCCAGTAGTTGTGGCTTGCATGGGAAACTGGTTTGGGAAAAGCAGGTATGTTTAAAAAGTTCCAATCATGTTCATGCATTAACTGTCCAGAATTGGCCCTGTTTTGTCTGGGCATGAAGCCAGTTTAAAACAAATTAAAGTGAATTTTCCCTCTTCATTCCCATAATTTGAATTGCAAAGGAAAGGAATTTGTAACCATAATTTTTTTCCAAAAGTGCTGGGCACGTTTGATATAATATTTAGATAACTCTGGACATTTTTTGTTTGTTTTCTTTTAAATACTGGATGAGTTTTCTGCAAATATGCAGAGAAATGTTAAAGGTCATAGTAAATGATGGTTAAATTTACTTAAGAGAAACATCCCAACAAGAAATGAACGCTTATGTGAGAAATGGCATTGTTAGTGGATAGGACAAACATTAAGGAAACCAGCAAATAGGTAGTCCATGCTTGAAATCTGCAGGGTATAAGAAATAGGCAGAAACCAAGCTATATAAGAAGATGAATGGATTCAGATATGAAGATATGAGGAAAATAAAGAAGACATGAAACAAATTTGAACAGTAGGAGGAAGATAGGAGGTCGTTGTATGAAGGTCTGTGCTGCCCAAAGAGCTGAAAGGAAAAAGAAGTTAGAGGCTTACTCAGTACAATAATAAAAAAAAAATGAAAATCAAAGAGTGAGGATTTAAATTATTTATTTGCAAGAAAGATCATTCAAAGATCAAGACAGAGGTCAAGAAAATTGTGTAGTTGATATGATGAGATATGATTTGAACACTACGGTATGAGAAACTTTCTTATGTGAGTTTGGAAGTTTTCTTCCTGCATCAGTTACTCCCATTCAGAAATAGTTCTAGCACATTTTGTAGCAGTTTGAAGCTGTCTGATTGCATTTTCTGAAAATACATAAATCTCAACTAGATCTTTCAGTGTGTATTTTTTCCCCCAATTTTCTTAGTGGTTCACATCAACCATTGATTTCAGTCTTATTAAAAAGTAATTTTGTATCTTTAACATTCTAATGAGACATGCAAATGAAGGTAGGTCTCCTTTTAAAAAATCTGAAATAAAATGTTTTGTATGCTCATGACTGCTAAGGTATCACTGTATATGACACCTTGGAAGGATTTGAATGTCTCAGTGACTCCAAGAGCTTGTGACTGCAGTACACCAGCTGCCAGAAGTCTCCCAAACTAGATAGATAAAAAGAAAGGAGCCACGCCACGAGATACTCCCACGTTTCAGCTGAAATGATCATAAACCTTTTATGCTTTGTTAATGCATGAGGCTACATTATCAGCTGGTCCACTTGAAGTATGTCTGCACCAAAGCGTTTCATATGCTCTTAGTGTGGTGGTTTCTGTAGCAGTTTGTTTTACCAGAATGAGGTTGTCAACCCTAAGCACAACCTTTGCTTCTTATGACTTGTCTGAGGAAGCAGTTCTTTTTTTTTACTCTTCAGAGTCCCTGCGAACCACATGGAATTTTTAGTTGAAAGACGGTGCTTTATGACAGCAGCCCACCACTGATAAAAAGAAGCTGTAACAGAGGCATGGACAATGAAAAGGGAAATGAAAGGCACAAGAAAAACTTGGCGAAAAGTCATTTCAAGATAACTGACTGCCATGGGAAAGAGCTAGAATGACTTTGACTGGCTTTTATAAATGTATCTGAATGCAGAAAAGTTTTATGTGTTTTATACAAGAACAGAGTATACATGTTAATATGTTTTACTTATGTAAGTTTGATGTAAAATGTTGTACTTTCAGCCGGGGCTTTCTGCTAGGCATTTGGAGTTCCTGTGCTTCAGTAGGAAATATAATAGGAGCGTTAATGGTTACTTCAGTTTTGTCTTATGGCTACCAGGTACAGTTTGAATGCATTTTTTTCTTCAGTTTTATCTGTGTCTTTGATGTATCATTTAATCTGTCAGATTTTGATTATGTACTAGCATCATGTTCATAATACGGCTCTTAAACGTTTTATTTGTTTTTGTTTCATAAGTAATTTCTAGTTGTTCATATTATCTGACTTGCTGGGAAAACAGGCAGGGTGCTATTACCTTCCATGATTACTTTCACAGTATGCATTTCTGATGACAGCATGTGTATTGCTTTCGGGGTCTTTCCTGATCTTCTTTGGACTGATCCCTTCACCAGAAGATGTTGGTAAGAAGTTATTATTTTGGGATTCTGCAACTACTATGATGTGTGTAAATAAATCAACATCTGCTTCAATATCTAGAGAGATTTTAATTTACCTAAGCCCTTTGCTTGTTTTTTTTAGACCGTAATCTTCATTCAGAAGAACTGAGATTCTGGTTTCTTTCTCCCCCACTCTCTCCTCTCTCTGCCTGCCTGTCTATCTGTCTGTCTGTCTGTTTGTTTGTTTGTTTGTTTGTCTGTAATTCATTTGTGCCTTAAAATGTCATGGGGAAATGCACTTTCTCTGAAGTCAGATATTTTTCTTCTAAAGACTTGTGATGATAATTCATATAGCTGCATTCTTTTGGACAGATGAAAGCATGTTTTTTCGTCAGTAAAGATGATGTATGGTGCTTTTATCTTGTGAATACACACACACACACACCTTTCTTGTGTCATCACTGGAATAATGCTCATGTCAGAGTTGATTTTGTCATCTGTTGTGTGAATTGGATTGAAAACTGTTACACTTTGTTAATTACTTATTGATACAACACGATTATGCTTCAAAGGTATGTGTGTTCAAGTCTACATCATCGCCACCTAGGCTAGTAATAAATATGTGTTACTACTGTCACGTCTAGAATATTGAGTGCGTGTGTTGGTTTAGTCGTTTACACCACAGGTACGTACACAAGAGTCATGGATGGTTGTAAACGACTGGTGACATTTAATACTGGTTTATTCACGTCACAACACATTGATATAAAATGCACATAGTCAGGATACAGTTCACAGCATAACACGAAATATATCTTAACACATAAGGACTGCGCACTCGGCAGTTACTATGAGATCACCGCTATAAAGTATCATCAATAACTCAGCGCTATCTCTTCCTCAACAATTATCCTCTCACAGGAAACAATGGCCTTTATATAATTCATCAGCAACTATCCTCTCACAGGAAATAATGGTCTATATATGTATTCATCAGCGCTTTAAAGTATCATCAATAACTCAGCGCTATCTCTTCCTCAACAACTATCCTCTCACAGGAAACAATGGCCTTTATATAATTCATCAGCGCTACAAAGTGTCATCAATAACGATCCTCTCACAGGAGATCATGGCCTTTATATAATTCATCAACAACTATCCTCTCACAGGAAACAATGGCCTATATATATATATTCCTCAGCGCTTTAAAGTATCATCAATAACGATCCTCTCACAGGAGATCATGGCCTTTATATAATTCAAAATGGCCTACACAAAATCTTCAACTACTGTCCTCTCACTGGAAATAATGGCCTTTAAAGACTGCACACTGCAGTTATCAAAATGGCCTACACAATAATTCAAACTGCAGTTTTATACTACGCTGTACCCACAGCGAAAAATCCGTCGACATATTAACTTCAGCACTGTACAGGCATTTCACACTTCCCAAAAACACTGTCTTGACCTACCCGGTCAAAATGCCTAAACACTCTCTCCAGATAACACACTCGTTCCGCTCAAAAGCAGTCACGAGACTTCCTCACGGTCAACACAACTCAGTCAATCAATCATCTGCGGGCTAGCCGCAAACTATTCTCACCCGCTCAAAACATTACAGAATAAATATATCTCACACTTGAGATGATCAGCGTTTTTCCACGCCTGCTGTAATCTATCTCTCGAAACTACCACGAGATATTTTCAAAACAATTCAATAGCCAACAAGCAAACAAGTGCTCCAACTCAGAATCTATCTTGACTACTAATATACTCAGATTTACGTCCCTTACACCAGTTCTGTTCTTAACACTTATATATAATTAGTTGTATGGTCAGAGCTAATACTGTGTTCGCTATGTTTATTAAGGTCTGGAGATCCCATCAGAAGATACATCAGAAGATTTTAACAGGAGTGCCAGCATTAACACAGATAGCAGAAATCAAAGGGGTAGGTACTGAAGAAAGCTAGAGAAAGTTTGAATATGATAAGGAAGCTATTTTTATTTCATGTAAAAAATTACAAATGTGCTGAGATTGTGGTACATTTTCTGGAAAGAAAGAAAAATAAAGAGAAGTAAGCATATCAAAAATTAAGGAAACCATGAGGAAAGTGAACAGGCATATTAGACTGAACCTACTACATTTTGATAGATAGAATTGTAGATGGTCAAGAAAAAAATGCTTGTAGCAGTCAACCTCAGTGCCTTCCAGTACTGAAGAAGCAGGTCAGCATTTCAAGTTGTTGTTTTTTTATTTCATAATGATCAGAAAATTATTATATTTTTTTAAAGAAAATTAAGATAGAGGCAAAAGTTGTTGAAAGTGTATGAGGATAAACAGTACAGAAAATCAATGTACACTATTGTCGCGAGAGGCGAGTAATTCTGCATTTAAATTCTTAAAACCTATTGCCGATATTTTGTCAATAAATTTCTCAAGGTATGAGAAAGCAGTCGGTTATCTAAACCCATTGTTCACAATAGACAGCACTCAGCATAAGCCCTGGAAACGCAACAAATTTCGCATGGAATGTTTTCACAACAAGGAGACATTAGGTCAACAGACTATCGAGGTAGAAGCCAATATGACTCGGTTGTGTTTACACAAGGGAAGTAATACACAAGTATTATTTTGCCTAGTAACAGAGCATAATGGACTACCAGAGACAGTTCAGCGAGCATGTTTTACAATGCGTATTGTGGTCAGTCGGATCTCATGGAACATACAAAGTAATATTGGATTAACGGAGACCCAAAGTCTGAACGAAGATCAACATGAAAAGAGTAAAGAATACGTCATTATAGAAAGACTATTAAACGCTGCACAGACATCAGATGGACAGGAGATGGCGAGGCAAAACACGAATGCGATCATAGCAAAACATTGCAGAACTTTACATACGAGGGGTGTTCAGAAAGTAATGCACCACATCGTTTTTCTCAGCTAATAATGAAGATAGAAGCATGGAATTTTGCACATTTTAAATATGGCATGTGCCAATTGTGTGCACAAAATTGCACCGCAACCGGCCAAATAATACTGCTGCCCTAAACCGTTGGAATGGAGCGTGTTAGCAACTTGCATTATAAGAAGCGAATTGTGATAGAATTTTTCGTTGCAGAGAATTAAACTGTGGTGAACATTCACAAGCGTCTATGTGATGTGTATGGAAGTTTTGCAGTCGACAGGAGTACAGTCAGTCGCTGGGTTCAGAGAATCAAAGAATCAGGAAGTGGAGATACGGAGCTGCTTGATCGGCCACGCTGTGGACGTCCTGCCACAGCCACCAACGCAGAAATGTTGAAATGCGCTGAGGGCATTATTCTTACTGATAAGCGAATCACTACCCAACAATTGGCCTTACAGCTGTCAGTCAGCATTGGTAGTGCAAATGCAGTTATAAAAACTCTCGGATTTTCTAAGGTTTGTGCAAGATGGGTTCCTCGAAGTCTCACAAATGAGCACCGATTTCAAAGGAAAGCAATTTCTTCTGAATTGTTGGAGCGTTTCAATGCGGATGGAGAGAACATTTTGGCTAAGATCGTTACAGGTGACGAAACCTGGGCACATCATTTTAAACCTGAGACAAAAAGACAGTCAATGGAGTGGCATCGTCTGCAATCACCACGAAGAAAGAAATTCAAGACAATTCCTTCAGCTGGAAAGGTCATGATCACTGTCTTTTGGGACATTGAAGGTGTGATTCTTGTGGACGTTATGCCAAGAGGAGAGACAATCAATTCGCAAGCTTACATTAAGACATTGAAAAAACTCAATCAACGTTTTCGCAGAGTTCGGCCGCACAAGAATCCAGCAGACCTGCTTCTCCTTCACGACAATGCGCGACCTCACACAAGTCTGGCAACACGGGAAGCAATCACCAAATTGGGTTGGACCGTACTACCCCATTCACCCTATAGTCCCGATTTGACACCCTCTGATTGTCATCTATTTGGTCCACTTAAAGATGCACTCCGTGTGAAAAGGTTTGAAGATGATGAAGGAGTGATTCATGCAGCGAAGAAATGGCTACATGATCAAGACAAAATCTGGTACGGGCTAGGAATACATGCCCTTGTTTCGCGCTGGCATAAAGCTGTACAAATTGATGGGGATTATGTTGAATAATACCGATGTTTACAAGACATATCCATGTATACTGTGTATAAATTTCATGCTTTTTGAATAAACAACTCCTGAGAAAAACGATGTGGTGCATTACTTTCTGAACGCTCCTCATAGTAATGGGGACGGGTTGTCTGACTGAAGTAAGACGAACGAAACTCCACATGACATCAGAAGCGAACACGGGAAATCGCCAGCGGCCATGTGGACACTATAAAACCCAACGAAATTCGTCTCTCAGTAATGGTAAGAGAAATCATTCCGCCCGACCCGACTTGTTTCTATATTTCACGAGGAAGATTCAGGACATGAAGTCAGTGATTTCTTTATATGGAAACCAAGATTAGTGAACTATAGCTTGTACATTATTATTATACATCTATCTTAACTTCAGTTATATATATATATACATATTTTCCATAAACATAACACTGTAAATACCAGTCACGTTTTACTATAATACTATATTTTACACTAGTAAGTACAGGTTGCAATAAACACTGAGCAGAGAATTATTATATTTATAAGAGTGCACAGTTTCCAGTAACTATAACGAGGTAAATCCCAGACACTTTTCTAGTACTCGCTACATTACCCGTTAACAGTGCAGTAAACACCGCGCAGTCTTTCATTATAGTAATAAGATTTCACAGACAAGAACACACTGCATGCGTAGCATAGGTTATGGAGTACTTATAAGGCGTTATCATTTTATCCATCGCATTGGTAGAGACAGGGGACCTTTGAGATAACTCAGCCTTCGTCTTACTACCCTGGCGGGCGTAAATCACGGGACAAGCTAATGAGTAGGGCCAACCAGATATACTGCGACGACACGTATCTCACAGATATTTAACGGCAACAAACCTACCAATACTCAACGGGGGTTAGAAAGGAATTTGCCAGGCGGCGAAGGATACTTTCTGTCATCAACCACCCACACAGAAAAGTAAGCAGAAAATACCTAGAATAATGGCTGCATTACTAAGAGCTGTCTACGTGAATTATTGATCAGAAGTAGCAGTAGCCTACGGACGATTGTCATTACAACAAGTGCCTTTGAGAAATCTTGATCAGAAGTTGCAGGAGCAGACGGACGATCTTGTAAACCCAGTGCCTACGAAAAGTATTGAGATCCTAAATTACCTGCGGTAATGGGCAGACTCGCCAAGTAAAACTGATGCGCCAACGTATACAGATATATAACATATTTATATCAAGCACCACATGAGCAAAATATCTTCACCACAAAGGGACATCTGCATACCAGACGAAGTCTCTACAGAAAAACGTTGCGGTCTACATAACATATGAACACGCCACCCCAGCCGCTCATTTCATTGTCAACACTCGCATCGTGAAGAACAAAAGATCAGGCCATCGACACCCGAAGAAAGTCAGTGAGCCGGACAATGTTATTGAATGCAGACAAAGACATGTTCATGGCGTACAAACACCCAGAGTTTTATTGACAGTCAGTCAGAGACCAAGAAACAAGATATCCTTTTTTAGTATTTAGGACTCGCTTAAATTCATCATCATCATCACATAGTATAGACTTAAGATTCATTTGTGTATTTTGCATTAACTATTATCTTCTTTTCCAGGTATAGTTAATGTTAGTTCTTATTGCATTTGTGTTATTGTAATTGGATGTTGTTACCTTTAAGTAATTCAATAAATGTTGTAGTTGTGTTTGCATTACCAACACACGTTAATTACATATATAGAGAAGGAAAGAAAGTGTGCGAGAGAGACATACAGTTCTTCCTTTCTTCCTCTTCTGTTCACTCAGTGTAATAGGGGAGGGGGGGGGGGGGCTCGCTAGCATTATAATAGAGAGGGGGGATAGAGTGGTAGGAGTGACAGTGTCACGAAATCAAGAATCACTGAGACTATCTGCTGGGAACTTATCCTCAAATCTTACATTCACCTTCTCCCACTCCTGCTGCCTACCTTCAACTGGTTGCCAGGCAATTCTGAGCCATTGACAACGTCGGCACCACAACGAGAACTCTCTTTGGTTAACCTTCGGGTTAATCCTGTGACAACTATCTTTCCATCATCAAAGATATCAAAGATTTTGATCTATATATCATTTTTTTTTTCTGAAAGGCTCAACTGTTTTCAAGATGCTTGAGCTCAGTATTTCAGTTTTTAAAATCTGTTTTCCTCCCTTCTATTCATTCTGTTATTGAAATAAAAGATAATATAATTATTTTTTTCTTCACCTTTTCATTATTTTATTTCAACTCTTCAATCATGACTTCTATGAAGCACTTCTAAGTACCATCAACACAATACCCAAGCATGACATAATAGTAGTCATGGGCGATTTTAACGCCAAAGTAGGTGACAACAACGATGGAGTACAAAGATATCTCGGTACTCATGGCATAGGCTGTATGAATCAAAATGGTGAAAGACTTCTAGAACTTTGTAAAATATCAAACCTCGTTGTGGTGGACACCATCTTTCCACATAAGAATATCCACAAGATAACATGGAATTCACCTGATGGCAGAACTAAGAACCAAATAGATCACTTCTGCATAAGCGCGAAATTTCGCTCATCAGTTCAAGACGTCGGAGCATACAGAGGTGCAGAGATCGGAAGCGATCATAACCTCTGCATAGCTAAACTGAGAATTAAACTGAAGAAGTTATACCAACCGAATAAAAATAGAAGAATAGATGTACACAGACTGCAATCAAATGATGTAAAAGAGGAATATAATGTCAAAATGAACAACTATTTCGATGCTTTAGGCAAAATTGACAACGATGTCACCACCAAGACAATCGATACTAAATGGGAACAACTGAGAACAGCAATGACAGAAGCAGCTGTAGCGACCACCGGATACCTAGTACATAAAAAGAAAAAAAAATGGATGAGAGAAGATACTTGGGATAAAATACAAGAAAGGAAAACAGCAAAACTTAAACTACTAGCGGCAAGTACACATAATGCAGTTGAATCTTGCAAACTAACTTATAACTTGTTAAATAAAGAAGTGAAGACAAAAACTCGAAGAGATAAAAGACATTTCATCAATGAACTGGCCGTAGAAGCTGAAAATGCTGCAAGAACTGGTAATGGTAGGTGCCTTTATCAAATTACAAAACAACTATGTCACCAGCCTACTGATATGGAAACACCTGTTAAAGATAAATTAGGGAATCCAATACCAACAGAAAAAGAACAAATGAAGAGATGGGCTGAGCACTTCATAGAGGTGCTAAACAGACCACCACCAACAGTAACACCTGATTTTAATAATGAAACACCCTCAACCACCTTGCCAATAACTTGCGATGAATTCACGCTGGACGAGATCAAACAAGCTGTTAAAAGATTTAAAAATTTTAAAGCTGCTGAAGTTGACGAAATTTCAGGCGAAATGATTAAAGCAGTTAATGACAACAACCTCTTGAGAATTTTAGATATTATAAATGAAGTATGGAGAGAAGAACAGCCACCACAACAATGGAAAGACAGTATTATTGTAAAGTTACCGAAGAAAGGTGATCTATCAGACTGTAATAACTGGCGTGGTATATCTCTATTATCAGTACCTGGAAAATTATTATGTTGCATGATGTTAGAAAGACTTAAATTGCATGCTGACGAAAAGATCAGAGAAGAACAAGCGGGT
Organism: Oreohelix idahoensis; assembly: GCA_024509875.1. Taxonomy (NCBI): domain Eukaryota; kingdom Metazoa; phylum Mollusca; class Gastropoda; order Stylommatophora; family Oreohelicidae; genus Oreohelix; species Oreohelix idahoensis. The sequence goes on along the minus strand of JAMPIV010015024.1, from coordinate 115,110 downwards.
TTCAGGCCGAAACGATCATGTATTGATCAAATATTCACACTAAGAACAATTATAGAAGAATCAGTGGAAAGGCAATCGCCACTTATTATCACCTTCGTCGATTTTCAAAAAGCCTTTGATAGTCTACACCGCCCATCATTGTGAAAGATACTTACAATCTATGGTTTTCCAACAAAATATGTGAATATAATCAAAGCGCTATATGACAATGCAAGATGTTGTGTTAGAACAAATAAAGGGAATACAGAATGGTTTACAGTAGAAACAGGGGTGAAACAATGCTGTATTATGTCACCACTACTTTTTGGAATAGCTATTGATTGGGTTATGAGAAACTATACCCACAATGAACAATTAGGTATAAAATGGACAAATGGAAAATTCCTGGGGGACCTGGATTTCGCAGATGATTTAGCATTCTTAAGTTCAACACCCAGACAATCCCAAGAAGCAGTAAATAATTTGTGTCATCTTTCGGTTAAAATAGGTCTCCAAATAAATGCCTCTAAAACTAAAGTTATGAACTTTTCTAACGAGACCTTTAATATCATCCTGAACGGGGAAAAACTACAGAAAGTTGAAAGTTTCAATTATTTAGGCAGTAAAATGACTCAGGATGGTGACACAACAAGAGAAATTCATACTAGAATTGCTTTGGCAGCTAGCGCCTTCAATAGATTATCTAACATTTGGAAATTACGATCATTGAATATACATACCAAGCTTCGTCTGTTTAATTCAAATGTTATCTCAGTGTTAACATACGGCTGTGAGAGTCGGAAAATAACAAAATCATTGGAGAACAAGCTGAATACATTCGAGAACAAATGTCTTAGAAAACTCATGAACATCAGTTGGAAAGAATTCAAGACTAATCGACAAATAAGAGAAGACTCTAAGCAGAAATATGTCTCCAACTATATAAGGAAAAGACGCTTCAGAAGAATACATCACCACAGCAAAAGTGCGCATGCAGGATTCACTGCAAGGCCTTGAAAGTTGGTCCAGAAAGTGGTTGCTCAAAATAAATGAACACAAAACTACACACACTATTTTTACCTTGTCAAATAAACCCCAGCAAGCAAAGCTACAACTAAATGGGCAGGCAGTACGAGAAGATGAAACACCAACATACTTAGGAATCACACTAGACCGCCGAATGACGTGGAAATCACAGATAAACAAAATACAGCTAAGGGCAAAACTTCGCATGACCATCATGAAAAAGTTAGCTGGTACCACATGGGGTGCTGATGAGAATATCCTCAAAAAGCTGTACACAGGCAGAATCAGATCTGCTATGGAATACGGCATCACAGCTTGGTCGACGGCAGCAAAGTCAAATTTTGACAGAGTAAACAGACTCCAAAATCAAGCAGCACGTATTATAACAGGGGCCCTAAAGTCCACACAAATCAACCATATGGAAAACATTATAGGGCTACAGCCAATGGAGGATAGACGTGACAGCAGAGTCCTACAACAAGCTGAAAAATTTAAGAGACTCGAAGGACACCCCATGTTCCAAAGAATGAATAGGCTAGGAAGAGGCAGGCTCAGGCGAACTAACTTTGTAGCCCAAGCAAAAGAAAAATTAGCAAAAATACCATGCTAGCAAGCTCAGTTGCAAAGAAAATCCCAACAAGCTCAACTATCCCACTGTGGAAAATAAGATGCTTTCCTGAATTAAAATCTGATATTCCAGGCATTGAAAGTAAGGGAACACAGACAGAAACACAAAGAAAGTGTATAGCAACCAAGTATATTAACCAAAAATTCCCAGCAAATCTTTGGACACATGCATATACTGATGGTTCAGCAAAAAATGCAGTTGAAAATGGGGTGCCGGCATCCTCATAAAATTAAAAAATAGAATCCACTCTATGGCAATTGCCACGGGCAAATACTGCAATAACTTCAGTGCTGAAGTAGAAGCCCTGAAACAGGCAGCTGAAACTCTTATTGAATGCAAAGCACAGGCAGAAAAACAGATAGTAATCTTTACAGATGCCCTCTCAGTAATATCAGCGCTGAAGAGCCAACAAACTAAAGGATTGAAAGATCTGATAATCTCCCTTGAAAGACTGGCCAAATGCTTCAACAAGTGCACTATCCAGTGGATACCAGTCCATTGCAACATACCAGGTAATGAGGAGGCAGACAAACTTGCTAAGGAAGGAGACAACTTACGCAACGGCAAAGTCTATTATAAAGGCTACATTCAAGTCCAAATGGGAAAGAGAGCACCCGGGCCATTTGAAAAATGATGCATATCATCAACTATCCAGGAAAGAACAGGTCATCATTTTTCGGCTACGCACTGGACACAACAGATTGAGATACCATCTATACCACAAATTCAAGATTGGTGCAACAGATCTCTGCACCTGCGGTACCAGCCCGATGACGGTCGAACACCTCCTGCAGTATTGCCCAGCCTACAGTAATGAACGGAGTAGCATATGGCAACAACCCACTTCTGTCAACGAAAAACTGTTTGGAGATGTCGGGAACTTTGGGTTGACTACTGCCTTTATTAGAGTCATAAATGTGGAAGTCTGAAGGCGAACGAGGAAGAAGAAGAAAAAAAAATCATGCTTAAAATACATATGTTTTCTATTTGTTTACATTATTTTCATTTGTCTTATTGCTTGAAGAAGGTTCATGTGGTCAGAAGGCTGGTGGCATTTATGTCTTTGTCATTATATAAAATGAGTTATGTCATTTTTTCATGTCATATTTTACTATTATGTTTTTCCTTATTCTGCTTGAGATGGAGAAAATTCTTTGATATTATATAAACACTAAGTATTTCCACAAGGCCCCTGTCTACACATGTTCATGTATAAAATGTTTTGATATTATATAAACACTAAGTGACTTCCACAAGGCCCCTGTCTACACATTTCAAATTGTTACGGACTTCCTGAACTGTATTATTATAATTGAGAGTGTTCCTTCTGGTGTTTAATTGATATATTAAACTGTCCCATAACATTTTGTTCGTTGATCATTTTCATTCATGTGGGCTTGTTCGAGCATTAATAGTACTTCGTTTCTCATTCAATCGTTGGTGATGTTTGAGTTTATATTGATGCTCGTTGGTATAATAAAGTGTTAGGTTTGAACACAATGTTTGATAGAAATGATCGACAGTAAAACCAACACAACTGTAGAACTTCTGGAAGATACCTTCCTAACATATGTCATCGAACAAAGTCTTTGGATGACGACTTTCTGATTTATTCATGCGACACAAGATTACAGTATGAAGAACACATGTAATAAGTGATTCCCATTAAAGGAAACGATGAACATCACAGTTCGTAGTGTTTAGTGCACAAGACATTGTGCGTCCATTATTTAACCGTCATAATTATTGTCCATTATCCTTATCCAAATACTTAGCACAATTATCATATTTAAGCAGTATTAATACATTTCTGCTAATTATTCTGTTATTACTTAGGATCAATGCCTAACATTCACATCAGAACTTCGTCTGTATAATATTGTCAACTTGGCATCACTAGCCAGACTATACCAGCCATATCGCTTTCACTAGCTTTATACCTTAGCTTCGTGTTCGAAATTCTCGAATATCGCATGTATAAGTTCTTACGTTTTATTCTTAACGCTTTACATAATTATGGACTCACCGGTCCTTAAACACATATTATTATTATTAGCTTTAAAAGCATTCACATCCACGGTTATATATACATTAGTTAGTGGTTCTACCACATAATTCAAAACACTGCCATGTGCCCGAAGGCTACACTAAGACTCTCCCGTTTCTAGCTCTAACGCGTTTTACGCGTACCCTTTGAAGTCTAGTTAGTTGAGGTGTTACATGGTGCGACCATTCAAATCAAGATAAACCAAAATGTTCGTAGACCATGCAACAATCCTCAACACATATATAAAATGTTTTGATATTATATAAACACTAAGTGACTTCCACAAGGCCCCTGTCTACACATGTTCATATATAAAATGTTTTGAAATTATATAAACACTAAGTGCCTTCCACATGGCCCCTGTCTACACATGTTCATATATAAGTTTTTTTTTGCATTTCCCTACCCCTCGCACACAAGCCACACCCTTACATTCTAGCAGCTTGTGAGGAAAGTTTTTTTTTGCATTTAAAAAGCTAAATTTACATTTCAGTATTAACATTTGATAAAATGGCCATCACACGTGCAGTGTGAAATCTAGGCTTATCTATTTCATATACACCTTTTGCCATGTGTTATCCTCAGATCCTCTGTTGTCTATTGCAGATAGCTGTGGAAATGTGAGCTCAGATGACGACAACATTCCTGGTAGTAGGAAAAATGCTGGAAACTATGACCAGAATGTTGATTATGAAATACAGACAACTAAGCCATCCTCTATGTCATTCTGGAAGGCTTGTCTTCTGCCTGGTGTCATTCCAGTATGTTCTGCAGACTGTTTTCATGAGTTTCTTAATTATTTGTGTATTAACATGGTTAACCCAATGTTACTTAGACATACAGGAACTGCGATGCTTAATCAAGGATTTTAGGAAGTAAGAATAATAATTGCATATCAAGGTATTAATAATCACCTGTTAGAGAATTAGACCTCAATCAATGATAAATCAAAAGGGCTAAGGTTGCTGGAAATTGACATCAAATATCAGACTAGCGGAGATGGACATATGAGAAGATGCTTCAGGTGTGTATACAACCAGCGCCACAAGAACAATTAGCATTCATTCCCTTCGACATTTGCTGAGGGAGACTGAGTCACCTATTGGTATGCCTGGAGTGCAACGAGATTGCTTCTGAACAATAATAACAGTAACACATGTCTAGATTGGAATAGTAACGGCAGATAATCAGTCTGGATGTTGATCATATACTTATTTTGGAGATGGTCACTAAATTTGCTCTCTTTTTAGATACAAGGATTTAAAAAACAAACTGGTGACAGAAATATATCAATAAAGACTTTCAGGACAGAATCAAACAAGAGTCCTTTGACTTAAGATAAGTTTACAGCATTGTTTTTGTAATTGATGATGAAAAATATCGTATTCAACTTCTGTTGGGTTATAATTAGGATACAGTGTCTTCATGTCCAAATAATATGTTAAATTGCCCATAAGTGAAAGTGGCATCAAATCTCAAGTCCAGTTATTGCAAATAGAGCAAGATTACATAAATGATCCTGGAAGGTTCTACCAAGCTGGACAGGTTTGTGTGGGCAGGGGTCAGACTAAAGCAGACACTCTGGTCCTCCAGGTTGGGGGTTTTAGCATAGGGCTGAATCCCCTGTCTATGTAAAAAAAAATTGAAGTTACGGAAACAACAACGAATAAACAAACTTTGCTGCAGGACGGACATCCGGAGTCTAAGGCTCGTATGACTGTCAGTGGTGAAAGCCGAAAGGAAGCCACTGACACGAGAACGGACATCCTGACCGCAAAACATGATACAAGAATAGGATTTTTGAATGTCAGGACAATGAATGAGATGGGTAAACTAAAACAGATCACGGCAGAAATGAGAAACTATAGGTTACACATTCTAGGGATAAGCGAGAACAGATGGACAGGGGCAGGAAAAGTTAAAACAGCAACAGGAGAAACATTACTTTACTCTGGAAGAGAGGATGGACAGCACAATGAAGGTGTAGCCATTATTCTACAGAAAGGAATAGAAAGGACATTACTGGAATGGAAACCCATCAACAACAGACTGATAAGATTAAGATTGAGAGGTAGATTCACCAATAATACAATGCTACGCACCAACGAATGACAGTGATGAAGAGGTCAAGGATGAATTCTATCAACAACTGCAGAAAGAAATGGAAGACACACCTAGATATGATCTTATTATAGTAATGGGAGACCTCAATGCGAAAGTTGGTACACACAATACATATAATGAAAGAGTAATGGGGAAATGCGGCAGCGGAACAGCAAACGAAAATGGGGATAAATTAATAAGTTTCTGTAGTATTAACAACCTGGTCATTGGAGGAACACTTTTCTCACATAAAGAAATTCACAAATTAACATGGGAATCACCAAATGGTCGGGAAAAAAACCAGATAGACCACATCATGATTAACAGTAGATGGAGACATGCATTACAAGATGTGAAGGTAAGAAGAGGTGCAATTGTGGGAAGTGATCACCATTTAGTAGTAGCAAAACTAAAAGTGAAACTAAGAAGGGCTGGACCAACTGTAACTACACAGAAAAGGTTTGACATCAGCAAATTGAAGGACCCCCTTACCAGAAAAGCTTTCGCAGCTGACATAAAGAAACGATATCAATTTGCCAAAAGTCAGGAAAAGACATTGACTGATGATATGGACCAGAAATTCAACACAATTTCAACAATATATAAGGAAAGCAGCAAATCATGCTTGGGATTCCAGGAAAGGAAGAAGCAAGACTGGATAACATAAGAAACATTAAACACCACAACACTGAGAAAGGAAATAAAAAGAAAGAAAACAGAAATGAAGTCCTCCAGGTTAAAGCAACTATATAGCGAACAGTACAGTCAGCTGGACAAGGAAGTTAAACGCCAAACTCGAGCCAACAAAAGGAATTTCCTAGACGATCATGCAAGACAGACAGAAGAGGCAGCACTGAGAAATGAACAAAGCACAGTATACAAAATAACTAAATTCATCAGCGGAAAACGAGGTGCAAACAATATTACATTAGTAAGAGATAAGCAAGGAAATCTCATCACAACAGCAGAGGGACAGGAAACAAGATGGGCAGAGCACTTCAGAGAAACTCTGAACAAGGAACCACCAGAGACACAATTGAATGTGCCTGAGGCTGAAAATGATCTAGATGTAAATACAGACATTCCATGAAAAGAAGAAATCATCACAGCAATCAAAGGGTTAAAGAACGGAAAAGTTCCTGGCCATGATAACTTAAATGCAGAGCTATTTAAGACAGACCCTGAACTAGCAGCAGAACTATTAGAACCACTATTTGCACAAGTCTGGAAAACCGGGACAACACCATCAGAGTGGAACAAAGGAATAATTGTCAAATTGCCCAAGAAGGGAGATCTTGCAGACTGCAATAATTGGAGAGGAATCACTCTTCTCTCAGTTCCCAGCAAAATACTAGGCAGGATAATTATACAGAGAATTTCAAAAGCAGTAGACCACAAACTGAGGAAAGAACAAGCAGGATTTAGAAAGAACAGAAAATGTGTAGATCATATATTCACTCTCGGGAACATTATAGAGCAGTGCTCAGAATGGCAAAGACAGCTGTACATTAATTTCGTTGATTTTGAAAAGGCTTTTGACAGCATACATAGGGACAGTTTATGGAAAATACTGAGGGCTTATGGAATTCCAAGCTGCATAGTGTCAATCATAAAAAGCCTCTATGCCAAATTTACGTGTAGTGTTGGGCAGAGCAACCTAACCTTTGAGGTGAAGACAGGAGTACGACAGGGATGCCCCTTCGAAATTGTCCTCTTTTCACACATGCCTAAGAAAAATTCACAGAATCTTTTGGCCGAATACCATCACCAACCAAGATCTGCTTACTCTGAGCAAGCAAGAGGACATGCACACCATCATAGTTGGCAGACGCTGGAGCTGGGTTGGCCATGTCCTCAGAAGAGACCCCGATGCCATCACAAGAACAGTTATGTTTTGGACCCCTGAAGGAAAACAAAAGAGAGGCCGACCAAAAACAACCTGACGGAGGACTGTGTAAGCTGAGATGCAAAGAATGAACCAGAGTTGGGGCACTGTACGAAGGATGGTCACCGACCGAGCATAGTGGAATCAATTTGTTGTTGCCCTACAAGACGCCACTAGGCGTGATGGCCACTGACTGCTTTGACGGTCGGCGGCTAATTATCAAATAAGAAAGAAGAAGACATAAATGAAAAAGTGGACAGACAGTGAGGAACCTAATCACAAGAATAACTCTATCAGGCGGTGACCTTCATATGGAAATAGAAAGATGAGGGACCAAGAGAACAAGTGAAGGAAAAACACTGACAAAGTGAAGAAAGAAGATTGAAGATAGCCTTTAAAAAATGACTGAGATATAGAAGTTTGTGATCAGTGACTGTAAAAATAAGGAAACCAAGGGCAGTAATATACTGACTGACATCTTATGGTGGTTATAAAACTACCTCTAAGCTTGTAAATCCTGGTCTGAAATATTTTTCACTGAAAGAACAATGAAATTTAATTTTTTTAATTTTTTATTTTTTTATTTTTTTTTTAGAATGAGCATTTGAACAAGAAGTTTTGAGAATAACATATTTTTCAGGAAAACTGCTCAAAAGAGTAAATAATATAACAGTTTTGTAATTTAACATTGACTGAGACAGACATATTTAAAAGATAAATAGAAGCTAAGCACACAAAGATTCAATTTAAGGAAGAAAATAAAGAGATTAAACAGTGAAAATACTTTAGTTGGATTTATCATTGAAACATTTTGACAACATCGAGGAAAGGACTAAATTGTTCCTGAACAAAAATATTTTGTATTTTATGTACGGAACAGGAACATGGAACACAGCATAGGTTACTAAAAAAAAAGAACATATATTCATGGGCATTTGCTTAAGCAGTGTCCTACAAGTGAGAAAGCAGGAGTTTGAGAGAATAAAAGTTTTGTATGGAGAAGAATCAAAAGAGCCCACCAACAGCACATGAGAATTTACGAGCTGAAAATGATTGTCCACACACTGAAGAAATTGACCACTGCTTAACTTGTCATGGTCAGACATGGAAACAGGTAGAGAAAAAGAGAGGTAGATGAAGAAACATATGAAGAAATAACATTGTGACAGGACTGAAGGGTGGAGGATAGCCTGTTCAGAGATGGGAAAACAGGGAGAGGCAAGATGAAAGGAATTATATGCCTTATATATAATGGAGCCACAAACATTAATTAATTGAAAGAATGATGGTGCTGAGTTCCCTGATTGGCAGCACCATGAATGATGAACATTTATGATGATAAATATAATGAAATAAGCTTTGGCATTTAGCTTACCATGTCAGTAGCATGGGGACTACAGAAATTTATTGAAAATTGCTAATCATGTATCATTGAATTTATTGTATTTTCATGTTTCTCTGAAATAATATTCCACAGATTATTGCACTGTTATTTTCTTTGTCAGTATTCTATAGCTCACGCCTTCCTGAAACTTGTGAACTACTCGTTTTTCTTCTGGCTTCCATTTTACTTGAACAATGCCTTAAAGTGGGGTGAAGGTGACGCTGACAATTTGTCAACAGTTTATGATGTTGCTGGCATTGTAGGTAAGGAACATCACTCTTATTTTTTGTTGTGAGAGAAAATGGTAATAAATTAATAGAACTCTGGTCATGCAAGCATTATTATTTTTTGCTTAATTATGTTATTGTTTAACTTCTGTGGAATTCAGCCTAACTAAATTAGTGTAGTGAATTAGCTGAGCATCACAGAAAAGTCACTAAATCTGCATACAGTCATATAAAATACTGTAATGGTATAAGAACACATATGTTGATTGGACTTTCATAATCAAAAGTTGGAAAGATTTTACAGAACTTATGAGTAGAATCCATTCATTCATTACCCATCAGCTCCCCAAAGGAGTATAGGCGAACAAACTTATGCCAAGTCTTCATGTCCCATGCCATAGTTCAAGGTCTTGTCATGTCCTCTTTACTTCTTTCATCTAATTCTCCAGTTCTCTTTATAAATATGTTTTTCAGTCTCCCTCTGTCTCTCATCCTAGGGATTTTAGAAAAGGGACTTCCTTGTATTGCTATCAGCAGGTTTTCTCATGTCTCCTATCCATTGTCAGCATCTGCACCTCATTTCTTGTTCCACTGATACATTTCTGGTTCTTGTCATCAGTTTCACATGGGAGACCTTGTCATACTACTTCAATTTGTCTTCTCTATACAAGCACCAATTTATGGAAGTAACTTTGTTTTTGTTGTTTTCCAAGTTTCGGACTTGACATTTGAGTTAAAGATTTCTATTTATGTGTTGGACTTTTGATTTCTGTTAAATTCCATATATTTCCCAATGCGATGAATGCTGCTCTTACAGGAGAATATATTGATGAATGTAATGTATCAGTAATTTGTAGGATGGAGAAAGATCACAAAATTAAATATCTAAAGAACAGAAAAGAACCTCTAATACTTGCTTCTAAAGTTGAGAATACTTTACACCACATGAATAAAAAAGCATGACGCAGCCTATAAATATAGCAACATCCCTGCCCACTGCAAGATGTATGGAAATGAAGGTAGATAACTTGCCAAAGAAGGAGAAAGCAAAATCCAAACTGACGATATGGCAACATATGAAAAGATAAAATCAATAATTAAAAATAACTTAAAGAAAAGTGACATATGAAACACCAAGAGGCAGATGCAACAGAACCGTACTATTTCTTACCAAGAAGAAATCAAGTGTTAATTCTCAGACTGAGAACTGGCCAGTGCAGACTTAAACCCTCATCTTTTTAACAAATTGAAAATCAGACAGACAGATATGTGTCCATGTGGGGTGGATAAAAAAAACTAGAAAATGTATTCATTCATCAACTTTTAACTCCCTAAGGAGCATAGGCCTTCAGCAAACTTGTGCTAAGCCTTCCTGTCCTGTGCCATCAGCTCAAAGTCTCTCCGTGTCTTCTTCATCCCTTTCATGTCTGTCACATGTTCTCGTCGCCATGTGTTCTTTGGTCTTCCTCTACCTCTCTTACCTTGGGTATTCTAGAACAAGGACTGCCTGGTAATGCTATCAACAGGTTTCATCATTGTGATTGTGGGGGTCGGAGTGGCTAAGATGTATGGCGTCCGCCTTGAATTCTAGAGATAATGGGTTTGATTCCCAGTCATTTATGAAATTTTTTTTTTTCAGAACCAGTGGTCCTAATGATGTCATACTCCCCCCTGGTCTCCTGGGTAGTGAGATCAGATGCCAACTCTTCCCGGATAAGGGCAAAAAAATAGGAGGTCCCGGCTGCACACATTAAAAATCCCATGGCAGTTGGAAATCGTAAAGAGTAGGCCACAAGGCTGTTGCCTTGGCAAAATTTAAAAATTAGAAACCTACCCTCCATAAAAATATTTATTGAATGTGTGATTCCTATATACACACATTAGGATTCGCGCTGGTGCTACAAAGTTCGTGCACTGTGCTGAGATCCTCCTTGTGTGATTCCTATATACACACATTAGGATTCTCACCGGTGCTACAAAGTTCGTGCACTGTGCTGAGATCCTCCTTGTGTGATCTAAGGGAGGAGATGGAACACTGATGGAGTTGTCCGTGTGCAAAGAAGATAGTCCTTCAAACCACCCCAATCGTCATTGTGAGTCCTATCCATCTCCAGCACCTTCTTCTCATCTCTTCTTACACTGTCACGTGTTTGGTTCTTGTCATCAGTTCTACATTAGTGATCTTGTTATACCACTTCAATCCTTCTATTCTATGCAAGCATCCATTTATGAAAGTCGGTAGTTTTTGGTCTGTAGCTTTCCACTGTTACATAGAATATATAGTTATACACAGCTGAACTGTGGAAATGACATGATTAGCAGGTGCTACTGATGCAGAAGATTTATAGTTTATATTTACCAAGTGTTTTAGCAACAAAGGTTTTAAAAATCTATAATTGCTGCTAAAGTTCAATGACAGTAACCTCTAAGGAAATATATGACATGCCTGATGGTACATAACTTGATGATAACAGATACATATTTTTAATTCTGTGAGTCATAATAAATTTTTTATCTGTTACCTCCCATCCAGGTGGTACTATTATGGGATTTATATCAGTAAGTATAAATATTTATATACATAGAATTTTCTCTGATATGAAGTAGGGATTTTAGTTCATTTCTTAATTTCATACTTCTTCACTTCGCTAATTAAAGTTTCACCTCATTTTGGCAAGGCCCATCTATTCTTTTTCTTCTTCTTCCGTCCTTAGCTACTGACCGACAAAGCAGTCCGTAGCCAGTACGCCTAGTGGCGTCTTAGGGCAACAAGAAACTAATTGTTGTTCCGTTACGCCTAGTGGCGTTTATTGGTACAACAAAAAATTAATTGTTGTTTCCGTAATCAGAGTGGCTGGCAAGCGGGTGATCAGCCCACTGTGACATCTATTAGTCACTTTATTTTAATTAGAATAGACATACACACACACACACACACTCACTCTCTTTTTATCACTCTCTTTCCTCCCCCAATTTTCAAATCTTAAATTTTTAAAAATCTGTTAAATCCATTGGAGATATGTTCAAGCTGAGTGTTTCTGTAACATGAAACTTGTTTTTGTTTTTAAGTTGGCAAACAGAAAAAGTAAAGAAATGTGCACAACCAAACATGATTCTATAATCTCTTAAATAAAAATTATCTTGGTTGTAGAATTATTAAGAACATATTTTTGTCAACATGAAGTGCTATTGAACTCTGTGAAATATATTCATGGGTATAAAAATACAAGCAAAATAATAGATGATTTGAGAATAAAAATTACATCACGGTACAGATGCATAACCCAGAGGTCGAACACCTGACAGCGAAAATATTTCAAAAAATCGAAAGTTTTTTCGGATGACTTTTGTGTGATTTCCGAACCAGTTTTTGAGCAACTGGGGTGAAATCTGAAAAAATCTGGTTTCCGAAACACGGCCGTTGCCGAGCATTTCGGATTCTGGGTTACGTACTTGTACTAATAATAAAGCTACTTCTTCTGTTAGAAGTAAGTAGTAATAATAATTGTGATAACAAGACGTTGAAAAGAAGACTTTGGAAAATACATTAGACAAAGTAATATTGGACATTCAGATATTTAGGAGGTCATTTAGGGAAAGTCATTCTATCTGAAAAGTCAAACACCTTTTCAGAGCAAAGCAAGTTCTGTCATCAGAAGAGCATGGCCACACAGTGAATGCATGAATGTCTGTTGTTTTGCTTATTAAGAGACTTGAGGTTGTCACTGCAGCTATCCCATGCTTTGGAAGCCAGTGCCATTAAAATAAACAATTGGAACTTTTTGTGTTTTACATGTTTTAATGGAGAGCTGAAGCATAATCTGTGAAGTTTTTGTAATATCATACCATGTTTTTGAAATTATTAAAGAATTTTAAAAAAAAAAATTTATTTCATCTGCTGTTAACATTTTTACAGGATCGTATTGGTAAACGGACAGTCTTGATTGTGCCCATGTTGTTGATCTCAATACCTTCTCTTCTTGTTTACAGCGGTAAGTACAGTGTCATTTTCTTTTAATAGTTCAACAGTGAGCTAGTGTCAGACTTCCAGTGCTGCTGGAAGCTGTTGAATGGAAAATGATTAAGCTTAAAGAAAATGAGAAAATAAAAAACATATTTGACCCCTTTAAAATATACTTGGAAAGTAAAAAGTATATTTGATTTCTTTAAAATATGCTTGGAAAGCCATCTACAACTGACTGGTCAAAGCTAAATGTATATGGAAATATGATTGTGATTGCTTGTGATGTAGTTATTAATATTGTAAGATTATTGTTATTGTTGTTCAGAATCGACATCATTGCACTCCAGGCAAACCCATAGGTGCTCAGTCTCCCTCAGCAAATGTCAAAGGGTATGAATGCTAACTGTTCCTGTTTGCGCGCTGATTGTACATACAACAGATGCATCCTCTCATATGTTCATTCCTGCCAGTCCCAAACCTAATGCCAAACTCCAGCAATCTCGGTCATGATGATTCATCGATTGCAGCGTCATTCTCTAACAGGCGATCATTAATTGTCTTCAGTATCTTTCCCTTGTAAGATTAGTTTGAGATTAATTTTATATGATTGGTTTGATATTTTATGATTTGCTTGTGACATAGTGGTTAATATTATAAGCTTTGTGATATAGTGATTAATATTGTAAGGCAAATAATTATACTTAATTGTCAGTGTTGTTGCTTCCTGGTACACACATGGTGCTTCAAGCTTACAGACTGACTATTTTATCACAGTTTCTCAATATGTAGATCATGATACAGTTTCACCATATCTAATATTCAAATCTTTGTGGGTACAGAAGAGTAACGGTCATGGTATCTTGAGCTAATTCAATTAAGTATGTTAAAACAATTAAAAAAGAATGAACCTGACTTTGTGTGGGTCTTGCTTGGTTATGTATAAAATTTATAGTTTTTATTCCAGGTTTGAGATGTTCTTGAATGAAACCCCATTGAAGTTTTTTTTAGTGACATTCTTTTACATTGTGAGTCACTGAAATGTCATTGTATGCATGAACTGTAAATATGTCCTTCACATTGGAGTTCATCCTTTTTTTTTTTTGTTTTTGTTATGTGCATTCCTTAAGAAAACATGAAGTGGTCATTCCCTGAGTCATGCATTGTGGCCAAACTGTGGTAGTGCATGTTTCTCATTTTCTTGTTTTGTTCAGGGATTTTTCTTTAATGTATACTTAATCAGCAATAGTTAAGAACTCAGTATTTCTCTGATTTACTCATAAGTTTTCCGATTTGTGTGTGTGTGTATGTGTGTGTGTGTTGAATTTGCTGTCATGTTGCATATTCCTTGTTAAAACAAATTAATTGTTGATTTTTTCTTATGACTGTTTTACTTTGTTTCTTTTCATTGTTAAATAATATCTTTTACCAGATTCACCAGATAACTTTGTAGCAAACACAGCCTTGATGTTTGTAGTTGGGTTTTTTATCGGAGGTGCAGCAAATTTGATCACTTCTGCTGTCTCTGCAGATCTGGGTATGTAATTATTATCAATATGTATTTTATCACTCATTGTCAGTTGTTACTTGTCCACCTTATTGTTTATGTACAAACTTTGGTTTAGACTTGAATGAGCAGTCAAGCCATTTGTTTGCAGAGAAGTCCAAAAGCTGAATATTTCATGCATAACTAGATCAGTATAGTCATAGATGTTAACTGTGGCCAGGTTTTTATGTCTGTTTTGGTTGGGTATGCTTAGTTGCTATTGTGATGTGGAAAAGTCACCTTAACAATGGTTCAGAAAGTCCACTGTCACATTATTTCCTTTGTCACATAAAGAAAGGTAAAGGTAGTGCCATAGCAGATACTGTCACAGGGGAGTGAAGTAGAGTCTTCACTATGCTAGGTCCAGCTTCAAGAAATGGGGTGACCAGTTCCCTTTCCTTGCTACCTTTTCTTTCCCTGACTCACAAGCAGAGTCAGGTATCTATTTACAGCTGGGTAGACTAGAGTGTCACATTACCTAGGTTATTTTTGAGACACAGCCTTTTGTTGAGTACTTTATTTGTTTACACATATGTCCATCTTGTGCCAGTATATGTGTCATTATTACAGGTCTTTCCTGTCCATTTCTGACATTTGTCTGTCCAGCGTATCTTTGGTCTACATTTTTTTCTTGTTCTAGGAATGGTCCCTTTAAGTACAGTCTTGGACAACCCTTTTGACCTTAACACATGGTCATAATATTGAAGCATGTGTGTTTTTACAATTGTTGATAGGTTGTTATAACACCCTCAGCCAGTTTTGTGAAATTATGCATGCTGTCGTTTGTGACGTGATCCATATATGATATTTGTGACGTACGTCTAGTTTGACAAGTGAATTTTCCCTGATTTGATGGATGATTAAAGGGACTTTAGCTTTTCATAACATTAGAACCCCTGAACATCAGTATTGTTGTAACTTTTCATCAACGAAGAGTAGCGGCTATGATCAAAGCAGTCAAAGACGATCCCCAGAACAGAGAAGCAGAAATTTAGCATCTCCGTGCGAACACTGAACCGTTCGCAAGATGGACACGAGCGGTCAGAAGAAAGCTTCTTGCAGACTTCGCACCTCTGTGGAAACCGGCAGACTTGCCCGAAAGCGTCTCGGGAGAGCGGTCACATCAAGGATAGGCTGGTCTTCAGAATTAAACGTAGAGCGGGATACGATCTGAGGAATCAGGAAACTCACCGCGAGCGAGGCTAGTCTCGCAGAAATTTCACATCCTCGTGCGAGCAGCCTGAGACGAACGAAGATCGGAAGCCAGTCGGGCCATCGCGGTTAGCATGGCGGTTAAATAACTTCGACGTTCCCTGAGATCTGAAGAGGCGCGAAATTTTCACACGTACCATTTATCTTGCATTCCTAATAGATATATACAGAATCTGAAAAGGGCAACTTTATCATTCGTTCTGACAGAATTCTAAGATTCACTAGCATATAGTTAAATTCCTGCTAGATTTCATCTAAATTGTTGGCTGTTGGAGTGAAATTCTTTTCTGTGCAGACGGTAATTTATACATTAGCTTCGAGTGATCAGTGGTCTAGTTATTTCATTTAGTTCACTGGATTGTGGTGTAAATTTAACCTTATTAAATAAACCCATTTTCAAAGTTCTAGTGCAAACTAAATGTTACATCTATAAGTTAATTTCCTAATACAATAGCCGTGTAAATTAATTTTGCAAGCCGTTCAGGGAATTATAACTTTAATACAGTTTAGTTCTGTATAGATAGATGTGCTTTCAACTATTAACCTCACGGGGAGTTTTTTTCTTGCTTTATTAATTAATGATGCGAGTGCAGAAAATAGTTAAAATGTAAATGTATCGCGCGTTAGATTTTAATATGATTTCATTGCATTTCATGTTTTTTTCTATTGCATCCAGAATGATCTTTTGAACCTCGCATCCCAGCAATTAAGCAGCAATGAAACAGCATTTAAGCAGCCATTACGCAGCAATAAAATATATCTAGAGTCTTGCCGACTCAGTTCGATTACTCCAGTGACTTATGAACATATTTAAAATTTAATCTTTGTGGCGATCCTGTGTGATTCAGCTATCTGAAGTTTACAGAAATAAAGCAAACCCAAAGACTGTTTTAAAATACCAATTCATAAAGTCGTTAAAACTGGAAGCAGAACATTTTGCCAGTAGCAATATTTTACTCACTGCCCTATTTGTGAAGAAGAACCTAGATTTACCTGAACACTGTCTGACAAGTATATTCAGCAGATTTAAACCCCCCCCCCCTTCCCCGAAGAAGAACTTACCTCAGTGTTTTGTAGTTGTGACATTACGTCAAAAGAAAGGTATCTCCACCAGCTGTGCCCATCTTAGAAACCACACCATACCTCACACCTAGCCAAGTGCCTGTGCCATTCATTAGGAACTTTTATCTATAAAAAAAACAACAGTAGCCTTTACGCTTCACCATCTGGCGATTTTTTGAGACTATTAGCTACCAGCCCACCTCGTTAAATCTGGGGCCTGACACAGAAGAAATAAAAAGACAATTTCCATTGTTCTAAGGTATTATCTGCTGTTGTAGTGGCGTCTTAGGGCAACAGCAGATAAGGTTTTCTTTCCCGTTTCCCATCACGTATTGGCCAGAATTCACTGTTGTTTCCGTATTTGGTAAGTCTGTGTGTGTGCCACTGTGTCTGTGTGTGTGACTGTGTGCTGGCCAGCCAAGCGTGTTTTTTTAAATGAAAGGAGATTTAATCTTTTTTACCCTATAAATTAGTTTGACCTAGTATTAAGGTGTACTGTATTAATTGTACGGGATTTCTCCTAGCGGGATTATTTAACTGTGTGCATTTCCCCCTCCCGAAAAAATTGGTTGATTAAAGGAAAACATTTGAGAACCCTAGCTTTTCCTTTACCCCTTATTACTGTAACCCCCTTGACTCAGAGTAATAAATTTACCGTTGGGTTAAATTGCCTATCTCTGATCATCCCCCCCCCCCCCCCTGTCTTTGGGACCGGGTCTTTTCTGTTAGTAAATACAAGCGGGAAATGTGTAGTGGATACTTCTCCTCAAACCCTCCCCCCCTTCTCCCTCCCCTTTGTCATTTTGTATTTTGTAACCCATGATTTCTGACTGTAAATTGATAATTATTTGTGACTTGATCTTATGATAATAAAGGTATTAAAACTTTATTAGCATTGGTGTCGGCTGGCCCAAAACCCAAACATTTCCCATATTTTGTTATCGTAGTTTGTATTCATGTGCGTTGTGCGTCAGAATCACCAAATCGGTGTGTGCGCCTGAGTGCCTGGAACTGGCAAACAATTGTTTGTTCAGAAGAGTGGTAGGAGTCGTTTGAGAGACAAATATTGTCGTAATAAGAGACTGTCCTTACTCTTCCCAGCATTTGTGAATCTACTACCTCACTTTCCTAAATCCTTATTTTCACAGAGCCTTCACTATCATTCTACACTCTAAAGGGACCAATATCCATCAGAACTCTCTCAGAAAAAAATTACGACAATATTCCAGGCATCATTCTGATACATCTTTGTTTTCATTGCTTGTACTTTACATTCTAATTCATTACTTTAATATCCAAGCTTACATGCATTTTGTCGTACACTATTCAAGTTATTGCTGCTGTACTGGAAAAATATACATCAGTTAAATGAGTAACAGAAAGCTGATAATGTATTTACAGTCTAGTTATTTGAAACGTCTTTTAAACTTCGAGATTGTTGTTTTAAGCAAGAAGTTACATACTTTTTTTTTAAATGGGTGCTTACACAAAATGGAAGGATTGAAAATGGTGTAGCAAGATACCAGTGCAGAACAGCTGGAAAAAGTCTGGCAAAAACCAGTACACCAAGAGGTGAGAAAAAGGGGCTTTGGATAGGACACACATTGAGGAAATGTGAGCAACCCTGAGCCCATATCAGTAAGGAATCAGCAAATGGAACAGACAGACACCTTCACATACCTAGGATGCATAGTAACACCAGGCGGCGGAGCAAGCAAAGACATCAACAACAGAATGAGCAAAGCAAGAACAGTCTTTTTTAGTCTAAACAACATCTGGAAGTCCTCTCAGTACAGCACAAGCACAAAATTAAGATTATATCAGAAATGATAACCACTAGCACAGAAGAGGAAACCAATGGTGATGAAGATGACATAAAGATGGAAGAACTGAAGGCAGCACTGGAGAAAATCAAGATGGGCAAAGCAGCAGGGCATGATGGTATAACACCAGAAATGGTTAAGTACATGGGAGCAGCAGGCGACCTGTTACTCTTAAGAGTCCTACAGGCAGCAAGGTGCAACAAGACCATACCAAAGGATTGGGAGATCGCCATCATAACACCAATTTTCAAAAAGGGTGACAATCGACAGTGTGGAAACCATAGATGCATATCCCTTCTCAGTGTCCCTGGAAAAATCTACTCTAGAATCCTAGAGCAAAGACTCCGACGCCTAGCTGAGCCACAATTGGATGAGGTCCAGTGCGGATTCCGAGCAAACCGAAGTACTCAAGACCTAATCTTCACACTCAGACAGCTGAGTGAAAGGGCCCTTGAGTATAAGAGTGAGATCCATCTTTGTTTCATAGATCTGGAAAAGGCGTTTGACAGGGTCCCTTGGAGCAAACTTTGGGACTGTTTGGCAAGGAAGAATATTCCAGCACCTCTGATTCATGCTATACAGAGCTTCTACAAGTCTTGCAGAAATTATGTGAGGACAGCAAACCATAAGTCAGAAGAGTTCAGGACCACCACTGGTGTAAGACAAGGTGATATCCTATCACCTTACTTCTTCATACTCCTTATGGACGATGTCATCAAGGCATGTAAGGAGAGAACAAGAAAGTATTCAGTGGGGTACTGGAAGATGAGACAGGTCTATATTTCAGAGCTGGCATTTGCTGATGATGTTGCCCTGATTGCTAAATCAGAGGCACATCTCCAATCCAACCTGCAAGTCTGGAAGGAAGAGCTGGAGACGAGAGGGATGGTCATAAGCAGCTCTAAAACAAAATCCATGGTGATATCACGAGAAGAAAGAAGACATCAGATTAAGCTGGGAGAACAGGTCCTGGAGCAGGTCGACCACTTTAAATACCTCGGAGCTATTATAGACCGAAAGGGAGGCATCAAAGAAGAGTTGGCCACTCGAAAAGCAGCAGCTGGGAGACTTTTTCAGGCCATAAATAGAGGATTCCTCAGCAAGAGAGAGGTTGGTAAGAAAACGAAAATGGCTGTATACTGCTCCACCTATGTCCCAGTCTTGACATATGGATGCGAGTCATGGGCAATGACTACAACCCATAAAAGCCAGATCCAAACCTCAGAAATGAGGTATCTGAGGAAGGTGGTTGAAGTAACAAGAAGAGACATGGTACGCAACCAGACGATACATCAAGGCCTAAAATGCCACCCCCTACAGACCCAAGTAGAACAGTCCCAACTAAGATGGTTTGGCCATGTCTGCAGAATGGGAGAAGATCGGCTACCACGACAAGCATGGGAAACAAAGAGCCAAGGATCCAGACCCCGAGGACGACCCAGAGTCCGCTGGGAGGACAACATTAGACAATCTTTGAAGGACCGAGGACTAGAATGGAACCAGGCCAGGAGGAAGACAGCCGATAGAATAGTCTGGCGCTCTCTCTTCCAAACCTCTACACCTCAAGGTAGAAGGGGAACGACTAAGTAAGTAAGTAAAGAGCTGTGTGCTTTCTGTGCTTCTCTATGGTGCAGAATGCTGGAGAGTTACAGAGAAGGAAATGTTGAAATTGTCCTCTTTTCACACAACATGCCTAAGAAAAATTCACTGAATCTTTTGGCCGAATACCATTGTGGTGGATTTGATGTTATGGATTGTTGTAGGTATTATTATATTTATTAACTGAGATTAGCTATGAAGGTCCCTAAATTTACCCAATAATATTGTGAACTTTTCAGGGTACCTTTCCGCTACCATTTCTTTTATCTCATTAAAAATGTAGTTATATTATTATATTAAATGACTTCGTGTAGTGTCTAGGGTTATGAATGTAGAGTGTAATGTACAATAATCAACAAACATACAAACAAATAGTTTATTATTCACAACAGCACACAGTACTACCACAATAACATACAAACGACACTCTAAAAGGCTATCTTATTTAAGACTGTGGTTTGATTTTTGTGTAAATATGATTTTTACAATTTTATTATCCTGATTCTAATTTATTTGGAATCAGGATTGACAATTTAAAAGTGAAATTAAAATAATCATTTACATCAGTCAAATAGCACAATAGATCCTCTGTCCATACATAAAATATTTTTCTAATTTATGTCTGTAGTGTTCTCCTACTTTAAGGAAATACTGGTAGTACCACTAGGTCGTTGTTTTAAATCATCCCCTTTCTGTAATGTTTGTTTCTATTTTGTCACTTGTGGAACTATTAAATATTTGTCCCAGTTTATTCACTGTCACTTTTTATATTTCTTCTTTAATTCTGTAGTTGAGCTCTCAGGTGCCGAACGAGAACTTAACTTGGCAGTAGAATATAGGTTGAACCTTTCCTCTGCTCGCTTGACAATCTGTTCCCTGTTTGATAGGCAATGGCCACTAGCTTAGGCTCGCAGTAAACAGGCAGAGTCCTGAATCAATCAGTTTTCAAGCGTTTGGTACCACATTAACGTCAGTACCCAGGACCTCTGAAATGTGAAGGTATGCATCTTTCTTAATACCTAGCATACACTAATAGTCCACAGTTAAGGACATGTACATTACAAACAAACAAAAAGGGTCATAGCCTTATACAAACCTATGCCACCATTTTCTTTTGATGTGACAATGTACACCAGTATATTTTTCCCTAGTAGTTACAATGCCACTGCAATTCCAGCTGTAATCTCTTCCATATAATAGGATAGGTGTTATGCTCCTTTATGACAATCATACATATTCTTGTAGTTTTACACCTCTCTGACAGTCTATCACATGGTGGATCAATCTTTAGGCTTTGCCTCATGTTCGCTATAGACCCACTCATGTCCAGACATATATTATTATTTCACATTCAATTTTTATATAAAATACAGATTAATAAATGTCAATCTTACCACAATTTTGTTCAATGAAATACACAGAGACGATGACTGACACAGTTTCGATCTGTTTTGTTGCCCAGGCTGCCCAGAAATTATATTTGAAAGCACAGCCTGATCTCATCTATCGCTGGTGAACATTTTTCTAGTAATGGCGTCCCCCTAACGCTTATTCTGACAATATCGATTCATTTGGCCAATCGCTCTTAATTTTACAAGGGTAAACAGTCTTTCAAAAAAAATATCATTCAAACTTTTCTACGTTACTAGGCTATTTATGTTTATTCAAAGGTCAGCCAATAATATTTCGTCTCACTTCAAATGCCACCCAATCGGATTCACTGTACTATCCTAGCCTATCTGTCACCTACTTTTTTCCCAAAAAATATGCGATCCAATCTAAGCAGATATGACTTGACCTGACAGTATCTCTGATCTCTATGTATTGTTTTATCATTATTTGATTAGTTAAGGGACTATTTATATAACTAACAACATATTCTTGGTCAGCAAGTCTTCAGGTACACGAATCTACGATTTTTAAGGGGCTATGTGGTTTGGTTCAAAATTCTATTTTTTTTTTTCTATGTTGGTTATTTATTTTTAAACTACCTCCTGTTCACTTCTTTTCTCATGTACTTACGAGATAAATACGAGAGCTTACGTCATTCATAATAAGAGCTAAACGTGTTTCCATGACCGTAGTGTATACATTTCTAACTTTTTCATTGTATTTGGGGAAACCCCTAAGGCAAAGCGTGCAAGTTGGTTGTAGAGTTAGAACCAATTTGAGACGTGATTTACGTATGTTATCCAGCCTTGCCCCTCCTGTCCCCCAAATGCAGTTAGGCAAATATTTCTTAGAACTAGGAAAAAGTGGTTGTTTATGTCAAGGACGAATTTGAAAAATTGGGTACCGTTTTGTTCGGCTATTCGTTAGCAAATAATAATCTGAAGGCGTAGGCGATACCAACCGTTCTAGCAGAAAATTCTTTTGTACTTTCTTACCTTTGCCTTTATGCCCTATACTGTTATATATTAATTTAGATATTGTATTTAGCAAGTCACTACACATCTCCCCCCTTTAGAACAGACGATCATATGTCAGTTCCTACTTCTAAA
The DNA here is from genome assembly GCA_024509875.1 of Oreohelix idahoensis. Taxonomy (NCBI): domain Eukaryota; kingdom Metazoa; phylum Mollusca; class Gastropoda; order Stylommatophora; family Oreohelicidae; genus Oreohelix; species Oreohelix idahoensis. The sequence continues at coordinate 92,127 of JAMPIV010015024.1, read as the reverse complement.
TACACATAGATGAATTTACTATCTATGCCTGGTGACTACTCTGATGTTCGTCGTACAGATGTCTGCTTAAAAAATCAGCTCCCACATTAGTTTTTTTCCGGGAATGTACTCTATGGTAAACTGGAATGGCTGTAAGAGCAAAGACCAGCGTAATAATCTAGCATTTTCATGCCTTGCTTGTGACAGACACACGAGTGGTTTATGATCTGTCTGGATCTTAAATGATTTTCCATAAAGATAAATCTGGAACTTTTTTATAGCCCATATGACTGCCAGACATTCTTTTTCACTTGTTGAATATTTTTGTTCTGCTGTGTTCAACTTACGGCTAGCATAAGCTACTGGGGTTAATTCCCCATCAAGTGAATTTGACCGTTGTAATAGAGCTGCACCCAAACCGATATTACTAGCATCCGTTCTCACTATGAATTCTTGACTCAAGTCAGGTAATTTCAAAATAGGCCTGCTTGTGAGCTTTTCTTTCAATTCTTGGTATGCTAATTCACATTGCGCTGTCCAAATAATTCTATCAGGATTTCCTTTGCGCGTTAAATCAGTCAATGGAGCACATATGGAGTTAAAGTTTTTAATATACTTTTGGTAAAAACCACATAATGAGACAAAAGATCGCACATCTTTTTTTGTTTGTGGTCTTGGTGCTTTTTTTTAACTTCTCCAGGTTCTTGGGGTCAGGGGTCATGTTTCCCTGATGTACTGTGTGTCCCAAGAATTCTAGCTCTTTACATCCAACACAGCATTTCGTCAGTCTAGCTGTCAAATTGGTCTCTCTCAGTCGATCAAACAACATATTCAGAGAGTTTATGTGTTCCTCAAATGTTTCTGTTGCTATGAGAATATCATCCATGAAGTTGGTGATGCATGGATTCTTCAGGGGATCCAGTAACTTTCTCATCATCCTCGAAAACACACTCGGTGCATTTTTCAGCCCGAATGGCAACATATTAAATTCATAATGTCCTTCCGAGGTGCTAAAGGCTAAATAAGGTTTGACTTCCGGCTTTACTGGAATCTGATAGTAGCCTTTACTCAGATCCACTTTAGAGAAATATTTAGCTCTATTCAGCCTGGCAAACAGCTGATTTGTATCAGGTAATGGATCCACCTGACCTTCTGTGACAGCATTCAGTTTCCTGTAATCTATACACAGCCGGTGTTCTCCAGAGGGTTTTCTTAACAGAACCGCACTGGAGCTGTAGGGAAATTCACTGTGCGAGATAATCCCTTCTCTCAACAGATAATCTATCTCCTCCCTTAAAGCTTTTTCCTTAGCGAACGGAATCGAATAGGCTCTCATACAGATTGGTGTTGGGTCTATGAGTTTCATATCATACTCCAATAAATTTGTATGCCCCGGATGGTCCGTTAACACATCTGTATGATTATTCAGAACCTGTTGAACCCTCTCTCTCTGATTTTCCGTTAAGTGTGTGCTGATTTTTACCTGTGCAGCGGTTTCACAGGGATGTAAAGGATATTCATGAGAAGTGAGTGGTTCCTTTTTCATCTCCATTGCAACAGACAAGGTCAGTAGGTGTGTCTCTTCCTGGTTTTCTCTGTCCAGATATTTCTTCAGGAGATTCACATGATAGATTTTCTCTTTCCCTTTCTTATCTATCTTATAATTTGTTCTAGACACCTTCTCTAGAACTGTATATGGACCTTGCCATCCAATTTGCAATTTATTCTGGCTGCCGGGCAGTAGAAGGAGCACCTTCTCTCCCACAGCTAATTCTCGATCCTTCGCTTTCTTATTGTAATAGGCAGCATGCTTTTTCCTGGCTTGTCTCAAATTTTCATTGGCAAGTTTCCAGCCAGTTTTAAGACGAGTGGTCAGCTCGTTCACATATTGATATGATGAGGTAATATTTTCTTCTGCCTTTTCATCGGTCCATGTCCTTAACAAGGGTTCCAATGGACTTTTTATTGGCCTTCCAAATAACAATGTTGCCGGGGCCATACCGGTTGAACTATGGGGTACCTCCCGATAGGCAAATAAGGCGGCGGGAAGGTACTGGTCCCATGTATCTGGTTTTTCATGTGCCAACTTTCTCAGGATCGACATGAGTGTCCCGTTAAATCTTTCCACTTGGCCATTTCCTTGAGGATGATACGGGCTACAATGAAAGTGTTTGGCTTGAAAGATCCTGAATACTTCTTCTGTTAGTTTCCCCTTGAACTGAGAGCCATTATCAGTCAAGATTTGGTTGGGAAAGCCTAACCTGGTGAAGATTGTGAGTAATGCCTCTGCCACATGCTTCGAATCAATTGATGACAGGGCTACCGCCTCTCCCCACATAGAACAAGTGTCCACCAGAGTCAGAATGTAACTGTTCCTCCTCTTGGTCCGAGTGAGAGGTCCCACAATGTCCACTGCAACTCTTTCAAAAGGTGTTCCCACTATGGGCATTTCCCCTAGAGTTGCTGGAGCAGTCCAATGCTTTGGAGCTACCCGTTGGCACTCTGGACAAGATTTTACATATCTCTTTATGTCTTCAGTTATTCCTGGCCAGAAATAATGACAAGCTATACGCTGTCCTGTTGCGCTGATCCCCATATGACCACTGAAGGGAATCGCATGCCCTAGTTCCAACACTTTAGTCCTATATGAATTTGGAAGGACCAGCTGTCCGTGACCATTGGATCCATTTCCAGCCTTCCTATATATCAATTTGTTCTTCATATAGAAATCTCCCTTGCCTGGAGGTGTATGACATTTGGGCAATTTCTTAAAACAAGGCTTGAGGGTCTTATCCTCCGCCTGTGCCTTCCTCATCTCATCTGGATGGGTATTTATCGGATTATCCTCCTCCTTTTTAGACTGTGATCTGGTCTGCACTGTTGCCATGGTCACAGGTCTCTTGGGATTTCCCAAGAAGACATATCTACACCCCAATATAAGAGGGTAGATTGGTTCATTTATCACTGCTGCTTTTATGATTCCTTCCACATATCGCGTTTTCACATTTATCCTGGCGACGGGAAGTGTCATGGTCGCTACGTCCTTGGTTGCAGTTTGAATCTCCACTGTTTCTGTGGTGTATTGATCTGCCTGCACCAGGTGAGAACTCACAACTGAATCATAATCTAATCCAGTATCATACAAACACCTTATGGTGACACCATTGCATGTTACATCTTCACACACTGGGGGGTGGTAAGGTTCCTGTAGTTCAGTAGGGTTGACCTTTACTCCCTTTCTCCCCATTTTCATTGCAGCGAAAGTAAGAGTTTTCCTTCTACAATTTTCAGTGTTATGGTTGTCCATCCGACAATTTTTACAATACTTCTTTCCTTGGTTAAAAGGTTTTCTTTCATCATTTTTCCTTTCATTGAATTGTGAGGTTTTATGTTTATAGTCATTGCGTGGCCTATCAAAATATTGCTTACCTTTGTTCTGGTCTCTATGGTCAAACTTATTAAAGTTTTGAGGTGCCTTAAAATTGTCTGCCTGTTTCTTTTTATTACCAACTACCTCTGCCTGGGCTGCCTGATACCTCTCAGCGACATTGAGTAACTCACCCAGCCTCTCTGCACCTTGTTCCATGAGAAACTTTCTCAGGTCTGGAGCCATGGACTCTCTTAGCTGCTCAATAAGGATCATCTCCTTAAGATCTTGGGTTTTCCCCAGAGCAGTCCATTTCTCCAAGTAGGTCTCTAACCGTGCAGAGAACTGGTGATAAGTCTCACCCGACAGTAGTTTGGCATTCCTAAATTTGTTTCTATAAAATTCTCCGTTCTTTTCGTATCTTAATAAAAGAGCCTGCTTTAGCATGTCATAATTGTCTTGGTCATCTCTGCTCATCTTGGCAAAAACTTCATAAGCCGTTCCTCTAAGCCCTTGTGATAACTTGAGGCTCCACCTCTCTCTCTCTAACCCATATGTAGTAGCTAAAAGTTCAAATCTACTTAAGTACCCTTCGATGTCATCTTCTTTCTCAACAAAATGATCTACATGAAAACCCATAGCTGAGGTTGAGGCTCCCTGACTGGCAGTGGCATCTGAGGCAAAGGGGCTGGCACCATTTTCAGGAGCATGGCCTTGAATCTCCAACTCCCTTAGTCGTAACTCGTGCTCCATCTGTAATCTTTTCTCCTACTTTTCTGCTTCCCTCTCTGCAGCCTGTCTTCTTTCTTTTGCCTCCCTTTTGGCAGTCAATCTCTTTTCTTCTCTTTCTGCAGCCAACCTCTTTTCTTCTGCCTCCAATGCCCTAGCCTCCTTGTCAGCCTCAATCTGCAACCTCTTAATTTCTTTGTCAGCCTCAATTTGTAACTGTAATTTTCTTTCTTCTGCTAACTTCCTATCTTCCCTTTCAATATACTTGTCACATTCTGAAGTTACATATTGGATCAAAGCCTGACCCTCCATGTTCATTTCCTTAGCAGTCAGCACAGCAGCAGATCGAAACTTTGCCAGATCAGCCATTTGTACTATGCAACCTTTAAAATTTCTAACTATACAAATCTCTAATTATGGCTAATAATTTCTAATGATAACCAAGAACAACCACAGGCACTGATAGCTCAACTACTATTTAATTTTTCCAAAAGGAATGCTTTTAGTTTTATACTCTCTGAGATTCCTAATATAATTGATAATATTTTAAGAATTTAAAATCCCAGAATCAAACTACCCAATATAGCTGGTGTTATAAGAAATTCAATCCCGAGGAGCGAGACCCCAATATATGTGGTGGATTTGATGTTATGGATTGTTGTAGGTATTATTATATTTATTAACTGAGATTAGCTATGAAGGTCCCTGAATTTACCCAATAGTATTGTGAACTTTTCAGGGCACCTTTCCGCTACCACTTCTTTTATCTCATTTAAAATGTAGTTATATTATTATATTAAATGACTTCGTGTAGTGTCTAGGGTTATGAATGTAGAGTGTAATGTACAATAATCAACAAACATACAAACAAATAGTTTATTATTCACAACAGCACACAGTACTACCACAATAACATACAAACGACACTCTAAAAGGCTATCTTATTTAAGACTGTGGTTTGATTTTTGTGTAAATATGATTTTTACAATTTTATTATCCTGATTCTAATTTATTTGGAATCAGGATTGACAATTTAAAAGTGAAATCAAAATAATCATTTACATCAGTCAAATAGCACAATAGATCCTCTGTCCATACATAAAATATTTTTCTAATTTATGTCTGTAGTGCTCTCCTACTTTAAGGAAATACTGGTAGTACCACTAGGTCGTTGTTTTAAATCATCCCTTTTCTGTAATGTTTGTTTCTATTTTGTCACTTGTGGAACTATTAAATATTTGTCCCAGTTTATTCACTGTCACTTTTTATATTTCTTCTTTAATTCTGTAGTTGAGCTCTCAGGTGCCGAACGAGAACTTAACTTGGCAGTAGAATATAGGTTGAACCTTTCCTCTGCTCGCTTGACAATCTGTTCCCTGTTTGATAGGCAATGGCCACTAGCTTAGGCTCGCAGTAAACAGGCAGAGTCCTGAATCAATCAGTTTTCAAGCGTTTGGTACCACATTAACGTCAGTACCCAGGACCTCTGAAATGTGAAGGTATGCATCCTTCTTAATACCTAGCATACACTAATAGTCCACAGTTAAGGACATGTACATTACAAACAAACAAAAAGGGTCATAGCCTTATACAAACCTATGCCACCATTTTCTTTTGATGTGACAATGTACACCAGTATTCCTTTCCCTAATAGTTACAACGCCACTGCAATTCCAGCTGTAATCTCTTCCATATAATAGGATAGGTGTTATGCTCCTTTATGACAATCATACATATTCTTGTAGTTTTACACCTCTCTGACAGTCTATCACATGGTGGATCAATCTTTAGGCTTTGCCTCATGTTCGCTATAGACCCACTCATGTCCAGACATATATTATTATTTCACATTCAATTTTTATATAAAATACAGATTAATAAATGTCAATCTTACCACAATTTTGTTCAATGAAATACACAGAGACGATGACTGACACAGTTTCGATCTGTTTTGTTGCCCAGGCTGCCCAGAAATTATATTTGAAAGCACAGCCTGATCTCATCTATCGCTGGTGAACATTTTTCTAGTAATGGCGTCCCCCTAACGCTTATTCTGACAATATCGATTCATTTGGCCAATCGCTCTTAATTTTACAAGGGTAAACAGTCTTTCAAAAAAATATCATTCAAACTTTTCTACGTTACTAGGCTATTTATGTTTATTCAAAGGTCAGCCAATAATATTTCGTCTCACTTCAAATGCCACCCAATCGGATTCACTGTACTATCCTAGCCTATCTGTCACCTACTTTTTTCCCAAAAATATGCGATCCAATCTAAGCAGATATGACTTGACCTGACAGTATCTCTGATCTCTATGTATTGTTTTATCATTATTTGATTAGTTAAGGGACTATTTATATAACTAACAACATATTCTTGGTCAGCAAGTCTTCAGGTACACGAATCTACGATTTTTAAGGGGCTATGTGGTTTGGTTCAAAATTCTATTTTTTTTTCTAGGTTAGTTGTTTATTTTTAAACTACCTCCTGTTCACTTCTTTTCTCATGTACTTACGAGATAAATACGAGAGCTTAGGTCATTCATAATAAGAGCTAAACGTGTTTCCATGACCGTAGTGTATACATTTCTAACTTTTTCATTGTATTTGGGGAAACCCCTAAGGCAAAGCGTGCAAGTTGGTTGTAGAGTTAGAACCAATTTGAGACGTGATTTACGTATGTTATCCAGCCTTGCCCCTCCTGTCCCCCAAATGCAGTTAGGCAAATATTTCTTAGAACTAGGAAAAAGTGGTTGTTCAATGAAATACACAGAGACGATGACTGACACAGTTTCGATCTGTTTTGTTGCCCAGGCTGCCCAGAAATTATATTTGAAAGCACAGCCTGATCTCATCTATCGCTGGTGAACATTTTTCTAGTAATGGCATCCCCCTAACGCTTATTCTGACAATATTGATTCATTTGGCCAATCGCTCTTAATTTTACAAGGGTAAACAGTCTTTCAAAAAAGACGTCAAGGACGAATTTGAAAAATTGGGTACCGTTTTGTTCCCCAGGGTAAGAGAAATAGAGGGAGTAGGGAATTGGGGACGGACATAAAAGGAATAAAGAAGACATGGAAAGAGCTTGAACAGATGGCACAGGACAGGAAAGTTTAGTGAGAATTTGTTGAAGGTCTGTGCTGTACAGGAAGATGGGTGAAGATGGTCGCTATTCGTTAGCAAATAATAATCTGAAGGCGTAGGCGATACCAACCGTTCTAGCAGAAAATTCTTTGTACTTTCTTACCTTTTCCTTTATGCCCTATCCTGTTATATATTAATTTGGATATTGTATTTAGCAAGTCACTACAACCATCACCAACCAAGATCTGCTTACTCGGAGCAAGCAAGAAGACATGTACACCATCATAGCTGGCAGACGCTGGAGCTGGGTTGGCCATGTCCTCAGAAGAGACCCTGATGCCATCACTCGAACAGCTATGCTATGGACCCCTGAAGGAAAACAAAAGAGAGGCCGACCAAAAACAACTTGGCAGAGGACTGTGGAGGCTGAGATGCAAAGAAAGAACCAGAGTTGGGGCATTGTACGAAGGATGGCCACTGACCGAACAAAGTGGAATCAATTTGTTGTTGCCCTACAAGACGCCACCAGGCGTGATGGCCACTGACCGCTTTGACGGTCAGTGGTTAAGGATCAAAGAAGAAGAAGACATTGAGGAAACTAACTGATAGCATTGCATGGCAGTTCTTTTTAGGGAATCCCCAGGGTAAGAGAAATAGAGGGAGTAGGGAATTGGGGACGGACATAAAAGGAATAAAGAAGACATGGAAAGAGCTTGAACAGATGGCACAGGACAGGAAAGTTTAGTGAGAATTTGTTGAAGGTCTGTGCTGTACAGGAAGATGGGTGAAGATGATGATGACCGTAAAGTAAAATAGTCATGTCTTACTTTCATGCACAAGTTAGCAAGCTGGAATATTAATCTATTCACAGTTGAACTGCAGTAGTTACACAGCCAAATGGTACTCCTATGGAAAGCTCTTTTTTAAAATAATTTTTCAATTAATTTATTTATTTTGTGTGTGTAGGGAATGTGTATGTAAATTATTATTTTTCTCATTGTTGACAATTTGTATGTTAAAAAATCCCACATTTGAATTCTTTTTCATTACTGTAGGTACTTTAGTAGCCGTGTGTCCTTCTCATTTGCATGTCAGCTCTGTAGAACATGCTTGGAAACCAGATTTGTTCAGAACATCCTGTAAAGGGCAGTATGCCAACAATCTACTACTACTTACTTCTTAGTTGTTTCTCTTCTACCCTGGGGTGTAGAGATGTGCCAAAGAGAGTGCCATACTATCATATCAGCTGTCTTCCTCCTGGCCTAGTTCCAGTCTTGTCCTTGGTCCTTCAGAGATTGTCTAATGTTGTCCTCCCAGCGAACTTTGGGTCATCCTGGAGGGTTTCCCATACTTGTCATGGTAGCTGATCTTCTCCGATTCTGCACACATAGCCAAAAAATTGTAGTTGGGACTGTTCTACTGGGGTATGCGGAGGCTAGATTTTGAGGCCTTGCCATATTGTCTGGTTGCGGACCATGTCTCATGTTACTACAACTACCTTCCTCAGATACCTCATTTCGGAGGTTTGGAGCTGGCTTTTGTGGGTTGTAGTTATTGCCCATGACTTGCATCCAAAAGTCAAGACTGGAACATAGGTGCAGCAGTATACAACCATCTTCGTTTTTGCCAGTATTCTTTGTTCTTAAATTCCTTCACCCATTCATTTCCCTGTGAGCAAAGTCATTCACACTAGTTATGCCCAAACACAGTGTCCTGGGCAATCTTCTGCAGTTCTATTTAAGTTTTCTTTGCCTTAATTCTGCCTGCAGCACTCTTCAGCATGTGTTTGAAGGTGTTCTTCTGTCCATCATAAAGTAATTTGAACTGATTAATTAGGACTTTTCTTGAGTACCTTTATTGTAAAAATCCTAATTAACAATCTGTTCTTGTGAAGGCCAAAAAAAAAAAAATGCATGTGCTATACATTTGATATTAAGAAAAACAATCTTCCAGGTTCATCAGAATAATTTCATCCTAATCATGTGTTCTTATTTTGAACTTTTGCACTCTGTATGATCTGCTTAGGTTGCCAGAAACAACTACAAGGCAGTGATAAAGCTTTAGCTACAGTGACAGGAGTGATAGATGGCACAGGAAGTGTTGGTGCAGCCCTTGGCCAGGTATTTATCAAAATGTTTCTTCCTTTGCAGCTATCATTAGAAAAAAAATAACAGCTGGTCCCGCACACACACAAACACACACACACACAAGGGTAGGACAAGAGTAAATAATTTATCCAACACAATTCATGAATTATTACCAAAAATAGAATTTATCTAAGACTTGCACCCACATGATTTATCATTTAGGGATATTTAACTGCTAAAGCATTCTCCAGTATTAAGCAGCTCCATTTTAAATTTGACATGCCACTTTCATTCTACTTTTCTTACTAAAATTCTCTTTAGTGAAAGGTTGATGTTACACCACTGCTTTGTTACCTTAGCAACTAAGAAAAAGACCATCAACACAAAACAAATACATCAGCAGGGCATGACATCTTGAGCTATGAAATCTTGAAACACATACCAAAAAGTACCAAAGAAATTATAACATCCCTTTTTAACAAAATTTGGAATACAGGAAAAATTCCCAAAACATGGAAAACAGCAGTAATTATTCCAATACTAAAACGAGAAAAAGATGCCCATGATGCCAGTTCATACAGGCCAATTTCTTTAACTTCCCATCTAGGTAAAATATTAGAAACCATAGTAAATAAAAGATTAAAGTTTTATTTGGAAAAGAATAATTTATATAATCAAACTCAGTCAGGATTTAGGAAGAACAGATACACTATGGATCAGATAATTAAATTGGAACATGAAGTAAAATCAGGATTTCAAAAGAAAGAAAAAACTGTGGCAGTATTTTTAAATAAATGTGGGTATATGACATTGAACAGTGAAGAAGAAAGAGAATTCTGTAAGAAGCATACAGAAGTCATATGTTACAATTCCTTGCTTGGCTTTCGTCTTGTATAAGACATGGCTTGAATTTAATTATGGTCACAATTGTAAACAAAAACAAATGGTTAGAAGTGTTGACTAAGTATTTTACTATTTCATGGGAGCTTTAAAATTGCAAGGAAAATTTAACAAAATGAACCATTAGTATAGCAGATAACTGCATGATAATCAAATGTTGGTCACTGATTGCAAAGAATTGTCTCACACAATTATATCAGTTGTTCACTACATATCTCATTTTTATTTTGTTTATTCACTTTGAAAATCTTGTTTTTTCCCCCACCAGATTGCTGTTCCATACTTGCAGACCAGCTTCGACTGGCATGCAGTGTTTTATCTGTTTATGATTTGTGTAAGTATTTTATTGTCTGCATAGTTTGTTTTTAAAAGGTTAAATAAAGCACTAAAAATAAAGAAATTGCAAGAACAGAAACACGAGTATATATGCCTGTCAGGTCTTTGTTAGGGCAGATACAGGGTGGTGCCAGGATGCTGTATCGCACCACCGCTGTTCGATTTTACTACAGAACAAAATCTGACTGAAGTGCATCGTCAGTTTAGACGTCATTTTAATGTGTAGTAAAAGTGAACAGCGGTGGTGCGATTCAGCACAGTCCAACGATCCAGTGTGACTGAGTCAGTATAAAATGGCGTCTTATCCTCTTTCTGCTGCCACTTCACCGACCACTCTCATCGGCGGCCGAACAATTCAAATTTAAAACATGTCAGTCGGCTCGGCACCACCCTGTATTAGACATGAAAGTGATAGGAATTGGTAACAATGGACAGAAATATAAGTAAATGTAGCTTATTCTCTGCTAAGTGTATTCATGGGGATGATCAGATAATAAGCTATGTTTCTTATGTATCTGTTATTTGTTACCTTTTTCTGTAAATTTTTCTAACGTTTATATTTTTTGCTCAGAATAAGGCCTTATTGGTGGTTTTGTTCTTGAGGCCGCCTGAAAACATTCTGTTTCTATGTGTATAATGTTTTATTATTATTATGAAGTTTTAGAAACAGAGAAATATATAAAGGAGGAAACCAGAGGCCTGTGAGATGTAAACAGATAATGAAAAGAGGTAAATTGTAGGCACTTAACGAAACGAAGAAAGACAAGTTGGAAAGAATACTTCAAAGAATTTCTCAACCCAGCAGGCACTCAGAGAAACTTTGTATACACCCCAAGTTATGATGGATGTGAAGACACTGATACTTTGTTTCATGAAATGAAAGAAGTTATAAAGAACAGTCTTTGAGATAAATCACCAAGCATGAACAGAATAACAGCTGAAGCTGTTCAAGCCTGCAGTGAGACAGGAGCCAAATAGCTGAAAAAAATTGTTATGATAGCATGGGCAGAAAGAAGAGTTCTAGAAGACTGGCAGAATGTTTAGTGGTAATATACCAATCTGGAAAAAGAGGATAATAATGGGAAATGTGACACATCTTAAACACTCAGGAAAACCATGTGCCAAAGTACTTAAGCAAAGAATAAGATGCATCATCACACCACAATAAGGCCCAATTTAGATTCAGGAAAGAAATGGGATGTACTGATGCTTTGTTCACTTAAGACAGATTAAGTGAAAGAGTAGTAGAATATGGCAATCAACCAAATATAGTATTTATAGACCAGGAGTAGGCCTTCAGTATCATAGATAGGAATAAACTTTGGTCAGTAATAGAAAACTACGGAACACATAAATTTATTTATATTGAATATTTCATAGCCATTGTGATTTTTATTAATTTTAACATTTAATCAAATACAAGATCATATAACTGACGAAAAACTGCTAACATGTTTGAATGTATCCATAGCATACCCATGGCATATTCTTGTCATTTTTCATTCACATTTTATTCATATTTCTCTTCTTTATATGATAGCTTATGTTTCATGTAATCTGGTTTTTAAGACAAACACAAAGGTGGTTGAAGTAATAAGAAGAGACATGGTCCGCAACCAAACGACACGTTAAGGCCTAAAAACCCAACCGCTGCAGACCCAAGTAGAACAGCCCCAATTGAGATGGTTTGGCCATGTCTGCAGAATGGATTGGCTACCACAGCAAGCATGGGAACCTAAGAGCCAGGGATCCAGATCTCCAGGACGACCCAAAGTCCGCTGGCAGGACAACATTTGACAATCTTTGAAGGACCGAAGACTAGAATGGAACCAAGCCAGGAGGAAGACAGCCGATAGGATAGTATGGCACTCTCTCTTACAAAGCTCTACAACTCACAGTAGAAGGGGAACGACTAAGTAAGAATCAGTATAAATATGTGTTGAGACAAATGAAAAATTACGTCAAACCCTCACGGTTGAAGAGGAATGGCTAAGTAAGTAAGTATATGATAGCTTTATATAATATGATGTATCATGATTTGTATGTGATAAATTAATCAAATAATTTTATTTCTTGAACCAGATGTTCCTTACAGCTGTGTGCCTTTTCCCATTATTTATCAAGGAGATTAGAAGCATGCGATGTTTATGTCCTACCAGGAGTTCAGGTAGTTTCAGTGTTCAGAGTAATAACCAGGGAGTCATTGAGGATTGACTCTATCTTACTGAGAGTAGTTAATATCTGTGGTATATTTTTCTGCTGCTGTAGAAAATTTTCTGTTTGTCTTGACCCAAGTTTGTGTGAATGAATAGTGAAGGGAGTTATTTATCAGGATTTCCGTCCAGAATTTGAATGAATCTCAGGCGAGTTAACCAGCAGTGTAACTGCTGATTAAAATGCCACCAAATCAATTTTAATGAGTGTTAAAAATTTGTGGGATTAGAAAAACATTCCAAATTATGTTTTTAAAAGCTCTTTTTGAATGATTTATGACATTTGTCACAAAGGAAGTGAAATAATAAATGTGATATCACTTGTGTAATATAAACATTGTTATAATTGTGACAAGAATGTGAAAATTGATCAGCACAAACTATTTTAGTCAGAAGAATGTTTATCTTTCATATGACACATACAAATGGTATGGTGGAAGATTCTGTGGGTTACAGTTGTCTTGTAAAAAGTTTAAGGACTCGAGATGGTTTTAACTCTTAGTATACGAGCGGCCTCTTAGAGAGGCCGATGATCGATCCCCGTCAATAGCGAAAATTTATAGGTGAATGCATGTTTAAAACCACTGAACAATTTAGTTATGTGCATGATATAGGGGTTTCATTTCTTCACATTTTGATGTATAACACTTATGTTATCTTTGTAAATAAATTGTTTATTGCAAAATCTGTAAAGGTAGTCATGAAATTAGCTCGTATACTAAGAGTTAATGTATCTTACATTTTTCTTCTTCTGTTTCCATATAGTTTTGAACAAAATGGTTGTAATGTTGCAGTTTTGAAGCATTTTGTAGTTTCTTGTTTCTACTGAAATTTCTTTCTTTCTTAAAACTGATATTAACGGAGAGGTAAAAGAGTATCTTTAAGCATTAATCAGTGCTACAAGATTTACTTACTTAGAAGATAACTTACTTGTAAGTTTATAATGTACTATTCTGCTGTAGTAGTACAGTATAGTCATAACTGACTATGGAGAATCACCCCTGAGGTGATAGCCCTTAGTTGCTTTTTTTCCCGTAATGTTCTTCTTTTCGCCCAATCTGAGGTGGCACTGTAGACGGGTTATCTGTCTTCTTATCTTCTAGTGTACAGTTTCTGATGGACAGTTTAATTCATTGTTTTTTTTTAATTCCCTGTGGCAGTTGTTCTGACTCTGGCATAATCCTTGTTTTCCACAATGGTTATTGCAGCTGTTGTTAGAGCTTCTGCTTTGAAGTTGTTTGAAAATTTTCCAGTGGCCACTGAGATATGGATTTCTGTTAATTCTGTAGTTTCATACAAATGCCTCCACCTCTGTTTGTTGTAGGTCTTGTTGCTAATCCTTTTGCTGTATGTATATTTATGATCCATTTTGTGGTTCTAATTTCTGTCTGACTTTAAAAAATTATAAAAGTAGAGAGAAAGGAAGGGTAGAATGTTAGACTAGTCTGCATGCCCAATTCTCTACCCTTTGAAAATAAAATTTGTTTGTTAACTTTCTCTGATTTAATCATCAGTTCTCGTCATACTTTGAGGTTAATAAGGCAGAGACTAAAAAGAATGTCTTTAACAGAAAAGTGTTTTTTCTGTTTAAAACAACAGAAACATGCCAACATGACATGTTTTTTCAGCCAAGTTCATATGTATTATTCACTAATAAACACACTCTTTTGTTCCTGTAAGTTTCTCTTATCTTGCCTTTGTAAGGCTGCTGTTTATATATGATATAAAAATTTTATTGCAGTACTCCATCACTTTTCTGCAACTGATCTGTTCATTGCTGTTATACCCATTACTGCATTTGTAAGCGAATACTTTACATTTCATCATAAAATTAACTTTACTACCTCAGCTTTTTTAGAGGTCAAGTCTGTGCGCACTGCAAGTAGGTGAACAGGGAGATACAATTTTCATGTTAATTTTCTCTCTTCATCATTCAATTTCTTTTGTGAAATGTTAATTGTCGGTTATTTAATAAATCATCCTTTGGTTACTGTTAACTGTCCATTGATCAATCAATGCCATTCGGTTAATGTTAATTATCAGGTAATCAGTCGGTGGCATTTCATTTATTCATTTCCCTTTTGGAGCATGAAGCCACCATTACAGCTGGTCTCTTTGCAGGAAGTGTGCACCAAAGCATTCATGTGCTCGCTCTTACAGCAGTAGTTTCTGGAGTAATTTGTTTTACATGCCTGAGGGAGCAGTGGTCTTTGTCTTTCTTTAGCTCTTTGGAGACCCCTTGGAACTACATGGGATTGAATGTCCTGTGGTTTGTGTTTTCATGTAAGCTACCAGTGCACTTTGCCTAATGTTAATTGTCATGTGATCAGTCAGTGGCCATTTGGCTAATGTTAATAATCAGTCTGCTTATCAGCCGATGACCTTTGGCTAATATTGTTTACCAGTTGATTAATCAGTGCTCTTTAACTAATGTTAATTGATTAATCAGTGACATTTTGGCAAATGTCAGGGGCCTTTGAATCTCTAAGATATCTTTGGGTATTAGGCTGCTGACAAAGCCTGCCTGTCCGAGTGTTTTTCTTTTGGGTTTTAATTTCTTCTTTCCTTCTTCCAAGGTGTCTCTTCTGCATCTGCTCCTAGATCTTTGCTGTCTTATTACCCTGGAGTCTCCGTACCAGTGATTGCCACACTATATTAAACTGATATTATTTTAGCACATGACCTGTCCACTTTCATTTTTTTTTCTTTAATTTGTAGATCAGTACGTACAACGTTTCAACTATACTCATTATTACATTGGTATTTTTGTTTTCATTTCTATGAATGTTCATGTATATAAGAATTACAGAATTTACCTTCCAATTTTGTATAATTTACTCATACATTTTATTACACTGATCTGTCGTGTTGGTTTTAAAAAATTAAACTTTTTAAGTTTTGCATCTTTATCATGACAGCAGTTACGGAATATCTTAAGTAGCCACAATATGTTGACGTGCTCTCATGACATTTCTGCCACCAAAAATAATTAGTCTGACATCTTGAAATTTTCACTTGACACAGAAGCCTAAAAACACATTAAATAGCCATAGCATATCAACAAGTCACAGAGATAAACTAATAACAGAAAAGGTCAATTGTAGACTTTCTTATGAAAGAAAGAATAGGACACTGTACAACTGAAAAAGGAGAAGTAAAAGGCAATTTAGAGAAGTGTTTCCCAAACTGTTTTG
This sequence comes from Oreohelix idahoensis, assembly GCA_024509875.1. Lineage (NCBI taxonomy): Eukaryota > Metazoa > Mollusca > Gastropoda > Stylommatophora > Oreohelicidae > Oreohelix > Oreohelix idahoensis. Next base: position 76,233 of record JAMPIV010015024.1, on the reverse strand, counting down.
GGCCACCATCCCCCTGGCAACCAAGCTCATTCACAGTGCCCCCTCAATGTTCCTGCATAACATTAAACAAAAATTATAAATAGAAATGCTATACACTTGACGCTGTTTAAACTTACCTCTTGTTTATTAACATATCACGAATATCACATCATTTCTAGCTCCCACAAATATTAAGACAATCAAATTTGCAACAAATCGAAGTTGGTTCTTTTTAAACACCTGCAGATAATCAGATTTCATCAGATGCCAGCAAAAAGTACATTCAGACACACCTTGCCAGTGGACACTCGCCCATATTAAAGTGGTAAACACTATTTTGCACTAGTTGTCATCATCCAAAAGATGCTAATTAAATCTTAGTGAGCTGACCACTGATACGTTACTGGTTTCGCTACGGGTTGCTGGTTCAGAGCTGGTTCTTTATTTGTTGAGTTGCGAATGCGTGCTTCGTTCGTTTTATAAATATTCAAATGAGGGTCAACGTTATATGGTCTCATTGTGTAATGAATATCCAAGAAGAATTGGTTCCTTTCGGAGCTCATTATTATATTGTATACCTTCTTATAGGAAGAGTTCTTCAACTACAATAATAATCAACATTGTCAATCTGACAAACCAACCGTAATGTTATCGATGTGGATAAGTCTTCGAATTGGAGTCCATTATTTATTAACAAGTTCACATACGAAGACATTTCAAGCAGGTATAACATTAACATACAGTTCATTAGAATTTACTTGCATATATATTCTTATCCGTCCGTGTCATATTGAATTCATGTCAACAGAACATCATGGCTATATACATGTGCTGCTGGGATCCAGACAGCCAGAAATGAGCGCATGAGTCTTGACGAAAATAATCAAACTACTTATCAAATATCCTTCCGTAACGAAGGTTAATCACAAACCTTTATGAATTCACTCGTATATAATATTATCTGGACTGACCCTGAGTCCTGGTATCAATTTACATAAATACGGCTATTAGCAAAGCCTAACCTCGGAAGGAGGTAAAAACACGACTTTACAGCTTGACGGACAACATAACAAGGATCCAGTAACTAAGTCACGAAGCGTGACCTTATCGACGCTAACACGTCATAATTTGACCGTGTATTTCGCGTTCACTAATCTGTGAAGTATAAAAATCAATTTATATTAATTCTATTGACCTAAAAATGTGCACTGCCAATTATAGCAGACGATATCAATAAACTACCATAACAATTCCCTGCCCGCCGGAAAAAAAATAATCTATTAGATAGATTTTCTTGAACTATCTTACTCAAACATATGACAAAATTTAACAAAAACCCGACATATGGCCTACAATGTTCTGTCTAGAACAGTGTCGTGGTCATGTCGATAATATATCAGTCATATAACATTGTCATATTAAACAAAGGGGTGTCAACTGTCGCTAAATAATTATCTACTGAACTTAAAGACTGCTGTGAGTGAATAATGAAATGTTATGTAAAGAAAATTATTCTAACTAATTAAAATTAAATTAATTAATCATAGTAAGTATGTAGGGTATTAATTAATTAACATCTAATTAAATAAACTGAGATATAGTGTCATAATAAAAGACATGAGAAGTAAGGACAAGTAAAGTAAAGATAAAGTATAAATTAATTTAGTTATGTGTGTTTAAACTTAATTATGAGTGTCGAGTAATTACTAAATAATTAACTTATTGACTTAATAAAAGAAAAAAATATTCATACATTTCATGTGAACATCTTAACTAAATACATATAACAGCTATCATATTCATTAATAAAATATTTAGAGTATTCGCTTGTGTGATATTATTATTATTTTTTTTTCATCTTTTCTTTCTTTTGACACATTTTCTTCTTTTTGTTTCTTTTTTTATTATCACACTTCAATTTTATTATATTCTTTATTAATTTAATAACTATTAAACTTAATAATGTCGGATATGAAGATCCAGCCGTCGTTATGTCCTTTGAGAATTAATGGAAAGTTCCATTGGAGAAAAAATTTCTTAATGTTCAAATATGTTTTGTTCTTGAATGCGTGTAAACTTTCACAGCATGGATTTAGATACTTTTCCCGATTATTTCGTAACGAGTTGTAAAACGATTGGACACTAACCAAAGTCCAAACGTTAAAACGAACCATTGAAATATGTCACAAACAATTTCTTTCGGATTTTGTACTTATTGATTGATTCCCTGCAAATTATTCGAAGAGTTTTTCCGTATGGAGGTGGTTCATATCCTTTTCGTAACGCAGGAATAAGTGAGAGTTCCAGAGTCAATCTTGTTCAGTCTTTAATCTTTTAACTTGTGGACAATTACTATTCGACTTCAGTAGGGTGTCTCGAAAGTGCATCCGCTAATATATTTTCTTGTCCCAGTATGGCTTCGATGACAAAGTCTAAGGTTGTAATAGAATCGAAAATCTGGCAAGTTTTTGGGCTTTTGTGGTTAGAGCAACGTAACGATGCCACCACCTTCTGATCCATTTGGATCACGAAAGGTGCTCCCAACAAAAATTTCTCAAGTTTAGTAATTGCCCAAACTACTGCCAGCAACTCCCTGTCCACAGTAGAGTATTTTGTTTCAGGTAACTTCAGTTTTCTTGATATGTACATCGTTGGATGAAGTATATCGTCGTGATATTGAAGCAAACAAGCTCCGATACCGTAATTACTGGCATCTGTATGGAGAAAAAACTTTTTAGAAGTATCTGGTAATCTCAAAATTGGTGGATTTGAGAAGATGGTCAATATCATGCGAAAAATTGTGTCGCATTTGTCAGTCCAATTTACCTTCAACGGCATGTCTTTTTTTAACAATGATGACAAGACAGCCGTGATGGATGATAAGTCGGGTTTCCCTCCCTTATGTGTAATAGGTACAAATCTACTGTAGTATTGGACTAGACCTAATAAACTCCTAACCTGTTTCTTCGTTTGAGGAACCGATAAATTAAAAATTTTAGATACCGTACTGGGAACAGTTTGAATACGCCCAGCCCCAATAATATGTCCCAGAAAGGTTATCTCCTGAAATGCTATTTGTATTTTCGTAGGTTTAGCGGTTAAATGGTTTTCTCTTAATATCTCCAAAACACATCTAAGCCCCGAAAAATGTTCCTCAAATGATGAACTAAATAAACATATGTCGTCAATGTATGTAATGATGTCTGGTCTACCTGATAAAATTGTTCGCATCATGCGAATAAAGGTAGCAGGAGCGTTCATAAGCCCAAAAGGCATCACATTCCACTGGTAAAGACCTTGTGGAGTGGAAAACGCTGTGTAATATTTGGCCTTTTCGGTTAGTGGTATCTGCCAATAAACTTTAGTTAGATCTATCTTAGTGAAAAGTGTTGCATTGGACAGACGAGAAAGTAAGTCGTCAATAATGGAATGTGGTTCACTGTCAGCTATGGTCTGAGCATTTAGCTTCTTATAGTCTTTGAAGGGGAACAACGCATAAGCGAAAGAAGTAGAATGTTGTCCTTCTTTCACTGACAATGACTAAAGAATGTTGTTGTCCTTTCTTTCGAAAATGGTGAGGTACTAGTCTCGATAATACCTAAAGACAACATCTGCTCAAGTTCCTGAGTCGTTTTGCTGAGAAAGTGTAGTGGGACAGAATAGGGATGTACACGAATTGGTGTATCATCTTTAAGAGTAATGTCGTGAGTAATCACTGATGTGCGACCAGGTACGTCTGTCAGCACATCTGGAAATGATTGTAAGAGATCAGCAATCTGATGATGCTGTTGCGGTGTAACCGACGAAGAGATGGTTACATCCTGCCAAGATTCCATAGGTTGTAATACAGGTACAGGTAAAGACATCTGTACCTCAGGAAAAGAAGATTCTTCTTCCTGAATCACCGATAGATTAGTATAATGACAATTTGGTACTACTGTGTCATCTAATTTGTGGAAAATAGATTGCAAGTGTTCTGGACGAGTGTGAAATTGTTTTTAAGCATGTTTATATGGTATATTTTTTTCTGTGTCCTTTAATATCTAAGACGTAGTCAACGTCAGAAATCTTGTCAATAACCTTGTAAGGACCATTCCATGATATAAGTAATTTATTGTCATTATGTGGAAGTAACACATAAGCCTCATCGCCTGGAAATAGTTGACGTAATCGTCTAGTTCTATTTTGTAAGGTCTGAGCCTTAGCTTTTCGCAGCCTCAGAAGAAGCTGTTGCCCAACTGGCAAGATTCAGTGATATTCTTATGAAGATTAATTACGTACTCGTATGATGACTGGGTATCCTGAGTCCATCTCGGCGTCAATTAGTAAGTCTTTTATGAGTCCCATAGGACCTCTTGGTGGAGCACCGAAAACTAATTCAAATGGAGAGAAGCCAGTCTGTTCATGTGGCACCTCTCGATAAGTGAACAGGACAGCTGGGAGTGCTCTGTCCCAGTCCTGAGGATGTTTAACCGTAACCTTATGTAATAGTTGTTTAAGTGTACAGTTAAGCTGTTCCACCGCACCATTACTCATAGGATGATAAATACTACTAAGATTCCTATCTATGTACCATGTCTTCATTACCTCTGTCATAGTATCAGATATGAATTGAGATCCATGGTCTGACAACAACTTCCTAGGGAAACCTACCCTAGAAAAAATAAGATGTAGTGCATCAGCTACATCTGCTGTAGTGGTGGTCTTCAGTGGTATTGCGTCTGGCCATCGTGTGCATAAATCAATGCAAGTGAGGACGAATCTATGTCCTCTGGCTGAAGGTAAGAGTGGACCAATGATATCTATGGCCATTTTGTCAAAAGGTCGCACTGAAATATCACAAGCCTGAATAGGAGCCGTGTGAAAAACTCAGTGTGCTTTAACTTCCTGGCATATCGTACAAGAGCGTACATACTGTGATATATCTCTTGAAACACCTGGCCAAAAGAACAAAGATAATACTTGGGATCGTGTCCGAGTATATCCCATGTGACCTGCACACTGTGAATCATGTGCATGTTGGAGAATCTAGCGTCTAAATGCAGAAGGTACCATGACTTGTCGTTTTACCTGAGAACTGTCCATCAAACATCTAATTAATATATCATTTTTGATTTTAAACCAATGTTTGTCTTTATTACTCGAGGTAAGATTATCAAGCTTATTCACCAGAGCAAAAATTTTTTTTAAAGATTTGTCTTCCTTTTGTTTTCTTGCAAATGTAGCTCTGTCAATAGGAGAATGAACATCAATATTTTCCTGTTTGTCTGGTTCCACCTTTTTAGTGTCGACACTCTCTACAATTTTAGTCTGTGCTCTAGTTGTCACTGCATTTCCAGTGCACGGATTGTGTTTCTCCCATTCGATAATTTCTTCTGGGGTGCAATCTCTACTGCCATGAATGCGACCAACCATAAGATCTGCAATAGGATTTTTCAACATGCATACCTTAACATTTCCTGAAAAGAAAGGTGTATTAATATGAATTATCGCAGTGGGATAATGTTCAATTGTACCCCCGAAAGTCATACATTTAACATATTCGTTAGTAGCACAACTTGGATGGATCAGTGACTGTCGGACTCCAATAGTCGTAGATCCGGAATCTCTCAAAACAGAGACGATAGAACCATTTACTATCCCTCTGTTAAATATCAGAGAGCCTGTTCCATCATTGGCTGCAAGACCTACTTCTGGTAGAATATGTCCGCAGTTCAAGACTGTCTCCTTTGCTTTCTGAAAAACAAGATTACATTCTGGGCAACTATTTGCCACGTTATAATTCATAGCATAACACGTGGACGACGATTGAATTGGTTTATCATCATGGGGAACCAATGGGGTAGTAACAGTAGTAAGTGCCGCCCCGATATTATGATCATAATGTGACGGTCTACATGACTGAGACCGATGTCTAGAATAGTTATTAAAATTATTTTGTCGTCCCCCGTGTTGACTATTGTGTCTAGGTCTGAAGCCTTGATTATTCTTAGTCCACCTGTTTTCATTGTTATTATTGTTATAGTTGTATGATCGATTATGGTTAGAATAGTGTTGACCATTGTTGTATCTGAATTGAGATGACTGATTCCTATTCAGTTGTCTACCTCTGTTGATGTTCCCATATGTATTACTATTTTTATAATTGTCATTGTGGGCATTATTCCTTCTGTGCGGATAATTCCTATCCATTCTATAAGCTCGAGCTTTATCTTTACCCTGGAATGCCATATTAGAAGCTACAGGTAGAGGTTCTCTTACTTGTAAGTTAGATATGCTCGCATTGGGATGTGCGGAGCAATAATTTACTGCCATTTCTTCCAGTGCAGCAATTGTAGATGGTTTTCGTTCTTGTATAAAGGAAAAGAACGGTGGACAGATAGAGGATAAAACTTTATCCCTCAGTAACAAATCAACTAATTTGTCGTACGATTTGTTAACACCTGCCAGTTCCACCCATCTGTTAAAAGTATTGCATATATTCGCAATAAAACCTGGAAAGTCTTTATTGGACTCAGGTAAAAGTGTTTTAAACCTAAGTCTACAGCCTTCCTCATCCAAATGAAACCTTTTTAACAGTAAAGCTTTTATCGCATCATAATCCGCTGCTATTGTAGGATCAGCATTCTCTGTTGCGTTCAATGGTTCACCGTCTAACAATTCATTTAGTTTAAGTGCCCATGCCTGTTTAGGTAAGTTATTTGTTTTGCGTACCTGTTCAAACCGTGCCAGGTATGATGAAAGGTCGTCAAGGTTCAATTTGAAATGTGGTAATTTAAAGTTATAATAAGGTTTGTTTTGATTGGATGAAGATCCATTTTGAGAATTATCAGTCTGGCTCGTAGTAGCACTTTGTGCCTGTAATTTTGCAGTTTCAAAATTAAGACCTGCCAATTCCATTTCTTGTTGCCTTATAATTTCCTCTCGTTTCAATTTATTCTCTTCTTCAATCCGTAGGATTTCATCTCTAGCCACTTTTCTTTTTTCTTCTCGTATCAATTCAGCCTTTTTATCAGCTTCTTCCTGCTTCCATGCAGCCAGTTGTTGTTCTGCAAATTGACGAAGTTCTGGTCCTTTGTAACCATAATCCTTCCCAATCTGAACAAAGATGTCAAGATTAGCCATTTTAATTCAACAAAATGCCTCCTCAGTTAAATATTGACTTATATGTATGTGTAACAATAGATTAATACACAATATAATGAACTACAATCTTATAGTACTATTAATTGTAAGTTCCACAATTATTTTGTAACTAAATAATGTAAATCAATAATGTTTACTCATTACATTATACCAATGTATTATACCCTTATTAATTTATGATGCTGAATTTATATCATGCATCTAATATTATCCTCCAATAATTATGAGTATTATCCCTTCAGAATTATGTTATTTAATCATATACATGTGCCCAGTGCACACAGTAGTACTATGAAAATGTACGAATTAATATCTAATATGTTTGTCCTATTCAAGGCAAACCATAAATCAAAGTTATTTATCAATATATATTATGCCCTCGTCATAATCTACAATATGCTTCAATAGTATATTGGACTACTACTGCAAATAGATGACATTACCTAAGTCATCAAATGATTTAGTAACAATTAATCAAATTATTGTATTATTCTATTAATAATAAATTTATAACATTATTATATCATTATTATATGAAATGAATAACTAAGACAAACAATAAACTAAACTGTACAGAACATTAGCACATCACAAACTGACAATTTCAGACATAAAATAAATCTATAAACTAAGAAGCAAAAATCGGAAGTACACTAAGAAGGTCAAGGATTTAACTAAGTCAAGATGAAACATGTACTCAAAAATCAGTGACGTAACAATGGACTCATAATGGTTAATACAAAATCTATGAAATAAGTGATAGAAAGATCAGAATTGACGGGATAGATTACGAACATTATTACAGAACTGAATAAAAATGAAATTAGTACAACAAAATACACCAGTTATCTACAGCAAATCACAACTAACATACAAGGTCAAATCCTTTCAAATGCAAACGCATTTTTACCATCGGAAAATCGTCAATGGATTCTTTGCTAAATGAAAAAATTTAACTGCCCTACAGATCAGTCAAAACTGAATCGGTCGTTCTAAAAAGAAGACATAAATTCAGTTTTGATTCGCCTCGCCAACCGCCCACTAATAAGTAAAATACAACATAATAGATATTAATACCACGAACAACATTCAACAGTGAAATCAAAGACATGTCGGTGAACGGAGCAAAGAGGACTTGACAGCGTAAAGTGAAAACAATTACTTAGCTTTTTGCCTCGATAAATTTGTACAGTGCCCGTTTCGACAACAGTTTAAAGAGCTCATATCGCATGCTAGCGAAGGTTGACTTAGTTTGCACTGTTGATTGAAGCGTTGTTTTGAAAATTCTTCTTGAAAGTCGTTGAAATGCGGCTGCCATTGTGACGAATTAATCTTGTAGTTAAGGGCGTGTGACGTCACTGGTGTACACGTAAAATGTGTCCATTTTCGCTCGAAGGGAAATTTTCTTCTGAACTCGGTATTCTTTGAAAATTTTGACAATTAGATTACAACTCCACGACCACATCTGGCCACCAGCTGACACGTTACTGGTTTCGCTACGGGTTGCTGGTTCAGAGCTGGTTCTTTATTTGTTGAGTTGCGAATGCGTGCTTCGTTCGTTTTATAAATATTCAAATGAGGGTCAACGTTATATGGTCTCATTGTGTATTGAATGTCCAAGAAGACATTGGTTCCTTTCGGAGTTCATTATTATATTGTGTACCTTCTTATAGGAAGAGTTCTTCAACTACAATAATAATCAACATTGTCAATCTGACAAACCAACCGTAACGTTATCGATGTGGATAAGTCTTCGAATTGGAGTCCATTATTTATTAACAAGTTCACATACGAAGATATTTCAAGCAGGTATAACATTAACATACAGTTCATTAGAATTTACTTGCATATATATTCTTATCCGTCCGTGTCATATTGAATTCATGTCTATATACATGTGCTGCTGGGATCCAGACAGCCAGAAATGAGCGCATGAGTCTTGACAAAAATAATCAAACTACTTATCAAATATCCTTCCGTAACGCAGGTTAATCACAAACCTTTATGAATTCACTCGTATATAATATTATCTGGACTGACCCTGAGTCCTGGTATCAATTTACATAAATACGGCTATTAGCAAAGCCTAACCTTGGAAGGAGGTAAAAACACGACTTTACGGCTTGACGGACAACGTAACAAGGGTCCAGTAATTAAGTCACAAAGCGTGACCTTATAGACGCTAACACGTCATAATTTGACCGTGTATTTCGCGTTTACTAATCCGTGAAGTATAAAAATCAATTTATATTAATTCTATTGACCTAAAAATGCGCACTGCCAATTATAGCAGACGATATCAATAAACTACCGTAACAACCACATCCTTCTTGTTGCTACTTTCTCAGTCTTCGGGGTTTTGTTAGTTTCTCTTTCTTCGGGGTTGACTGTGTGGACAATAGGGGCTTCATTATCCTTCACACCCATTTTAGCAGCAGAACGAAACTATGCTTTGCTTAATGATCCTAGTTATTCAACCACTGTGCTGCAGGGGGCTATTGGTAGCCTCATTGATGATGTCTCTCAATCCACAACCGTTTTTTTTCCCCACCTGCACTGCTACGCAATATTTGAATGGGATAATGAAGTTAAATACCATACTCTCCATACTCCCTTGACTAGCTTCTCTTAGCCCCTGGTACTCGTACCCCAAGTTTGGAACCTCTGCTGTAAGGTGTGTGAAAAATTGGGCCAAGCGACGTTAGGGGGGAGAACTGGCTTAATGTTTATTCAGGATAGGTTCTCCTTTTAAGTGCTTACATCAGAGCCCTGTATAATCAAAACACTTTTACATGTAAGTTAGAATGAGTAATATTATTGAATTTAGCCTTTCAAATCCTCAACCACCCTCTTACTACTGAACGCCCCCCTGTCGCCCAATTTTCTCTTAATGCCCCCTTGGATCATTCCAACGCCTCAAGGGGGCCGGTACTGCCCACTTTGGTAACCACTGCTCTAGAGATTTGTTAAAGGTCCATTTGAGTGATGCCATCACTTTGACATAAGAATTGAACATGTTAAGACAAATGACCAACTAAACACTGCAAAGGTCATAGTAAGCATGTTAAAACAATCAGAAGAACATTTTTTTTTTCACTTAAAATTACTGATAATGTGGAAGATTTTTTATTTCAAGTACTCACATACCTTATAAATAAACTGACATTCTAATGCAATTACAGTTTCTGCCTTTTGGTGTATCTGTTATCTCTTAAATGTATTTATGGCTGCTTATAGTGTATGTAAATATATATATATATATATATATATATATATATATATATATATATATATATATTTTTTTTTTTTTTTTCTCTAACCAGCAGCACTCGAGCTTTCCAGCTCTTTTTGGCCCAATGACATGTCATTGCGAGGCTGGGGGGTCAGTGGACTTTCCTTCCAACCCGGTCAGGAGCTTCGCTCCTTCCCATCCACACGGGATTTATGTGCAGGAGCCATTCACGTTATTCAGTAAAATTTTCGGTCGTAAACATTCCTTCAAACGCTGACGCCCGGATTTGAACCATGAAAACCTGGTAGCCAGTACAACGCCGTAGCCATTACACCAGCGGCGGCTCCCAAATATATATATATATATATATATATATATATATATATATATATATATATATTAATATATATATATATATATATATAATATATATATATATATATATATATATATATATATATATATATATATATATATATATATATATATATATATATATATATATATAATGAGGGCACATCTTGTGGAAAAGCAATCTTGATAAAGTTATATTTAGTGTGATTTCTGCACACCATGCTGAGCCTCACTAATACGCAAAACTAGAGTCGTTAGCTATGACAAAGTAACGTATCTAAGGATGACGAAAAGGTTTTGAGTCTACGCTTTGTAGCTTATAGATGTGTCCACATGTGTGGATGGATCCACTTATTATTATTATATATGTAGCATAAGCTACTTTTCATAGTGTTTCAGGAGTCTGGATTTGACTCGAAAATCAAGTGTATATTTATATGTGTGGTGAAATCACTTCGTCAGGATATATTTAATCCGCAGTATTGAATAGCCAAGATGGGCAGGAATATGTACTGAAAGATATCCAAGATATTTCAAGGTTAGTATAACCTATATATATATATATATATATATATATATATATACATATATATATATATATATATATATATATATATATATATATATATATATATATATATATATATATATATATATATATATATATATATATATAAACATTGATGAAAAAGTACAATATGTCGAGAAGGATCATAAGAGAATAAGCGTATTTCAGAGCTGGCATTTGCTGATGATGTTGCCTTGATTGCTAAATCAGAGACACATCTCCAATCCAACCTGCGAGTCTGGAAGGAAGAGCTGGAGAAGAGAGGGATGGTCATAAGCAGCTCTAAAACAAAATCCATGGTGATATCACGAGAAGAAAGAAGACATCAGATTAAGCTAGGATAACAGGTCCTGGAGCAGGTCGACCACTTTAAAACCTCAGAGCTATTATAGACCAAAAGGGAGGCATCAAAGAAAAGTTGGCCACTTAAAAAGCAGCAGCTGGGAGACTTTTTCAGGCCATAAATCGAGGATTCCTCAGCAAGAGAGAGGTTGGTAAGAAAACGAAGATGGCTGTTTACTGCTCCACCTATGTCCCAATCTTGACATATGGATGCGAGTCATGGGCAATGACTACAACCCACAAAAGCCAGATCCAAACCTCAGAAATGAGGTATCTGAGGAAGGTGGTTGAAGTAACAAGAAGAGACATGGTCCGCAACCAGACGATACTTCAAGGCCTAAAATCCCAACCCCTGCAGACCCAAGTAGAACAGTCCCAACTAAGATGGTTTGGCCATGTCTGCAGAATGGGAGAAGATCGGCTACCACGACAAGCATGGGAAACAAAGAGCCAGGGATCCAGACCACAAGACGACCCAGAGTCCGCTGGGAGGACAACATTAGGCAATCTTTGAAGGACCGAGGACTAGAATGGAACCAGGCCAGGAGTAAGACAGCCGATAGGATAGTCTGGCACTCTCTCTTCCAAACCTCTATACCTCACTGTAGAAGGGGAACGACTAAGTAAGTAAGTATTGATAACAGACAGATTGCCCTCATAACCCTGCTGAGGAATCCCTCTTCTACCTTGCAGTGTAGAAGTTAGATGATCTTGTCCCAGTAAACTCTGGGTCGTCCTGAGGCCATAACGCATTGTCTGGGTGGAGCTGGCGTTTGTTGTCATTGTGTCACAGAGGGTGTGAACTGAGAACTTGTTTAAAGGCACCAATTAGTTAATTTGTGACCGCGCCTGCGTCCTAGGTGGTGGTGTTATTAACTTTCAACAAAGTACTTTTTTAAACTAGGTGGCAGGTGTCAGGCCTAGTTAAGTAACTCACACCAGTCTCTTTCCTTGTTTATATATCTTCCAAGTTAAGGTAATAGTATCTGAGTACTGGCCCTCTCCGCCAGAGTTGGTAATTCTTGGACGAACCACTTTCCTTCCTTCATTTAACCCTTGACTCGTTCGTTCCCTTCTCCGTTGTTATATACAGTGACTGATCGTATAGTGGATTTATATAAAGGCTAATAGTCTGGCATACACCAACCTCTCACAAGGATCGACTCAAGCATTTGTTTTTCCTCTTGCAAAAACATATTTATTTACATGTAATATATTTCAATGATGTAGATACCTCTTCATAGAGCATACCTACAGTTGTAGCATAGTTGCTTCATGTATATTTTCTTTATCTCATATATATGTAGACACTTAATCTCCCTTTGTTCCTCTATCAACTCCATGTACTTATTTCTTCTTCCTTCCTTCATTCCTTCCTCGTTCGTCCTGAAAAGGACGGTGGCTGCGTTGTATCTGTTTGCGCCTAAGCTGTGATATCTGCACCTTTCGGTCGACACATCCGACTTCTGCACGGCATTTTTTAAGGACCGGGTTTGCCTTCCCATTTCGATCCGTGCTCGCTCAGCCAGCCTGCACTGCTGCAGACAGTTTCCAGGACCACCACGTGGAGGTGGAGCACGGTCTTGACCAGCTCTGGTTCGCTGGTGCTGACGCAGGCAGTCAAGCTATGAGTCGCTGACTGCATTCACTATTGCTGCATCTTGGGGTCCCATGTACTTATTTAACCTCTTTAAATACTGTTTCAGTATACCTCAATACAAATGATCAGCATTATGCAATTCATTATTTTGTACTTTTATTCTTCCTGTACAAAACTTGGTCAGACCTGCCTGTATCCGCTTCTGGGAAAAAAACAAAACATCCTATAGTTCTATGCATGAAGTAAACCTTATATATTCCTTACTTACATGTGAGAGCATTCAAGTAGTTCTTAAAGAAGTCGACCATCGCTGTCACTTACTTGTCGTAACTAATTCCGGGTACAACTCATTGTTTCACTTATTGTTTCACTCACTGTGAACTCTCTCTCTCTCTCTCTCTCTCTCTCTCTCTCTCTCTCTCTCTCTCTCTCTCTCTCTCTCTCTCTCTCATGAAAAATATGTAGCTCCCTTCTTGGGATTCTTACTTACTTAGTCGTTCCCCTTCTACCGTGAGGTGTAGAGGTTTAGAAGAGAGAGCGCCAGACCATTCTATCAGCTGTCTTCTTCCTGGCCGGGTTCCATTCTAGTCCTCGGTCCTTCAAAGATTGTCTAATGTTGTCCTCCCAGCGGACTCTGGGTCTTCCTGGAGGTCTGGATCCCTGGCTCTTTGTTTCCCATGCTTGTCGTGGTAGCCGATCTTCTCCCATTCTGCAGACATGGCCAAACCATCTTAGTTGGAACTGTTCTATTTGGGTCTGCAGCGGATGGGATTTTAGGCCTTGACGGATCGTCTGGTTGCGGACCATGTCTCTTCTTGTTACTTCAACCACTTTCCTCAGATACCTCATTTCTATGAGGTTTGGATCTGGCTTTTGTGGGTTGTAGTCATTGCCCATGACTCGCATCCATATGTCAAGACTGGGACATAGGTGGAGCGGTATACAGCCATCTTCGTTTTCTTACCAACCTCTTTCTTGCTGAGGAATCCCGATTTATGGCCTGAAAAAGTCTCCCAGCCGCTGCTTTTCGAGTGGCCAACTCTTCTTTGATGCCTCCCTTTCGGTCTATAATAGCTCCGAGATATTTAAAGTGGTCGACCTGCTCCAGGACCTGTTCTCCCAACTTAATCTGATGTTTTCTTTCTTCTCGTGATATCTTACTTACTTACTTAGTCGTTCCCCTTCTACCGTGAGGTGTAGAGGTTTGGAAGAGAGAGCGCCAGACCATTCTATCAGCTGTCTTCTTCCTGGCCTGGTTCCATTCTAGTCCTCGGTCCTTCAAAGATTGTCTAATGTTGTCCTCTGGGTCGTCCTGGAGGTCTGGATCCCTGGCTCTTTGTTTCCCATGCTTGTCGTGGTAGCCGATCTTCTCCCATTCTGCAGACATGGCCAAACCATCTTAGTTGGGACTGTTCTATTTGGGTCTGCAGCGGATGGGATTTTAGGCCTTGACGGATCGTCTGGTTGCGGACCATGTCTCTTCTTGTTACTTCAACCACTTTCCTCAGATACCTCATTTCTGAGGTTTTGGATCTGGCTTTTGTGGGTTGTAGTCATTGCCCACGACTCGCATCCATATGTCAAGACTGGGACATAGGTGGAGCGGTATACAGCCATCTTCGTTTTTCTTACCAACCTCTTTCTTGCTGAGGAATCCACGATTTATGGCCTGAAAAAGTCTCCCAGCCGCTGCTTTTCGAGTGCCAACTCTTCTTTGATGCCTCCCTTTCGGTCTATAATAGCTCCGAGATATTTAAAGTGGTCGACCGGCTCCAGGACCTGTTCGCCCAACGGAATCTGATGTTGTCTTTCTTCTCGTGATATCACCATGGATTTTGTTTTAGAGCTGCTTATGACCATCCCTCTCTTCTCCAGCTCTTCCCTCCAGACTTGCAGGTTGGATTGGAGATGTGCCTCTGATTTAGCAATCAGGGCAACATCATCAGCAAATGCCAGCTCCGAAATATAGACCTGTCTCATCTTCCAGTACCCCAATGAATACTTTCTTGTTCTCTCCTTACATGCCTTGATGACATCGTCCATAAGGAGTATGAAGAGGTAAGGTGATAGGATATCACCTTGTCTTACACCAGTGGTGGTCCTGAACTCTTCTAACTTATGGTTTGCTGTCCTCACATAATTTCTGCAAGACTTGTAGAAGCTCTGTATAGCATGAATCAGAGGTGCTGGAATATTCTTCCTTGCCAAACAGTCCCAAAGTTTGCTCCAAGGGCCCCTGTCAAACGCCTTTTCCAGATCTATGAAACAAAGATGGATCTCACTCTTATACTCAAGGGCCTTTTCACTCCGCTGTCTGAGTGTGAAGATTAGGTCTTGAGTACTTCGGTTTGCTCGGAATCCGCACTGGACCTCATCCAATTGTGGCTCAGCTAGGCGTCGGAGTCTCTGCTCTAGGATTCTAGAGTAGATTTTACCAGGGACACTGAGAAGGGATATGCCTCTATGGTTTCCACATTGTCGATTGTCACCCTTTTTGAAAATTGGTGTTATAATGGCAATCTCCCAATCCTTTGGTATGGTCTTGTTGCACCATGCTGCCTGTAGGACCTTTAAGAGTAATAGGTCGCCTGATGCTCCCATGTACTTAACCATTTCTGGTGTTATACCATCATGCCCTGCTGCTTTGCCCATCTTGATTTTCTATAGTGCTGCCCTCAGTTCTTCCATCTTTATGTCATCTTCACCATCATTGGTTTTCTCTTCTGTGCTAGTGGTTATCATTTCTGATGCTTCACCATGCTCACCATCCAGGAGTTCTGAGAAATATTCTTTCCATCTTTCCATTACTTCCTTCGGGGCAGTAAGCAATTTGCCTTGCTTGTCCTTTATCAGTTTGAGAGGGCATTGTTTTTCCTTCCTCGTGTTCTTTAGGGTCTTATAGAACAATTTCTGGTTTTCTTGTGCATCTTTTTCTAGCTTTTCTCCAAATTCTTCCCAGGACTTCTGTTTTGCTGCTAGCACTTTGTTCTTTGCTTCTGTTCTGAGTGTCACATATTCTCTATATTTTTCCATTTGTCCTGTTGTGTTTTTAGCTCCGAAGTATTGTTTCCATGCCATTTTCTTCTCTCTTATTTTCTCTTTGACTTCCTCTGTCCACCAAGGTGTCCTCTTTCTCTGGTTTCCAAGTCGGACTTCACCGCATGCTTCTGCAGCAGCTGTCTTTATGATATCCTTGAATTTATTCCAGAGGGTTTCCAAGTCATCAGGTCGTTCTTCTGTGTTGCTCACTGCTGTAGCAATAAGCCCCTGATATCTGGTCTTAATTTCTGGCTCTCTCATCTTGTAGGTCCTAATGCTCATTTCTCCTGCTCGTTTAATTGGTTTCTTGCGTGATGTTGGGCAGTTCCTAGGCTGAGCAACTCTTTCAGTTGTTCGTTTGATTGTTAGCAGGTAGTGATCACTTCCAATCTCTGGCCCCCTCCAGACTCTTGCATCTCGGACATATCTGAATGAGCTTCTCCGAACAATGGCATAGTCGATCACTGACTTCTCATTCTTGGTTGGTTCACATCTAGTGTATGCATGTATGCGCTTATGGGGGAACTTTGTGTTTGTAATGATCAGATTCTGCTCACTGCAGAATCTAAGGAGTCGCTTTCCATTGTCACTGAGAGTATCTTCTCCATATCTTCCGATAACTCCACCCCATCTAGCATGGTCATTTCCAACTCTGGCATTAAAATCTCCGAGCATAATAACTTCATCTAGGCAGTCATCCACTGTCCTTTGAAGCAGCTCGAAGAATTCCTCCTTGACCTCTGCTCTCTCATCCTCATTTGGACCATACACTATGACCAGGTTGACTATGGTTTCTCCTTCTTTTAGTTTTACAACCATAATGCGCTCCGAGACAAAGTTCCATCCCTTGATACTATCTTTTTGATTTTGGGCCACAATGCAACCCCTTGCCCCCTTTAGCTCTTTCAGATATGGGTACACCACTGTAGAGCAACGTGTTGCCATTGAGATCCATGACTCCTTGTCCTTTTTTCTTCGTTTCCGTTATAGCCAGGATTTCTAGTTTTGCTTTCCTCATCTCTTCCACCAGCTCCTCTTCCTTCCCATTTATACTTCTTGTGTTCTAAGTTCCATAAGTCGTAGTCCGTTCCAGTTCGTCGCCTTTAGAATCAGTCCGGTTTTCTCTCTTGTATTGCTCGTAATCATAGTTTAAGACAAACAGGTGATTGGCCTGTTGTGCCTTTGCATGGTGGAGGGGCTGCCTCCTTACGGCCTCCATGCAGGCCGCCCTCCTCCTTTTTCATCCGGGCTTGGGACCGGCATAGGCGGAGTTTTCTTGGGATTCATTCATATCATCCATTTAATAGATGACGGTACCAAGCTTGACCTTCAATATTTAATTCAATTCCTTCTCTGGTTTGCTTGGTCATTAAAGTTCTCATTGCTCATATGGCTTGTCGACCTGGGAGTTCAGTTTTATTTCTCCTGTAAAACTTTCATCAGTGTACATAATAATTCAAAAAACCAATACTTACAGGCGATTCCCTGAATCTCTCCTGAAAATTCACTCACTACTGTCACTATTAAAGCTCTCTTAATCATCTTCCACTCTATCTATGTGACACTTCTTAGTTATATCATATTGTTACTGACTAGTCACTATCACGTCCTCTGAACTTCCTAGAACTAATGTCACTTCTCTTTAACCACTGACTTCTTTTAAACTTCTAAGTTTTTCTATACAGCTTGTGCATCTTCTGTATAACTTTTAAAACTATCTGTAATACCACAGAACTTATTAAAACTGGTGGCAACCGCACAACAGCATCTCTTGTTCCTTCGTCTTCGGAAACACGACTGCCCTCTAGCAAGCCGTGAGCTGTTCTGACCTCTGGCCATCGTCAGCTGATATGTTTTTTCCTCCACCCTACTTCTGATTCGTTCTTTCACCTGTTTACCAGCTGAAACCATTGGTCGGCTTTATTTACTACTCACTAGAAAAATACTCACGCTTTACCGACACAAGCGAATTCAGTGAACCATCGTGTTATTTTTAATCTTCCCTCTATCTTTTTTCTCGTGAGCCGCTTTCAACGCTCACGCAATCTTGGCAAATATTTACAATGCCTGGGCAAACCCTACGGCACCCTACTTTAAGCATTCATATTAACCCTGCCAGAAGCATAAACAATGCCTGGGCAAACCCTATGGTGACAATTGCCCATGAGCCCCATCCATAAGTCAAAAACTTGAACATAGGTGCAACGGTATCAACTATCTTAGTCATTTTCTCTTTTGCTGAGGAATTCTCGATTGATGAACTAAAAAAGTCTCCCAGTTACTGCTCTTCAGGTAGCCAACTCTTCTTTAATACCCCCTTTTCAGTCTTTCGCTTGTTTGCGTCGATTATATTGCTGCCATACCCTGTTCAACCAATCGGTTATGCTCGTCATATTTCACCCTTAGCCTCCGACTGTCAAAGCAGTCAATGGCCATCTCGCCTGGTGGTGTCTTGAAGGGTAGCAACACACTGCTCAGTCGGTGGCCATCCTTCGTGCAGTGCCCCAGCTCAGGTCTATTCTTTTGCATGTCGGCCTCCACAGTTCTCCGCCAGGTTGTTTTTGGTCGGCCTCTCTTTCACTTTCCTTCAGGGTTCCTTAGCATAGCTGTTCTTGTGATTGCATCAGCGTGTCTTCTGAAGACGTGGCCAACCCAGCTCCAGCATCTGCCAGCTATGATGGTAAGCAGTTCTTGACTGGTGATGGTATTCGAGCAACCGATTCGGATATTTGTCCTTAGGTAGATTGCGTGATGTAACGTGTAGATTATATACGGTAATGCTTTTCCTTACATAGATCTATAAACGACTTAGACGATATGTTTAAACTCCGACCTACCGCCTAGCAGAAGATATGACGTCACCGATTGATATGCATGCAGACGGCGAAGTGTGAGCAGAAGTGTAAGAACGATCTATAGGGCATTCGAGTGTGTCTCTTTGCAGTGTGAGGTCGCTTGTGTTACTGCTCCCATATTTCATCTGATGTCGGCGATTACAGACATATTCTGATATTGTACATGGCTTCACAGAATAGTAGAATGCCTGATGTATTCTTCTTCATCTTCGTACATTCTCAGACGTCCACTTGAATGTTCTCAAAGAAAGCAGTAGTCAGTTTGAAACTATTTGAATCCCCGTAAAGCTTTTCCATGACAGGAGCTGGCGTCGGCCATTTGCGCTTACTCTGTACCGCATATAAGGGGCAACTTTGAAGCAGATGTTCAGCAGTCATTTTATCAGTGCTACAGTTACACTCATCAGTAGTTGCTATCTTTAGCTTGTTGAATAGATAGTATCTCAATCTGTTGTGGCCAGTGCGGAGTCTGAAAATTACCACTTGTTCTCTTCTGTTGAGCTGGTAGTAAGATCATTCTGTGTGTGACCTGGATGTTCTACATTCCTTTTATTTCTGTATCTGATTATGATAATACTCTTTGCCTCCTCGAAAGTTATGCCTGATGTATTAACAGTGAAGTATTTATGAAAGATAGTGTCGTGTGTGTGTCGATTTATGAGATGACGAAACTAGCCAACTTGAGCCCGGTAGATGACCATGTTCTCATACATATGATGTAAAAAGGATCCAAAATAACATTTGACTGTTTTCTCGGGAGCAGAATACGTATATTACATAATTAATCTTCATTTCTATGTGCAACAGAACCGGAGTAGTTGAACTGTGTATTTTACTCTCTGTGAGCGTTGGGATAAATGAACCTACTACTTGGTCACAAAAATAGAATGTGTAAATTCTATTCCTCACACTGCACATCATAAAGTAACGCCACACGTGGAAATAGGACGATTTCGACATTTACTTCCCTTGTTACTCTTCATATTCCGCCCCAGAGAAGCACAAAAAATTATGCAGCTCTCGTATAATCTTCATTTGGTGTTTGTGCTGCACTGAGAGGACTCCCAGATATTGTTTAGACTAGCAAAGGCTGGTCTAGCTTTATTCACTCTGTTGTTGATGTCTTTGCGTGTTCCGCCGTCTGTTGTTACTATGCATCCTATGTATGTATTTATGTCTGTCTATTCCAGCTTCTGCTCCTTTATCGTTATGGGCTCAGGATTGCTCACATTGAGTGTCATGACCTCTGTATTTAGATTGATGCAATATGTTATATTTGAGGTATACTGTGTGTTAAATTATCTTTCGGTGCTACCCTGATGCTAGTTCTGAAAAGGACTGGCCCTAAAAAGGACGGCTTGCTGACTGTCTGGATTCTTGTCATCGTTTGTCAGTTCGTAGTATGGTTGCGTGTTCAGTAATGTATTTCACATTCTGCCTGTCTAGTTCGCTGGCAACTCTTAGAAAGGCTAGTCCTACAAATGACCACTAGCTGGTTTGTGGAGTTTTATGACTGCCTCGTTTCTGTTGTTTGTTTCGTCTGTTTTTGGTTGTAACTGTTATATCATTTACTCGATGATTGTTTGTAGCAGCCGTTCTAGTCTTTCATAGATATATTTTCCTTTGGGTCGGTCGTTCTTGTTATTTTCTAATGCGTTTTTTTAGCCGCAATGTTCTCCATGGTTATTCATTCAGTTTCTATTCTTTTGAGGACTTCTTAGTTTTTCTCTTTCAGAACGGATAACTCCTCGATGTATGATTCTATTTTTTCTTGGATTTGTTTGATGTCCTTCATCGTACTCCTGACGCGCTGCAGATCTATCGTACTATCACATCTTTCAGTTTAGGTCCGCCCATGCAGCCTCGGTAACTTGCACAGTCAATGGGTACAGTATACATCCAAGATGTCTTTAGGGTTTAACTAATTTACCTGTCCATTACTATATAAATAAGAAAGCATGGATGACGAAAGAAGTGTTTTCTGACCGGTTTAATAACCATTTTGTACCAGCAGTACGAGCTCACTGCATTCAAGATGGACTAGATGAAACTAAAATTGTTCTGTTCCAAGACAAATGCTCTGCACACCCTCCTGCGGAACTTCAGAAAATAGCACTTTTAATGTAGTTACCAACTCCGCCTAAAACCGGTCCCGAGCCCGGCTGAAAAAAGGAGGAGGGCGGCCTGCATGGAGGCCGTAAGGAGTGTCGTGTGGTGAGTATTGGGGCAACTACCACAGTAGTTTTCGCCGAAAATAGTATGAGAAAATATGAAGAAGGTCTCCAGAAAATAGCTCGTTAAGAAAGGATAAGAGACCTATCCGAGATAAGGACAAGAAGAAGAGAATGCGAATGCTTTCCAATGGACAGTGGTTTCTAGTGAATTATAGAAAGAGTTCTGTTTCCCCAACGACCTTAGCTTCTGCCCTTAAATCCCGTAACAGAAAAAGCCCCCACCTCATCTGAGTGTAGAAATTTACCTTTATGTAAATATTTAACACCGACAGCACTGGTGATACATTAACGAACTAGATACTGATCAAACGATTATTGGGTTTATTAATAATGATATAACAAATAAATTGTCACAGTTTGCAGATGATGTTGCTATATGGAGGAATGGGAAACATCTGCCAAAATTATATAAGGATCTACAGAAGCAAATAAATAAAGTATGTAAATGGATGACAAAATGGGGTTTTCAGCTGAATACAAATAAAACATTGGGAATGATCTTCAGTAAAGGTAGGGTTGTTAAAAATAAAATTATAGACATAAATATCCAAGGGCAAAACATGAATACAGTGCAAACCACTCGATATCTAGGAATGATATTGGACCAACAGCTAAACTGGAATAAACACATAGATAAACTAGTGGAGTCTTGCAGAGGATTGACTAACTTATTAAGATATTTGAAAGGTAATGGATGGGGTGCAAGCACTACGACGATGCTCACTTCTTATAAATCTTTTATTAGAGGAAAAATAGATAATGGAAGTATAATATATGACTATGCTGCACACAGTAACAAGATTAAATTAGATAAAATTCAGCATCAGGCTTTATGTACAATAGCAGGTGCAATCAGATCGACATCAATGGGAGCTATAGAGGTGACTTCAGGAATTCTACCCTTAGAATTACGGAGAAAGAAGTTAAGACTAAAGGGTGTTCCACGAATAAGCGGCCCCATTCACAAAGTGAAAGTAGCCAGATTTTTTAGCATTTTTAAATGTTAACAAATGTGTCGGTTATAAAAGGACTGTTCCACTGCCGCATTTCCCCATTACTCTTTCGTTATAATTTTATTTGAAAGTTGTCTCCAACTTTTTAGAAAAGCATTTAAGAGTCTCCCATTACTATAAAAAGATTGAAAGGTCGGAAGTTGTGTATGGTGTTTTTGGGGTAGTTGTTTTAGTTGGGTGGGTTAGTTTGTTGGTAAAAGTTTGTGGTGTGGGTTTATTGAAGTATGTTGTTATTTGGGGATGTGTGTTGTTTTTATTGTGTTGTGTTATGTATAGTGTTTGATTGGGGTGGTTGGTTGTGTGGTTTTGTTTTGTGGGTGTGTTTATTGTATTTTGTGTTAGTGGTGTGTATTGTGGTGTTGGTTTTGTGTTTTTGTGATGTGTTTAGGGTGGTGTGTGTGGACTTTCCTTGGTATGTACTCTTTCCGTTTCTACAGGGTGGGTGTGCGTTTTTTGTGGGTGGTCCTCTCCTGTCTTCCCCCTCTGTTCTCTTCCCCTCTGCCTCTCCTCCCCCTCTTCACCCTTCTCATTAAACTATAATTGGCCTTCCCCTGTCGTTTGCCTGGGTGTTGTTCCTTCCCCCCTGATGATCTCCGAACTCGTCCCCCTTGATCTCTTCAACGCTCACCTCCTCACCCCAGTTTTGTTAAACGGGTCCAGCACCATAGGCA
This sequence comes from Oreohelix idahoensis, assembly GCA_024509875.1. Classification (NCBI taxonomy): domain Eukaryota; kingdom Metazoa; phylum Mollusca; class Gastropoda; order Stylommatophora; family Oreohelicidae; genus Oreohelix; species Oreohelix idahoensis. Next base: position 53,200 of record JAMPIV010015024.1, on the reverse strand, counting down.
AATGTAGTAATTGTGGTGTTTCCACTCCCCCTGCCTTCCTGAATCTCCCTCTCAGTCTTTGCTACCCCCCACGTCCTCAGTTTTCCCCCTCCCCTGTTGTTAAACCTTCCGTTCCCTCCATTCCAGTAATAAAGACCTCACTCTTCTCATTCCTTTCTTCAGGATAATGGGCTTTCTCACCACGTTCTCCTCTCCCCCATCCCTCCTCTGCCATCTTCCCTTCCCCTTACGTCCTCTTCCCCTCCTTTCCCTCCTAGCTTTCCTTCTTTTCTCCTCCACCATCCTCTTCCCCTCGGTCTCTCTTCTTGCTCCCTCCTCCTCCATCTCTTCTGCTCTCTCGCTCTCTCCCCTTCCTCTCTCCCTCTTGCTCCCCCGTCCCTCCATCCATTTCTGTGTCCCCTCGAAACTGCTTGTCCCCTGCAATAGATGAAGCCTGTTATATAAATATGTCCCCCTGACACCCAATCCCCCCCGTCACCCTTCATTCCTTCTTCTTGAGACAGAATAGTCAACTCCGCACATAGAATAGACAGGGGGGCAATAGTCAGTCAATCACGAATAGATGAGACAGAATAGTCAGTTCCGTTCCCACACACTAACGATGAGGTCCCGCACAGTCCGCAACCCCAACATCCGTTCTTACTCGTCACACCAAACAGGCGACAAAGATAGATGAGACAGAACACACAATCCCTCGACATTCGTTTATTAAAAAAAAAATAAAGGTCCAGGCCTGACAACAAACACGCCGCCAGATTTTCCTATACGCCTGCCTGTCTCACTAATCCTCAAGAAGGTCTTTTAACCCAGCCGCTGAACATTCACCCATAACCAAAAACAAACGAACCAAGATGAACACGGACCTGAACCAACCATTTTGACTCGGTCCCTGCTGTAAGGCAACAAGACACCAGACGCTTATGAATAGAAGGACGATATATTATAAAAGAAGATCCGACAGTGAATGTGGAAGAAAAGATGAAGACTTAATTAGCTTCGAGGGTGACAGAACCAAGACAGTTTACTATACAATACCAACACAAATCGCAATATTGCCACTTGTTTCAACTTAATCTGTAATAGTGAACAAATTTACTGTCCCTACAACCACCTCTGAAAGCTCTCTCAAAAGACAGACAAACAACACAGAAAGAAAAACACAGCTACAACCCTCACAAGAAAAGCTCACTCCTCACATAGCTACTACTACGTTTTTACATTATTTAAAAATGACAATCTTATTACGTAAAATTTTAAAAACACTGACACAACACATTAAACTTATATTTTTAGACTACTTATTTAAAGTATAAAAGTGTTCACTAAATTATCCCCATAACACACACCCTAACATACAAAGCATAAACAGTACCACATAATAATACAGAAAAACCACTGATCCCGTATTACCATCTTTATAGTTTATTAAACAATCAAACAATGCCCCAGCAAACACATAAAAAGTGCGAGTTCGCACAACCTGGAAAAAGAACAATTCAAATGAAAGACACAATATAAAAAAATTCCACACTCTCTTTCACACCTGCATGAAAAACAACTAAGGATTAAAGAAATATACTTGGTGGGGGGTCTCTAAGTAAGAGCCACCACTCCTGGCTACACTATATTTTCTAACACACTGTCTCACTGAAGAGGTATAAACTAAATGTCTACACTGTCTTAAAAGCGCTCTAGGCTGTCCTACACAACTAACAATTATACCACAAGCACTGCTACACTAATGGACTTTTCAGCGCTAACTCAGAGGCTGTTCTCTAAGTATTTATGTATGACACTACTGTTCCTTGCTAACTTCTCTCTCTCTCCTCTGTCTCGGTTCAGTGCCTCTCTGACGCTACCGTCTTCGTCTGAGGCTCTGATTATTTGCTTCTCCGTCACACCCCTCTTCTCGTTAGCATTTGGAAAGGTATGTTTTCCCTCTTTCCTTTCCCGAATACTGATGATGAGGGCTTGTTAATAAGATAGCGAGGTAATTGCCTAAGGATGTAGATGTTTTCACTGCTGATGACAATTCTTCAAATGCCGAGTTAACCCTCTTCGGGTTTAGGCCTTACTGCATTATTATGGCAGTATTATAAACACCAGGCAACGTAGCCTGTTTGGTTTGCCTTAACGAGCTAAGAGCTCCTGATTTAGAGACTAGTTCCCGCTGAGGTATGTGTCCTCACTGCAAGAGAACTTCTCTTTTCTTTCAGTGTTGCAGATATACTGGGCGCTGGTACAAGCGCGTACCCAGCTTTCTTCACCTTCACGGATGTCTCGTGCCTTCCTTCTCTCTAGAAGGCAAAGTCCGTGGTAGGCTTAGGGCTAACTATAACCTCCACTCCGTGACGCTGTAGAACAAAACAAAAAAATAACAACATCTATATACCACAGTTCAAGTTTTCCTAATACATAACCCATTACCACCTAAACTTCATCTACACCCCTAAATTAATAAATCTCCCCTACACACAAACTACGCACAAGAAATAAACAGATATTTCTGCCCAAGGGTCAGACTAATTTACAGTTCCCTCCTATCTCTCTCCCGCACCAACTTAACCCGCTGTCAGTTATGTAAAACCCAGAAGCGGGCTGACCTGAATCTAATGTGTGCTTGTCTCACTGAAAGGAGTCACAACACCCCTTCACTGCAAGCTAAAAATCCCGGTACTGAATAATTTCCCAGCCCTAACTTCTTAGAGACTGACCAGGGAAGGTTATCAATTTAACACAATTATTTAACACACTTATACATACACCATTTCTGTAATATTAAATCCCCTTCAACCCTGTCTCCTGACTACAAGACCAATTAACACAACAAATTAATACACAAACCACACCCGCGTATACTCTACAAATTATCAATAATCAAAATGTGGGTTCACGGACCTTATATTACATTACACCGCTCTAAGTACATGTTGCAGACTTTCAGACCTTGATAATTGGGCTGATATTATGTTTCAATCCATGTATTTTATACTCCTTATGGACGATGTCATCAAGGCATGTAAGGAGAGAACAAGAAAGTATTCAGTGGGGTACTGGAAGATGAGACAGGTCTATATTTCGGAGCTGGCATTTGCTGATGATGTTGCCCTGATTGCTAAATCAGAGGCACATCTCCAATCCAACCTGCAAGTCTGGAAGGAAGAGCTGGAGAAGAGAGGGATGGTCATAAGCAGCTCTAAAACAAAATCCATGGTGATATCACGAGAAGAAAGAAAACATCAGATTAAGTTGGGAGAACAGGTCCTGGAGCAGTGTCGACCACTTTAAATATCTCGGAGCTATTATAGACCGAAAGGGAGGCATCAAAGAAGAGTTGGCCACTCGAAAAGCAGCGGCTGGGAGACTTTTTCAGGCCATAAATCGTGGATTCCTCAGCAAGAAAGAGGTTGGTAAGAAAACGAAGATGGCTGTATACCGCTCCACCTATGTCCCAGTCATGACATATGGATGCGAGTCGTGGGCAATGACTACAACCCACAAAAGCCAGATCCAAACCTCAGAAATGAGGTATCTGAGGAAAGTGGTTGAAGTAACAAGAAGAGACATGGTCCACAACCAGACGATACGTCAAGGCCTAAAATCCCATCCGCTGCAGACCCAAATAGAACAGTCCCAACTAAGATGGTTTGGCCATGTCTGCAGAATGGGAGAAGATCGGCTACCACGACAAGCATGGGAAACAAAGAGCCAGGGATCCAGACCTCCAGGACGACCTAGAGTCCGCTGGGAGGACAACATTAGACAATCTTTGAAGGACCGAGGACTAGAATGGAACCAGGCCAGGAAGAAGACAGCTGATAGAATGGTCTGGCGCTCTCTCTTCCAAACCTCTACACCTCACGGTAGAAGGGGAACGACTAAGTAAGTAAGTATTTTATATTCATCTGTTCTGCCATCACGGAGTATCTTTCTGCTGCAACTTAGGGTTAATCTACGTTCTTTGCATTATAAGTGCTTGACAGAGTTTGGTATTCTTTGAACCATCCTTGAAGGTTAACGGTCAATAGTCACAGAACATAATTGAAACTTATGGAAGATTTCAATGAACAAGTCTCGTTCGGACGACTAAACATTCTTTAATTATCATTCATCGTTCAGAATGCAGTACTACTAATAATATAATTCACATTAGGTCACTTGCTATCACATTTCAAAGTTTGGATCGTATTAGACATTACACGTCTGTAATGTAACCGTTATACATGTCTTTCAAGTCTTTGACCAAAACTATTTACCACGCATTTGGCATAATTATCATATTTCTGCAGTATTAATCTAGCTGCTACTAGAATTATGAAGGAGTGATATATACACATTGAAAACTCTGTCAGTAATATAAATTCAATTTGGTATTCATAGCCAGGCTCTATCAGCCGTACGTATTATCTCTGCGCCCGTATTTCACTACTTTCGCGCCTAATAATTATTGCGGTTAATCATACCGACTTATATAACTTCGGACTCAATGGTCCTTACACATATTTACTTGATTGCTTTACCAGCACCATCCTTACGGTTAGACATATTCCTTTAGTGGTTATACCACATACTTATAAAAACACTGTTCTATGCCCGAAGGCTACACTTTTTTTTTTTTTTTTTTTTTTTTTTTTTTGCGTTCGCCCGCTAATACTCGAGGCGAAATCTCAGGTTATTATTTTTTTTTTATGTCTAACCTGACATTGATTTTACGTGAGTATCCCTTTATTTCTTGTACAGAGACAGGTGTCATTCAGCAAATACTCGCCGATTTCGGAGGTACCCATTTTTAGGCTCAGGAGCCGCCAGTCCCTGGTCGACGACACTCCTTCAAATGTCCTCGCCAGGTCTCGAGTTAATCCAGTCCAAATCCCGGTCGACGAAAAATCCTCAAATGCCGTCGCCCGGGTTTGATCCTGTATCACCCGGTCGCCAGATCGGTGTTGTAACCACTACGCTAGCGCGGCTCCCCTAAAGGCTACACATAAGACTCCTGTTATTAGCCTATCGCGTCATACAGCAACACACGCGAACTATATCATTTTTTTATTCATTAGAGGTGTTACATGGTGCAACCATCTGAATCAGGTTCAAACCAAAATGCTTGCTGACCATGCAACAATTCTCAACAGTACCTAACCTTATACAGTTAAATTATCTCAAAACCGCTACACAAATCATAGATACTGCTAGCTTATCCAAAGAAAAATTATAGACAAAACTTACACTACCCTGGTTCTAGTTTTGTATCCGTTAGCAATTGATTGCAACTCCTGACTAATAAGATTAACTTAAATCCCAGAAGAAGCTTACTCTAACGGGCTAAAATCTTATAGAAACAAAAACTTCCGACACAGCTATTAAGTTATAAACATACCCAACATTACAGAATAATCTCGAACTGAGCAGACTGTAAATGGCGCGTCTTCACGGCAAAATTTCTTGGGACTAGTGAGCGCTAAAGGCTTTACATGCTAAATATATATAGTATGAATTTTTCTGATGCAATTACAGACGCGGTGAGTCATCGCGTCTGATATTATCTATCAAGAACCGCTTTAAACCAACCTCTTCTCATGTCTGCACATAAATTAAATCTGAGACAGAATAGTCAGTCACAAATAAATGAGACAGAATAGTCAGTCACACATTGATGAGACAGAATAGTCAGTCACAAATAGATGAGACAGAATAGTCAGTCACACATAGATGAGACAGAATAGCCAGTCACAAATAGATGAGACAGAATAGTCAGTCACAAATAGATGAGACAGAATAGTCAGTCACACGTAGATGAGACAGAATAGTCAGTCACACATAGATGAGACAGAATAGTCAGTCACACATAGATGAGACAGAATAGTCAGTCACACATAGATGAGACAGAATAGTCAGTCACACATAGATGAGACAGAATAGTCAGTCACAAATAGATGAGACAGAATAGTCAGTCACAAATAGATGAGACAGAATAGTCGTCACACATAGATGAGACAGAATAGTCAGTCACACATAGATGATACAGAGTAGTCAGTCACAAATAGATGAGACAGAATAGTCAGTCACACATAGATGAGTGTCACGAAGTGGCTGACATAAAGAAACGATATCAATTTGCCAAAAGTCAGGAAAAGACATTGACTGATGATATAGACCAGAAATTCAACACCATTTCAACAATATATAAGGAAAGCAGCAAATCATGCTTGGGATTCCAGGAAAGGAAGAAGCAAGACTGGATAACATCAGAAACATTAAACACCATAACACTGAGAAAGGAAATGAAAAGAAAGAAAACAGAAGCGAAGTCCTCCAGGTTAAAGCAACTATGTAGCGAACAGTACAGTCAGCTGGACAAGGAAGTTAAACGCCAAACCCGAACCAACAAAAGGAATTTCCTAGACGATCATGCAAGACAGACAGAAGAGGCAGCACTGAGAAATGAACAAAGCACAGTATACAAAATAACTAAACTCATCAGCGGAAAACGAGGTGCAAACAATATTACATTAGTAAGAGATAAGCAAGGTAATCTCATCACGACAGCAGAGGGACAGGAAACAAGATGGGCAGAGCACTTCAGAGAAACTCTGAACAAGGAACCACCAGAGACACAATTGAATGTTCCTGAGGCTGAAAACGATCTAGATGTAAATACAGACATTCCACGAAAAGAAGAAATAATCACAGCAATCAAAGGGTTAAAGAACGGCAAAGCTCCGGGCCATGATAACTTAAATGCAGAGCTATTTAAGACAGACCCTGAGCTAGCAGCCGAACTATTAGAACCACTATTTGCACAAGTCTGGAAAACGGGGACAACACCATCAGAGTGGAACAAAGGAATAATTGTCAATTTGCCCAAGAAGGGAGATCTTGCAGACTGCAATAATTGGAGAGGAATCACTCTTCTCTCAGTTCCCAGCAAAATACTAGGCAGGATAATAATACAGAGAATTTCAAAGGAAGTAGACCACAAAATGAGGAAAGAACAAGCAGGATTTAGAAAGAACAGAAGATGTGTAGATCATATATTAACTCTCAGGAACATTATAGAGCAGTGCTCAGAATGGCAAAGACAGCTGTACATTAATGTGGTTGATTTTGAAAAGGCTTTTGACTGCATACATAGGGACAGTTTATGGAAAATACTAAGGGCTTATGGAATTCCAAGCTGCTGTTACAGAGGTTTTATGATCATTAAATTGTCTATATCCTCTTCTTTTCTTCACCCATGTCCTCTATTTTATTATCACTCTTTACCCTTTTCCGGTATTTTTCGCATCCATTCGTTTGCGAAAAATATTTTCTTCCCCATTCTCAACTTTACCGTTTTCTTTCTCATACTGGTAAACGCATTTATGACATAACGTGTCAGTCTCTACACGAGACGGGAGAGCGTTAAAATGCATTCTATTGCATTAGATGTCAGTGGACGAAACTGTGATTTTCGCTTATCTCAGACATACGAGCAGACGTTTGTCTGCACTTTCAGCTGACACGCGAGTTTCCTTGGCTGAGTAGCTCGATGAGGTGTGAATCGCGCCAGACATGCTCGCTAGAGCAGACAGAGTGTCTAACATTTCTCAGATGACACTCACGCTCCACGGCAAGTTTTGGCGTAAGGTGTGAACGCAAGGTTTGGCATGTTATTGCAAGCGTCTAAGGAACGTAAGTGTTAGGAAAGACGAGAGATTGCGTGGTTTTGGAAATAGGGCACATCCTTTGTGTGTGTTTCATATATCTAAAACGAGAGTTTGAGATTTAATTCACTCAGTAACTTCGCAGTCAAGACTAGAACAAGCCTTCGTTCGATTCCTAAGAATCTCTGTTAATAGAGATGGCATTTAGTTTGGTCGAAGTGGTTTAAGTTCTTAGTAGTTCTGTGTTGAGGTAAATATTACAATATATTATATTTAGTATTTTTCGAAGTGTTCAAAGTGTTAGATCGCTTATTTTATTTCCCGAGTTCTTTTGTGTAGAGTGAATAATTTATAAGTCTGTTATATTCTTTAGCTGATGAGTTACAGTGGAAAACAGAATAAATTATAATTTTTAGCTTAAACTCAGTCGGCTATTAATGAATTTAATTTAACTGTTAAATAATCAGACGAGAATATTTTTTCTAAACTAACTTATAAATGCTAGATGCCTCATGAATGTTGACGGAATACTTATGTATTCCTAATTCATGAGGATTGATGATTTTATGAATATAACTTATTTCACGGGAAAGTTTAAAGGATAAGTCAAGCTGTACGCTTGCAGTTTAAAAATGTAAGTTATAACGAGTACCTAGTATGTATAATTATTTATATGTGTTTTTCCTTTATTCAGTGAATACTGGGGGTAACCCAAAACTTTGCCAGCGTTAAGTACGTATGAGTGATATCTGTGAAGAACTAAAACATTTACCTTAGAGTGGCTTGGTGCAAAATCTTTACGAGTACTTTAACGGTTAAATGAGATAACGGGCCTCTTGCGCCTGATTTTTTTGATTCTTCCTGAGAAAAAAACTTAAGTACAGTGCAGCCTGGTGGGCAAGTAAAAACTATTACAAAAACAGTAAAAACGTTTCCGCAATTTTTTTTTGTCAACTTGTGGTGTGACCAAGAAGGCTACCTTTGCTCGAAAGTTACAAAAAACTGACTTTTTTTCCCTAATTAGTGGAAAAAAAACCTCGTGATTCTGACACAGTGAAACCCGCTTACACTAATTCTTTACCTGAAAAACTGAAAAAGTGACACTAAACTTAAAAAATCTGAATAAAAAAACTTATCGCCTGAAGAGAAACGCTCCCCGGACAAATTGGATGAAAACCAAGACCTGTAGAGCTGGGTATTCGCTTCACCAAACGATAAAACAGATTGTGTGGTCATAGCGTGCGCCAGACGGTGAACAAACAGCAAGTTATAGGGTAAGAAAGTGAGAAATGCACGACAGGGCCCCCTGATGAAAGAACCGAGTGAAAGTAGTAGACTGAGGGATGTTTCTTTGTTTGATTCACTCACAATTGTAACTTTTCCTTATGCAAGTTTTGGTTGCTAAACTATATTTTTTCCTTATAATAGATACTGCTATAAAAGTCAGTCCATATCTTCAAAAGGGGAAAAAAATATTAGACCCAAATCATATGTATCTGTGACTCTTTTGAGCTATCATCTTTTTTCTCCTAACGGGACTGTGGGGCTAAACATCGAGGGAAGATTGTTTACCAACAGATTACTGGTGGCAATGAATATATATATATATATATATATATATATATATATATATATATATATATATATATATATATATATATATATATATATATATATATATATATATATATATAGGAAGATATTTTTTATTTTTGTTTTTGTATAATTGTTTATGTTTGGGAAATATTTTTTGGTAATAATATTTTGGGTCTAAGATTAGAACTCTAGTCAAAGGGCGAATACTCATTTTTTGCTTCGAGTGAAAGTAGATATGTAGTCGCCCCACTTGAATATAGTTGAAAGGTTAACATTAGCGCATGCCCAATGAGACGATTATTCGTCGTTGGCTCTTCCGTGATGATGGACGAATCTTGAAGGCTGTCGGACAAAAGGGAGTCCGAAGTTTTTCGTCATTGTGATTGATTCTGGGGAAAAGAGGAGTTTCTCTTAGTAGACTATGATGGTCGATACTTCTAAATTAATAGGAAACAAATATAAAGGTATGTTATCAGGCACTCGCAGGAAATAAAGAAGTAGAACACCAGACAACAGAAAAACAACAGACATGAGTGGCTTACCCAGGATTTGAACACTGGACCTTCCGTGCGACAACCCCGCCTAGCCATGCAAGCGAATCACACTATCCGCCCTGCCATCTACGCATTATCAAAAAATGATGTTTCATCCACTATCCTGTTCTCACTGTTCTAGTCTACTATCATTTACTGGACACAGTATTAAGGTCCTTGTCTTGTTGGATTCGGCCTATACTGCTTGATAGAAATACAACAGAAGTGATTGCGTCATTAATAGGCTCAACTGCCCATGGTGGACTTCTGGTGTCATGTATTGTGGTTCGCACTGTTGACCTGCCATTGAAACATCATTTTTTATGATGTTGTTTTTCTGTTGTCTGGTGTTCTACTTCTTTATTTCCTGCGAGTGCCTGATAACATACCTTTATATTTGTTTCCTATTAATTTACTGTTTACAGGCCTCGGGTTTCCCTCAATTATGTGTAATAAATGTTTATACAATACCAAACCTACCCACTATCCTGTTCTCACTGTTCTAGTCTACTATCATTTACTGGACACAGTATTAAGGTCCTTGTCTTGTTGGATTCGGCCTATACTGCTTGATAGAAATACAACAGAAGTGATTGCGTCATTCATAGGCTGAACTGCCCATGGTGGACTTCTGGTGTCATGTATTGTGGTTCGCACTGTTGACCTGCCATTGAAACATCATTTTTTGATGATGCGTAGATGGCAGGGTGGATAGTGTGATTCGCTTGCATGGCTAGGCGGGGTTGTCGCACGGAAGGTCCAGTGTTCAAATCCTGGGTAAGCCACTCATGTCTGTTGTTTTTCTGTTGTCTGGTGTTCTACTTCTTTATTTCCTGCGAGTGCCTGATAACATACCTTTATATTTGTTTCCTATTAATTTACTGTTTACAGGCCTCGGGTTTCCCTCAATTATGTGTAATAAATGGTCGATACTTCTCCCAGAATATATATATTCTTTACGCCGAGGGAAGGGCGTGTGCTAGTTGCTAGTATTTTCTGAACTTAAGGTAAAGAAGGAACATTTTCTAAAACTTTACCTAGGCCTAACGATATCATAGATGTTATATCATCTTTATATATTTGATGGATCGTATGTAGACGATTCCTGTACTAGCAGCACTGTGAGTGGACATATGTATCATTTCTTATGGGTATGGAAAACCCAAGATATTAGTTGAGCAAACGAACGGAGCTTTCATTTGAAGTGAGGATATCTTTTTTGGATGAACGCCGCTCACTGGGACCAGCACCATTTTGAACCCCACTGTTGGTCTGTTTGAATTGTCAGTCAGAGAACATATATATCTTATTACCTGATGGCGATACCAAGACCTACATTGTATTTAAGTCCACTCTTGGTTATTTGAGATTGTCAACCTTTAAAAAAAAGACCCTGTTGAAGTTAAAGCCTAAAAGACTTAGCCTGAAAGACGTAGTCAGCAGAGGGTCTGTAAGGAGCATTGTGATGACCATTATTATTGTTAACTCAAACTGATGCGACTAGTCAGTGGAGATATGAGACGATAGACAATCAGAACTATATATTTGCTACTATCGTTCAATTATATTTACATGCTATGAGATTGCCAAATTGATGTTGCCACCCATTTGTCAAGTATCCAATGATTTATTGTGTCAACCTGTTCCAATGACTGTCAACCGTGCTGTCAGAGTGTGTGTCATTAAACTGTCTAAAAAGTCTACAGTAGTTCCAGCTGTCATTGACTTCCAGCCGTGAGGGTATGAGTGCATTGTTACCAACTTGTCAACTCCACAGAACCATTCATTCCATTCGCGTTACTGACATTCATACTCACTCGAAACGTCAACATCCCTTGCCAGGGCTTCAACACGTTACGGACAAGGTGACCTGGTAACCCACACTGTGTCTAGGTTTGAGTTGACCACTTACTCTCATCAAGCAGACGAGTAAATACAAACATTCATTCCATCACTAATATATAAAGAATGACATTTATCAATGGTGTGAAATATACACTTATCTATGTGATGGCCAGAAAAACGATTTTATCAAAGATCATAACTGTGGGTCTATCTTTTCTTGTAGCAAGTCATTGATTTTTTTGGACTATTTTGTATATGCTTGATGTAATTTTATGTGTTGTGGTGGAAGTTTATATTGATAATTAAACTGTCCTTAGGGAGCCGCGCTAGCGTAGTGGTTACAACACCGCTCTGGCGACCGGGTGATTCAGGATCAAACCCGGGCGACGGCATTTGAGGATTTTTCGTCGACCGGGAATTGGACTGGATTAACTCGAGACCTGGCGAGAACATTTGAAGGAGTGTTGTCGACCAGGGATTGGCGGCTCCTGAGCCGACCCAGCTGCAATGGGTACCTCCGAAATCGGAGAGTATTTGCCTGAATGGCGAGGGACACCTGTCTCTGTACAAGTAAAAAGGGATACTCACGTAAAATCAATGTCAGGTTAGACATAGTAATAACCTGAGATTTCGCCTCGAGTATTAGCGGGCGTACGAAAAAAAAAAAAACTGTCCTTAAATTGAAATCAGCGTGTTGGTCAGCTCGTTCTAGAATATCTATATAATCATTGTTATAGTTTTCCCACGTCTGTGTGTCTAACTGTCGTCACTTGTATGTGCGTGCACGTGAGTGGATAGAGATATATTAATATATATATATATATATGTGTTTAGACTGTCTGACTCCTCTAAAGCTGTCGTAGAAGATAGGCAGAGAGAGAGAATTCTCGATCTCAGAGACAGCCTCTATCACATTCTACCACCTCACTCGTGGAAATCTATTTTCTATTTTATCATCTCTCAGTGTGACTATCACTCATTCTAATCTATTCAGAAGGGACCAACTCAAGTCTTAATTCCCCTATCGAAAATCTACGACAGAATGGTGGCTCGTTTTCCGGGAATTGAAATCTAGTCCTGAGCAAATACGAATATCAGCTCGGTTGCAGGATTAATTTTCTTTATTCTGATATAGAGTAAGAGTGTGACGTCTTGTGAGTTTTGTATCTTTTAAAAATAATTTATCCCCTAGACGAAACGATCTGTTTATGAGCGTGCTGACCACACAATTAATAATTGTTTTTCCACAGCATTTTGAGCATTATACATTTGAGTTACAGGTTGATTTTGTCGGAATATATGTTAATTACTGATTTTGTAATACTAAACGCTGGTAAAGTTGGTGACTGTATAACATTCACAGGGTTCTGAAGAAGTAGGAGTATGAGCTAAGCTAGGGATTGCATTCAGACAATTACGTCCTGCTAATTGCCCCCCCCCCCTTACCCTAACTGTCTTCAGGGGTGAACTTATAGTGGATTAAAAATTAAGGGAATTTATTTTTCCCTAAAATTTTTGCAATAATTATTTGGTTTCTACTGTAGCAACTTATTTTTTCAGTGAGTAATCTTTACTACCATTTATTTGGCATAGTCGTCTGCATTAGGTGCTTTATTGCCGATTAATAGCAGCGATAGTTGGATACTTTATTATTTTGGAGGAGGTATCCCAGGTTAAAGTATAGCATCTTTTGTTTTGGTATTTTCTCGTAAGTGGTAGGAACCAGTGTACCCTTTTTCTTCTTTTCTTCCTTGAGTAGTCTCAGTCACTGATTTATTATGGCCGAGAGGGCGAAACTGAGGCAGATGTTAAGACAGGAAGCAATGGAAGAGGGACTGGACGGCGACGAAGCGAAAGCTTTCGTCAGGGACGAACTTGAGAGATATGACGCGGAGAAGAAAGAAGAAGAACTAAGGAGGAAAGAAGAAGCAGCGGTGAGGAAAGAAGAGGAAGACCATCTTTTAGAACAGAAGAAAATTGAGGCAGAAATGGAAGCTCGCAGGGCACAACATGAGGAAAGAGAGAAGGAGAGACAGCGTGAGGAAAGAGAGAAGGAGAGACAGCATGAGGAAAGAGAGAAGGAGAGACAACATGAGAAGGAGAGGGAGGAGAGACAGCATGAGCTGGGGCTTAAAGCTCTAGAAGTTCAAAGTCGTGGTGCTGCCTCTACCTCCAGCAATGGAGAGTCTTCTCCTCATTCTTCTTTGACTGATCCTTCTAGTACTCAATCTACTCACCTCACTGCTATGTCTTTTGCGCTAGAATCTTTCCCTTGTCCTAATAAGAAGATTGACACGTATCTAGAAAAATTTGAGAAAATTGCAACTCTGTACGGCTTAGAGAGGTCGCGTTGGAATATGAAGCTTTCTCAGTCTTTGAAAAGTAGTGCGTATGATGTTTACGCCAAACTAGAAAGCAGCCAACAAGACAATTACGACATGTTGAAGAAAGCTTTGCTTGAGCGTTTTGAAATGAATGCTCGAAAATTTTTGCAACTGTTTCGCAACAGCAGGAAGGAGAGCTCTGAAACTTTTCAGCAGTTCTCGTCTCGTTTGAAGGGATACTTGACAAAGTGCCTCGAGCTCTCGCAGCTCCCCTCTACCTATGAAGGTCTTGAGGAATTTGTTTTAACCGAACAAATAAAGAACACTTTGTCTGCTGACACCCGGAGATTTCTAGCTGAGCAAGGTGCAGAAAAGCTTGAAGACATTCTGGAAAAGTCTGAGCGATATCACAATGCGCTGGCCGAACTGCCGGCCACAAAACGTAAACCGACAGAGGAGCATTTTCGAAAGAATAATCTAGAGCAATCTTCTCATGCTTCTAATCAGAATAACCACAGAGAAACTGGACCTCAAAACCCCCCTCCTGAAAAATCCAAGTTCTACAAAAACAAGTACCCCAACCACAGTAAACAGTCTGATCAACCCGACCGCCCTTCATGGCAGCGTAGCCAGAAAGGACAAGGTGGCAAAGAGAGAGCCCCTGCGCACGGGACAGATGATCAGAGCGAGCACACCGAACCGAAACGCACCGGATGCTTGCTAACAGTCTCGCAAGGCGGAATTATTGACAGTGATTCCCAACCTGTTGGGGATACACCCTCAACGCGAGGTACTGTTACATTAAACGGTTCTCAAACTTGTTGTTTATTTGACACGGGGCTTTCTTATCATTGCACTGTTGCCAGAAACCTGGTTAAACCCGGTCAAGAGACAGGAGAGACCGTCGAACTTTGTGGAGTCTCTAAGAGTGATGCACCTACAGCGCTTCACATCGCACTGGTGGAGATCCACTCTGAATTTGTCAGATGCGTGATCAAAGCAGCTGTTATGGATGACCCCATCTACCCAGTCATACTTGGCGGTAGATACGTGTTTATTGTGAAACCGGAAGAGCCGATTGTGGCAGCAGTAACTACAAGAGGGCAAACCAAGAAGGAACGGGAGCCTGCGCCAAATTTGTTACCTATGGAACTTAAAGAAGCGCAACAAAAGGACCCTACTTTGGCACCCTGCTTTAGGAAACTGCCCATGGCTAAGGAACCCAGACAGCACGGGGACATTTTTTCTAAGGATGGCGTACTTTATCGGAGAACGGGCAAGCCTGAACAAGGTTCGAATCAGCTCCTAGTACCGAAAAAGTACAGAAGTCAAATCTTAGAAATGGGGCACTCTCTTCCCTTCAGCGGACATATGGGACAGAACGCCACAAATCAACGGATAACCACTCACTATTGGTGGCCAGGAGTAAATACTGAGATTATCAGGTATGTCAAATCCTGTGCCCAGTGCTAACGTGTGCCACCCAAGCAACGGGCACCCCCAGTCTCTTTGGGTGAAATGCCAATAGTGGGAACACCATTCGAACGGGTTGTGATCGACATTTTAGGACCCTTAGAAAGGACTAAAAGAAGGAACAAGTACATCCTGACCTTAGTTGATACATGCACTTTATGGGCAGAAGCTATCCCGCTAACATGCGCAGATGCCAAGCATGTCGCAGAAGCCCTCGTGCAGATTTTGACTCGGTTGGGATTCCCTCAGCAAGTGTTGACGGATAACGGATCTCCATACCGAAACCTGTTGATGGATGAGATCGTTAAGATCTTGAGGGACCAGCACATCTACACTAAGCCTTACACTCTGGCCAGAAGTGGGTTAGTAGAACGTGTTAACGGAAACCTCAACATGATGCTAAGTAAACTGGCACAAGTGAAACCTAAAGATTGGGATTCTTGCATTCCGGCAGCTTTATTTGACTACAGAGAATCTCCTCATACTTCCACAGGATTTTCGCCATCTACGCTTTTATTCGACAGACCCATTAAGGGCCCGCTTGAAGCCTTACTTTGGTTGCTGACAGACCAGAAGGCTGATGAGACAGTTGTCTCGGCAAGTAAATATGTGTCGGATTTAAAGGATAGGTTGAAACTAGGATGGGACCTAGCAACGACTAACTTTAAGCGAGCACGCACAAAGCACGCTAACCGATACAGGAAAGTCGCGAAAGAGACAGAACTGGAAGAAGGAGAGAAAGTTTTGGTGTTACTCCCTACCGGAAACAACCAACTGAGGATCGGATGGCAAGGGCCATTTACCATCCTGAAAAAGATTTCTAAGGCTAACTACCAGATCTATATTCAAGGAAAGGAGAAGGTTTTCCATTTAAATCTGTTAAAGAGATACTTGGAAAGACCAGTGACAACCTCCGACCATCTCCTGACGATCGCCAAAACTGACGAAGATGACGTTAGTGGCAGGGAAATTCCACTGCAATCACACGAAATCTTTCAAAAATGTCAGAAGCGGCAACGCTCTTTCAAGCGCGCATGGGAGACATTCCAGAGAAAGGAAACTTTGGGAGTAGACTTGAGTAGGAATTGGAGGGAGATGGAGGGGGGAGATGAGAGGGAAGAGGACAGACACCCTGAAGCTACGAATATAGGAAATTTATTTCCATAACGTAGACATGGAGTGCTTCCATATCTTAAAGGGTGGACGTTCTGTCACAGAGGTTTTATGATCATTAAATTGTCTATATCCTCTTCTTTTCTTCACCCGTGTCCTCTATTTTATTATCACTCTTTACCCTTTTCCGGTATTTTTCGCATCCATTCGTTTGCGAAAAATATTTTCTTCCCCATTCTCAACTTTACCGTTTTCTTTCTCATACTAGTAAACGCATTTATGACGTAACGTGTCAGTCTCTACACGAGACGGGAGAGCGTTAAAATGCATTCTATTGCATTAGATGTCAGTGGACGAAACTGTGATTTTCGCTTATCTCAGACATACGAGCAGACGTTTGTCTGCACTTTCAGCTGACACGCGAGTTTCCTTGGCTGAGTAGCTCGATGAGGTGTGAATCGCGCCAGACATGCTCGCTAGAGCAGACAGAGTGTCTAACATTTCTCAGATGACACTCACGCTCCACGGCAAGTTTTGGCGTAAGGTGTGAACGCAAGGTTTGGCATGTTATTGCAAGCGTCTAAGGAACGTAAGTGTTAGGAAAGACGAGAGATTGCGTGGTTTTGGAAATAGGGCACATCCTTTGTGTGTGTTTCATATATCTAAAACGAGAGTTTGAGATTTAATTCACTCAGTAACTTCGCAGTCAAGACTAGAACAAGCCTTCGTTCGATTCCTAAGAATCTCTGTTAATAGAGATGGCATTTAATTTGGTCGAAGTGGTTTAAGTTCTTAGTAGTTCTGTGTTGGGGTAAATATTATAATATATTATATCTAGTATTTTTCGAAGTGTTCAAAGTGTTAGATCGCTTATTTTATTTCCCGAGTTCTTTTGTGCAAAGTGAATAATTTATAAGTCTGTTATATTCTTTAGCTGATGAGTTACAGTGGAAAACAGAATAAATTATACTTTTTAGCTTAAACTCAGTCAGCTATTAATGAATTTAATTTAACTGTTAAATAATCAGACGAGAATAATTTTTCTAAACTAACTTATAAATGCTAGATGCCTCATGAGTGTTGACGGAATACGTATGTATTCCTAATTCATGAGGATTGATGATTTTATGAATATAACTTATTTCACGGGAAAGTTTAAAGGATAAGTCAAGCTGTACGCTTGCAGTTTAAAAATGTAAGTTATAACGAGTACCTAGTATGTATAATTATTTATATGTGTTTTCCTTTATTCAGTGAATACTGGGGGTAACCCAAAACTTTGCCAGCGTTAAGTACGTATGAGTGATATCTGTGAAGAACTAAAACATTTACCTTAGAGTGGCTTGGTGCAAAATCTTTACGAGTACTTTAACGGTTAAATGAGATAACGGGCCTCTTGCGCCTGATTTTGATTCTTCCTGAGAAAACTTAAGTACGGTGCAGCCTGGTGGCAAGTAAACTATTACAAACAGTAACGTTTCCGCAATTTTTGTCAACTTGTGGTGTGACCAAGAAGGCTACCTTTGCTCGAAAGTTACAAACCTGACTTTTTTCCCTAAGTAGTGGAAACCTCGTGATTCTGACACAGTGAACCCGCTTACACTAATTCTTACCTGAACTGATAAAGTGACACTAACTTAAAATCTGAATAAACTTATCGCCTGAAGAGAACGCTCCCCGGACAAATTGGATGAAACCAAGACCTGTAGAGCTGGGTATTCGCTTCACCAAACGATAAAACAGATTGTGTCATAGCGTGCGCCAGATGGTGAACAACAGCAAGTTATAGGGTAAGAAAGTGAGAAATGCAAGACAGGGTCCTGATGAAAGAACCGAGTGAAAGTAGACTGAAGGATGTTCTTTGTTGATTCACTCACGATTGTAACTTTCCTTATGCAAGTTTGGTTGCTAAACTATATTTTTCCTTATAATAGATACTGCTATCAAAGACAGTCCATATCTTCAAAAGGGGAAAATATTAGACCCAAATCATATGTATCTGTGACTCTTTGAGCTATCATCTTTCTCCTAACGGGACTGTGGGCTAAACATCGAGGGAAGATCATAACTGTGGGTCTATCTTTTCTTGTAGCAAGTCATTGATTTTTGTTGTTGACTATTTTGTATATGCTTGATGTAATTTTATGTGTTGTGGTGGAAGTTTATATTGATAATTAAACTGTCCTTAAATTGAAATCAGCGTGTTGGTCAGCTCGTTCTAGAATATCTATATAATCATTGTTATAGTTTTCCCACGTCTGTGTGTCTAACTGTCGTCACTTGTATGTGCGTGCACGTGAGTGGGTAGAGATATATTAATATATATATGTGTGTTTAGACTGTCTGACTCCTCTAAAGCTGTCGTAGAAGATAGGCAGAGAGAGAGAAGAATTCTCGATCTCAGAGACAACCTCTATCACATTCTACCACCTCACTCGTGGAAATCTATTTTCTATTTTATCATCTCTCAGTGTGACTATCACTCATTCTAATCTATTCAGAAGGGACCAACCCAAGTCTTAATTCCCCTATCGAAAATCTACGACAGCTGCATAGTGTCAATCATAAAAAGCCTCTATGCCAACTTTACGTGTAGTGTTGGGCAGAGCAACCTAACCTTCGAGGTGAAGACAGGAGTACGACAAGGATGCCCCTTATCAACCACTCTATTTTTAACAGTCATAGACTGGGTGATGCGCCAGACAACACAGGGCAGTCCAAGAGGAATAAGATGGACTACATTTTCTACATTGGAAGATCTTGAATATGCAGATGACATTGCACTACTAGCACATTCACATCAACACATCCAGGAAAAAACGGATAGACTTAATAAGTTTAGCCAGGAGGTGGGCTTGAACATCAATTTAAAGAATTCTGAGGTCATGACGCTCAATGTGAGCAACCCTGAGCCCATATCAGTAAGGAATCAGCAACTGGCACAGACAGATACCTTCACATACCTAGGAAGCATAGTAACACCAGACGGTGGGGCAGGCAAAGACATCAACAACAGAATGAATAAGGCAAGAACAGCCTTCTTTAGCCTAAACAACATCTGGAAGTCCTCCCAATACAGCACAAGTACAAAATTAAGATTATATCAGAGCTGTGTGCTTTCTGTGCTTCTCTATGGTGCGGAATGCTGGAGAGTTACAGAGAAGGAAATGTCGAAATTGTCCTCTTTTCACACAACATGCCTAAGAAAAATTCACCGAATCTTTTGGCCGAATATCATCACCAACCAAGATCTGCTTACTCGTAGCAAGCAAGAGGACATGCATACCATCATAGCTGGCAGACGCTGGAGCTGGGTTGGTCATGTCCTCAGAAGAGACCCCGATGCCATCACAAGAACAGCTATGCTTTGGACCCCTGAAGGAAAACGAAAGAGAGGCCGACCAAAAACAACTTGGCGGAGGACTGTGGAGGCTGAGATGCAAAGAATGAACCAGAGTTGTGGCACTGTACGAAGGATGGCCACCGACCGAGCAAAGTGGAATCAATTTGTTGTTGCCCTACAAGACGCCACTAGGCGTGATGGACACTGACTGCTTTGACGGTCGGTGGTTAAGGATCTAAGAAGAAGAAGAAGACATAGATGAGACAGAATAGTCAGTCACAAATAGATGAGACAGAATAGTCTGTCACACATAGATGAGACAGAATAGTCAGTCACAAATAGATGAGACAGAATAGTCAGTCACAAATAGATGAGACAGAATAGTCAGTCACACATAGATGAGACAGAATAGTCAGTTTCAAATAGATAAGACAGAATAGTCAGTCACACACACATGAGACAGAATAGTCGTCACAAATAGATGAGACAGAATAGTCAGTCACAAATTGATGAGACAGAATAGTCAGTCACACATAGATGAGACAGAATAGTCAGTCACACATAGATGAGACAGAATAGTCAGTCACACATAGATGAGACAGAATAGTCAGTCACACATAGATGAGACAGAATAGTCAGTCACAAATAGATGAGACAGAATAGCATGTCACACATAGATGAGACAGAATAGTCAGCCACAAATAGATGAGACAGAATAGTCAGTCACAAATAGATGAGACAGAATAGTCAGTCACACATAGATGAGACAGAATAGTCTGTCACACATAGATGAGACAGAATAGTCAGTCACACATAGATGAGACAGAATAGTCAGTCACACATAGATGAGACAGAATAGTCAGTCACAAATAGATGAGACAGAATAGTCAGTCACAATAGATGAGACAGAATGGTCAGTCACAAATAGATGAGACAGAATGGTCAGTCACACATAGATGAGACAGAATAGTCAGTCACACATAGATGAGACAGAATAGTCAGTCACACATAGATGAGACAGAATAGTCAGTCACAAATAGATGAGACGGAATAGTCAGTCACAAATAGATGAGACGGAATAGTCAGTCACACATAGATGAGACAGAATAGTCAGTCACAAATAGATGAGACAGAATAGCCAATCACAAGTTGATGAGACAGAATAAACAGTCACAAATAGATGAAACAAAGTAGTCGTGACACATAGATGAGACAGAACAGTCAGTCACAATTTGATGAGACAGAATAGTCAGTCACAAATAGATGAGACAGAATAGTCAGTCACACATAGATGAGACAGAATAGTCAGTCACACATAGATGAGACAGAATAGTCAGTCACAAATAGATGAGACAGAATAGTCAGTCACACATAGATGAGACAGAATAGTCAGTCACAAATAGATGAGACAGAATAGTCGTCACACATAGATAAGACAGAATAGCCAATCACAAATAGATGAGACAGAATAGTCAGTCAAACATAGATGAGACAGAATAGTCAGTCACAAATAGATGAGACAGAATAGTCTGTCACAAATAGATGAGATAGAATAGTAAGTCACACATAGATGAGACAGAATAGTCAGTCACAAATAGATGAGACAGAATAGCCAGTCACAAATTGATGAGACGGAATAGTCAGTCACAAATAGATAAGACAAAATAGTCAGTCACACATAGATGAGACAGAATAGTCAGTCACACATAGATGAGACAGAATAGTCCGTCACAAATAGATGAGACATAATAGTCGGTCACACATAGATGAGACAGAATAGTCAGTCACACATAGATGAGACAGAATAGTCAGTCACAAATAGATGAGACAGAATAGTCAGTCACACATAGATGAGACAGAATAGTCAGTCACACATAGATGAGGCAGAATAGTCAGTCACAAATAGAGGAGACAGAATAGTCAGTCACAAATAGAGGAGACAGAACAGTCAGTCACAAATAGATGAGACAGAATAGTCAGTCACAAATAGATGAGACAGAATAGTCAGTCACAAATAGATGAGACAGAATGGTCAGTCACAAATAGAGGAGAAAGAATAGTCAGTCACAAATAGATGAGACAGAATAGTCAGTCACAAATAGATGAGACAGAATAGTCAGTCACAAATAGATGAGACAGAATAGCCAGTCACAAATTGATGAGACAGAATAGTCAGTCACAAATAGATGAGACAGAATAGTCAGTCACACATAGATGAGACAGAATAGTCAGTCACAAATAGATGAGACAGAATAGTCAGTCACACATAGATGAGACAGAATAGTCAGTCACAAATAGATGAGACAGAATAGTCAGTCACAAATAGATGAGACAGAATAGTCAGTCACACATAGATGAGACAGAATAGTCAGTCACACATAGATGAGACAGAATAGTCAGTCACAACATAGATGAGACAGAATAGTCAGTCACAAATAGATGAGACAGAATAGTCAGTCACACATAGATGAGACAGAATAGTCAGTCACAAATAGATGAGACAGAATAGTCAGTCACAAATAGATGAGACAGAATAGTCAGTCACACATAGATGAGACAGAATAGTCAGTCACAAATAGATGAGACAGAATAGTCAGTCACAAATAGATGAGACAGAATAGTCAGTCACAAATAGATGAGACAGAATAGTCAGTCACAAATAGATGAGACAGAATAGTCAGTCACAAATAGATGAGACAGAATAGTCAGTCACAAATAGATGAGACAGAATAGTCAGTCACAAATAGATGAGACAGAATAGTCAGTCACAAATAGATGAGACAGAATAGTCAGTCACAAATAGATGAGACAGAATAGTCAGTCACAAATAGATGAGACAGAATAGTCAGTCACAAATAGATGAGACAGAATAGTCAGTCACAAATAGATGAGACAGAATAGTCAGTCACAAATAGATGAGACAGAATAGTCAGTCACAAATAGATAAGACAGAATAGTCAGTCACAAATACTGTTTTTAATCATTTCGCATTCTTCTTATTCATTCGATCCTCAGTTATTTGAGTTTTCATTCTTTACCGTTTTGGATTTAGGGTGAGTTTCATGGCTTTTTTTGCAAACCGGGAGGGTTCCACCGACTCAAACCATTGTTAAAGCAAAGCAGACTCACGAATTGACGGATGATGAAATGCCACTAGTTGGATCCCTAGAGGAATCTGTCCGAATAGAAATGGAACAAAAAGCAAACACATAACAGATGACTAAATTAATAGAAATACGGTACTGAGAAGCAGCTATATGAAACATCTTAAACCTTCAAATACATTTGTAATAAATATGAGGATTCATGGAAAGAGTAATGAAGCTTGACAGAAACAAAAAGGGGTCGTCCACATATGATGTCACGCAGTGGAAAAAAAAAGGAGAATTGGGAACCAAATTTTATCATGAAGTGTGACATAGGAGGGGGAGGGGCGGGTTGAAGAAATGTGGCGTCACACAACAAGTACGATTAAGGATCAGTTCTTTCATAAATGATGTCGAATAAAATATATTTTGTGGCCTCCATCCCCATAGTCTACTTTTTTCACAGTAGCTAATAAATCCATCGTGGACGACTTCCCTTAACGTTATAATCTCAGCTGAAATGTCTGATAATTTTAATACCCTTTAATTAGTTTTAAAAAAATGCATACTAAATAAACTGTAGTTACTTAACATTAAATTAAACTAAAATAAAGCAAAAACAAGTTATCACCGTCCCGAATACAGTTTGATGAGATCAAAGACACGTTGGCTCGGGACAAAGGTTGGACCATATCTCGTGCTGGGACGCAGCACATGAAATGGAGGATACACAATATTTGCTCTAAAGTTTAACATTATTTTATGAAATTTTAACATAGGTAAGAATTGAATTTATTTCTTGCTGTGTTTACTTTACATTTAATTAATTAATATTTTATTGTTTGGAATTTAATTAAGTCAAAATGAGCGATATTTTTAATACATTAATTATTATTTTACTTGAAAGGTTATTATTTGTTTCCACTAGTTAATTAATTTAAACTCCGCCTAGGCCGGTCCCAAGCCTGGCTGAAAAAGGAGGAGGGCGGCCTGCAAGGAGGCCCTAAGGAGGCAGCCCATACATCATGCGAAGACACAAGAGTCAAATCACCTGTTTGCCTTAAAACATGATTGCACGAAATACAAGAGAGAGAACCGGAATACAAAAGGCAAGAGTCGTTTTTCTTGCACTGAGAAATATATAAAAATTAGAAGATCAAAGCCAACACAAAATCAAGAAATTTCAACGCAAGTGTCAATGTCATTCCTATTGCATGGCACCGAAACTTGGAGAACAGTAAAAATTATAAACAGAATCATACAGACTTTCACACATGAGTGCTTGCACACAATTGAAAGATTGAAAGGTACGGTATGACAAAACACATCTCTCTTCAAAGCAGTAATAGTGACACCACTAAAAGCATAGGAATAACCGAAAAAATAGCAGTTTTACATGACTCCCACTCTTAAAAATTGCACCCATATAGTCGCCCAGATGTAGCAGAGAACTATCCAAAACATATTCACATAACAGAGGCTGCACAGTAATGTATTCGTCGATAACATCACATGTAGGATTAGAAGGAAACGAGCCAGCAGAAAGGAAGCAATAAAGGTACAGGCAATTCAAACCAAGTAAACGTAGGTTTTGGCAAAACAGAAATCAAAAGTTTAATCAACAATATTATAATAAATGAAGGACAAATGATTAGAACCAAAGCCTCGAAATGAGACATACACATAAGCTGCTTCAAAACACCAGCACTTATGCCTCAGATATCAAGATAGTTTTTAAAAATACCCTGCCATAAGTGAGTGCAACAGCTTCAACTAGGAACATAATTTTTTATGTTACAGGAATCATACTGCATAATGTGTCTAGAAAAAGTTCCCACTGCGCACTACCGACAAATATGCAAGTAGTAAGAACAACAAAGAACACCATCAATTGAATACTTGCAAGCAAAAAAACCACTAACTCTAAAAATATCCCTGAAACTGGGTCACTTCGCGAAGCTACACAACGTCGTAAAATATAATATTCATCATAATTTTCCTTAGCTCTCCTTACGGAGCGTGGGGTCACCATTGTAGCTGGTTCCCTTGCAGGTAACATACATCAAGAATCAACTTGCTCGTGCAGCGGTGGTTTATGTGGCAATTTGTTTTGTGTGATGAGGTTGACAGCCCCTCATACACAACATTATATTAGTCACATTTTACGACATGTTTAATTGTCCAGAAGACCTATTCTGTCTCTTGTCTCTTCAGAAACCTACGGGAACTACACGGGGGAAAAACATTACACGAAGAAAAATCAGCAGATAAAAACTTTAAGATGAGAAAAAGACAACTACATGAACTAACTAACAATATTTATCACACAAACATATTTTTGTTTTAAAGCTGATGAAACAATTAAAAAATCAACAACAACCCAAAAGATATATTATATACGTTTAATCACAACAATGAAAAAACAAAAACGCGAGAGAGGTCCAGAAAGCTTAGCCTTCAGATATATTTTTAAACTAAAATGTACCCGAAGGTTAAAATTTACAACCCCCGTGAACTGTAAGAGTTTAGGAGGGGTCATAAAGAGGATGGATGGGGTCTACATTTACACTATTGCCCCAGTAAAACACCATAAATGTGAAACTTGCAATTTATAATAAACAACAAAAACGAACCATAAATAGAATATGCCCCTTAGAATAAGAAATGTGATATTCAACAGTTATAAATGAGGTCTAACCAGGTGCTGTTTGTATAATGGAGATTTCCTATGTCTTACATAAGAGTTAAAAATACATTGTGCAACAAAGCGGAGCAGACGATGCACTCAGGCATAATATAGGGTAATCGAGAAGTCTCTCCGCATTTGGTTCAGTGCTTGAATACTATGAATCAAGGGAAACAATCCAAAGGATAAAATTATTATTAAAAGGTCGTAATTTACAACTCCACATTTCTTTATTTTATATAGCAATTTAAATTATTTAAACAGACACTAATGCGTTATGCGAAAATTAAAAAAAAAAATCACTTTTATGTAGTAGTAAAATAAATCTAATTAAAATCAATTAAAATAATGTTGTTTACTGCATCATAAAATGTTACATTCATGTTATTAAAGCACTGAACCGACTGTGGAGAGACTTCTCGACACTTATCTCAGACCTAAGAGTCTTTTCTATTTGGACATGCGCCCTAATATAACCGACTAGGTTGAACGGGACGCGCCTCGCCAAAATGAGGCAAAACTTTATAAAAGAAAAAAAAAGAGACTTCTCGTGTATTATGAAAAACCACGTTAGCGAAGGCATCACGGCGAGACATCAAGATGGGTCACGGGTGATCTGAACACATAAGTCGGAACTGACACCAGCAAATATGAATTGGTTTGCGTTTTGAAGGGCCATCTTCATTGCAAATGGACAACTCCATCAGTGCTCAGATCTCCTCCCTCAGATCTCACAAGGAGGATATCAGCACAGTGTACGAACTCTGTAGCACTGGTGAGGATCCCAATGTGTGTATACAGGAATCAAGAAAACAATGATGATGGTGCACAATGATGATGGTGGTGACAATGCGATGCCTGATGATATCTGGCAGCTGATGATGGTGAAAGGAATTGACAGATGATGCACGATGTGATGATGATGATGATGATGATGATGATGGTGACAATGATGATGATGATGATGGTGGTGACAATGATGATGGTGACAATGATGATGATGATGGTGACAATGATGATGGTGACAATGATGATGATGGTGACAATGATGATGATGATGGTGACAATGATGATGATGGTGACAATGATGATGATGATGGTGACATTGATGATGATGATGGTGACAATGATGATGGTGGTGACAATGATGATGATGATGGTGACAATGATGATGATGATGGTGGTGACAATGATGATGGTGACAATGATGATGATGGTGGTGACATTGATGATGATGATGGTGACAATGATGATGATGATGATGGTGACAATGATGATGATGATGATGATGATGGTGACAATGATGATGATGATGGTGACAATGATGATGATGATGATGATGATGATGATGATGATGATGATGATGATGATGATGATGATGATGATGATGATGATGATGATGATGATGGTGACGATGATGATGATGATGATGATGATGATGATGGTGACAATGATGATGGTGACAATGATGATGGTGACAATGATGATGGTGACAATGATGATGGTGACAATGATGATGGTGACAATGATGATGATGATGATGATGATGATGATGGTGACAATGATGATGGTGACAATGATGATGATGATGATGATGATGATGATGGTGACAATGATGATGATGATGGTGACAATGATGATGATGATGATGGTGACAATGATGATGATGATGGTGACAATGATGATGATGATGATGATGGTGACAATGATGATGATGATGGTGACAATGATGATGATGATGATGATGATGATGATGATGATGATGATGATGATGATGATGATGATGATGATGATGGTGACAATGATGATGATGATGATGATGATGGTGACAATGATGATGATGATGATGATGGTGACAATGATGATGATGATGATGATGATGATGATGATGATGGTGACAATGATGATGATGATGATGGTGGTGACAATGATGATGATGATGGTGACAATGATGATGATGGTGACAATGATGATGATGATGATGATGGTGACAATGATGATGATGATGGTGACAATGATGATGATGATGGTGACAATGATGATGATGATGGTGACAATGATGATGGTGACAATGATGATGATGGTGACAATGATGATGATGATGGTGACAATGATGATGATGATGGTGACAATGATGATGGTGACAATGATGATGGTGACAATGATGATGATGATGATGATGATGATGATGATGATGATGATGATGATGGTGGTGACAATGATGATGATGATGATGGTGGTGACAATGATGATGGTGACAATGATGATGGTGACAATGATGATGATGATGGTGACAATGATGATGATGATGATGGTGACAATGATGATGATGATGGTGACAATGATGATGATGGTGACAATGATGATGATGATGATGGTGACAATGATGATGATGGTGACAATGATGATGATGATGGTGACAATGATGATGGTGGTGACAATGATGATGGTGGTGACAATGATGATGATGATGATGATGATGATGATGGTGACAATGATGATGATGATGATGGTGACAATGATGATGATGGTGACAATGATGATGTTGATGGTGACAATGATGATGGTGACAATGATGATGATGGTGGTGACAATGATGATGATGGTGACAATGATGATAATGGTGACGATGATGATGATAATGACAATGATGATGATGATGACAATGATGATGGTGACAATGATGATGGTGACAATGATGATGGTGACAATGATGATGATGATGGTGACAATGATGATGATGGTGGTGACAATGATGATGGTGACAATGATGATGGTGACAATGATGATAGTGACAATGATGATGGTGACAATGATGATGATGAAGGTGACAATGATGATGGTGACAATGATGATAGTGACAATGATGATAGTGACAATGATGATGGTGACAATGATGATGATGATGGTGACAATGATGATGGTGACAATGATGATGGTGACAATGATGATGGTGACAATGATGATGGTGACAATGATGATGGTGACAATGATGATGATGATGGTGACAATGATGATGGTGACAATGATGATGGTGACAATGATGATGGTGACAATGATGATGGTGACAATGATGATGGTGACAATGATGATGATGATAGTGACAATGATGATGGTGACAATGATGATGGTGACAATGATGATGATGATAGTGACAATGATGATGGTGACAATGATGATGGTGACAATGATGATGATGATGGTGACATTGATGATGATGATGGTGACAATGATGATGATGATGATGATGGTGACAATGATGATGTTGACAATGATGATGTTGACAATGATGATGTTGACAATGATGATGTTGACAATGATGATGTTGACAATGATGATGTTGACAATGATGATGTTGACAATGATGATGTTGACAATGATGATGTTGACAATGATGATGTTGACAATGATGATGTTGACAATGATGATGTTGACAATGATGATGTTGACAATGATGATGTTGACAATGATGATGTTGACAATGATGATGATGATGATGGTGACAATGATGATGGTGGTGATGACATTGATGATTATGATGATGACAATGATGATGATGATGGTGGTGGTGACATTGATGATGATGATGATGGTGACAATGATGATGATGATATGATGATGGTGACAATGATGATGGTGACAATGATGATGATGGTGACAATGATTATGGTGACTACATAGATGCCGACAGCTGATGGGAGCGTGACGCTGGCAGTTATCTGCAAACCACTTGTCGTAAATTTATTTTGAGAGAAAGAGTCTTAGAAATAGTGGTCCTGTTTAGAGTGGAGAATGATGGTGAAAGCTCAGTGATAGAAAATGTAGAGAGTAAATAGTTGCTTCACGGAGTGCTGGGGAGAGTAAGGACAGACTTATTTACGACAAATCGTTCCTCTCAATCTTCTCTTCACTCTCCTGGTCAAACAATTATTTGCCAGTTTGCAGACACACACCTGCGCTCACACCGATTTGGTGCTTCAAACACACAGACGCACGTAGATACAAACTATATTAAACAGATAGGAGAACTTGTTGGGCTTTGGGTATTCCAACACAGTACTAAATAAGTTTATAAGGTTTATTCTCATTTAAAACAATCCCACAAAAACTATCATGTGTGTTACATAAAAAATATCATAAGTACAGAAAATACAAATAACAAGGTGAGGGAGGGGGGAGGGGGGGGGGGGTAAGAGGATTGGTATCGACTAAGCCCTTCCCGCTTGTATTAGACAAAGATAAACCCAGTTCAAAGATAGATAGTTATCAGGAACATAGGTAATGTAACCCAACAGTGAATTTAATTACTCTGAAATAGGTGTTACAATATTAAGTATAGGTGGTAGACAAAAATCATGTTATTCCCAATTGTTCTTCCCTTTACTAAGAAAATGAAAAAAAGGGGGGGGGGTTAACAGAGTTAACAAATTATCCCACCTAAAGGAACAATGCCGGGTATACAGAAAAAGGTATTACCCGGTAGGCAAGTTAACAAATGGTTTGCAAAAATTAATCTCCTGTCATTCATGCACGCGCGTGAGGATCCACACTCATACACTCACACACACTTACCGATTGCAGCATCAGACAATCCATAGAATTATATAGACAGCAATTACACTCTTGACAAGTGAAAATGTCTAGTACTTCGATGTCCCGCCCCAGATGTAGTGAGGTTTGCTGATAGCAAATATTCCCACTTATCGCCGGACTTGAAGCCTAAGAGTTCTTGTGTTTTATTATATAAAAAAAGAGTCTATGGGATGGCACTGACACAATTCAACACAGGGGTGAGGATGGAGTAGTCTCTTTAATTTCGCTGCTGGAGGTAAAATTCCTTCAAGGCGTGATGATAGCAACTGACCGGTAGGTCTTTAATCCATTGAGGAAAAACTAGCCCAGTCACAGTTACAGGTAAATAAGTACTCTCTCACAGTAGGGCAGTAAATAAAATATCGCTACTGGCACTGTTCATCTTCCCGTTCATCTTACAGATTGTAATTTAATTTGATGATTGTTTTAAAATGTTCTTGGGTAGGCTTTCTTTCATATAATTATGATAACTAGGTCGCATCGGACCGCCACAAGATTAAATTTAAAAATGTTTCATCAATATGTCTGGAAGTTTTAAGATGTATGATTTCTTTATTGCTGGGATCGCAGGTTACGATCACTCTGTATGAAAGAAAAAAACATGTAATATACCGAAAATCAAATAACATTCTAAAGCTCGATGAATTTCCCGTTAAGACTATAAATATACACTCGCGTATTTAATTATATATTTAAGAAGACACTTCGCGAGTTTAAATGATTAAAACACACATCTATATATATGACTTAACTCAATTAGTTATAAATTCCTTCGCGACTTTTAAAAGTTAATTTAAGCATTTTAGCATCTATTATCTTTTGAAATAATATAATAGATATATCATTACATTTACAACTGGAACTATTGAGATGGTTTAATTTAATAGATTTAAATTACCACAAAATCCAGTGAAATAGAATGAATGAACTAGACCACTGATCACTTTACACAATTATATTTTACCGTTTTGCACAGAATAGAATTCACTGAAGATATATGAAAATCCAGGGGAAAATCTAACACGATTTCAAATATAGCTAGTGCTTCTGTCAAGGTCTGGCCAACGAGTGATAACATGTATTTCTTCATGGTCTGTATATATTTAACATAGAATGTAAGATGAGTGGGACATGAGAAAATTGACACCTTTTTAGATCTCAGGAAACTTTAGGGATCTGACCGCCAGACTAAAGAGAGATGCCGCCCCTGGTCTTCTGTATCTCCGCTCGTTGCGTTCGCGACGGCTTTCCCGTGCGCTCCCACTGCGATCGTTCTGTGATTAACACCGAGAAGCGAAATACCGGCAGGAAACTTGCGTCGCTCGTTTCAGGGACCACTACTGCCTCTTTGATAGCGTGCCGCTAGTCTTTCCTGAGATCCCTTCCGTGTCTTTGATCGTGGTCGCTACTATCGTTTGATGCTGGCAACGCCCCCAACTTTCCAAGTTAATGAAAATAACTGCATATGATTGCTCAAGAGATATTCGTGGGCGTGTTTAACCTCTCCTTAAATCAATGCGATGACCAGAATGAACGGTAGATAAACTGTCCACATATTAATCAGCAAACGTGTTGATCATCTGCGTGGAAAGGTTGCATAGCTAATGAGTCCAGGTGAAAAAAAAATCCCGTTTGACGAAAAGTTACCAAGATATTCGGGGGCACTGATGCTATGCGAAGGGGTCGTTACGAAGGGTCGTACCATATCATCCAACACTTCAGGGGTACCGATGTTATGAGAGGGTTCTTACCATCATCTAACAAATTCAGGGACGGCTAAGTTGTCTGTCACAATTGTCCCCTCTTTTGAGACATGAAA
The DNA here is from genome assembly GCA_024509875.1 of Oreohelix idahoensis. Lineage (NCBI taxonomy): Eukaryota > Metazoa > Mollusca > Gastropoda > Stylommatophora > Oreohelicidae > Oreohelix > Oreohelix idahoensis. The sequence goes on along the minus strand of JAMPIV010015024.1, from coordinate 21,146 downwards.
ACATCTTTTCATGTTTGATTTATGACAATGAAGCTGCCCTGATCGGTAGCTTTTGGATGTTTGGTATCTTCAACTTCCTCCTCTTCCTCCGTAGTCCAGTTTCTACTCAGGAAATCCGCCCCGACATTCTGTCTTCCCGGAATGTATTCTACTTTGAAAGAATAAACGCTTAAAAGGAGGGCCCAACGCATGATCCTTGCGTTAAATTCTTTATTGGCACCAAGAAAGGTTAACGGAGCGTGGTCTGTTTGCGCCGTGAAAGATGTACTATAGAGAAACTCATGATGGCGTCTGATACCGTCAATCAGAGCGCGATATTCTCTTTCGACAACGCTGTAGTTCCGTTCAGCTTTTTTTAATTTCCGACTGCCATAGGCAACTGGAAATAGCATGTTGGGGTTACTGTCATCGGCTTGAAGCAGTGTTGTCCCGATACCCTGACCTGACGCGTCGACCCGCAGTACAAAAGGTTTCTTGAGGTCAGGCAACCTCAAAATGGGGTATGCAGACACTTGGGGTATGCACTTTTGGTCCCATATGACCTTATCAGGACAACCCTTTTTGGTGAGGTCAGTCAGAGGTGCCTTCAGTCCGTTGAAGTTCTGGATGTACTTCTGATAGTATGCACATAGTTATAGGAAGGAACGTACGTCTTTCTTCGTTCGGGGTCTTTTGGCTGCAGCTATTTCCTCTACGTTCTTCTGAACAGGCCAACAACAGCCGTGAGAAATAGTATGCTCCAGGAAGTCCAACTGCTCAAACCCGATGAGACATTTTCTAGGTCTGGCTGTGAGACCAGTTTCCTGTAGTCTCCTGAGGAGCATAGCAACCGTAGCAATATGTTCGACGTAGGTTTCCGATGCAATTAATATGTCATCCATGACATTATGGATATGGGGACTTTGCAAAGGTTCTAGAAGCTTCCTCATCATCCTGGTGAACACTACTGGTGCGTTATGCAATCCGAACGGTATCACATTAAATGTGTAATGTCCTTCACTAGTGCTGAAAGCTAACAAAGGTTTAATTTCCTCCTTGACTGGTATTTGATAATAACCTTTACTGAGGTCAATCTTGGAGAAATCTTTGCTTTGCTGAGCTTGGTGAACAACTCAGAAACAGTTTGGAGAGGTTCGGGCTGGAATTCCGTTACAGCCTTTAGCAGCCGGTAATCTATACACAGCCGAACTTCCTTATTGGGTTTCTGCAACAGCACTACACTCGAACTGTAAGGAGATGTAGACTCACTGATAATTCCTGCCTGACGCTTGTCTATTTCTCCGCGAAGTGCATCAGCTTTAGCGTACGGGATGGGGTAAACTCTGGTTCGAACAGGGGTCTCATTTGTTAATTTCATGTCAAATTCAATAAGATTTGTTCGACCAGGTACATCCGTTAAGACTGTACTGTACTGTTTTAGTAGAGCCCTGGTTTCTGTTTGTTGTTCTGGTGAGAGATTGTCGCCGAACTTGACATCTTTAAAGGTTTATGTGGGTTGCAATGGATACTCCATGCAACCATCATCATCTTCCTCGTCTTCCGTTGCTATGGCGACAGCCAGGAGATGCTCGGAGGATGGCACCGGTCTTTCCAAATATTTCTTAAGCAGATTTATGTGGAAGACCTTCCCCTTTCCTTTGATGGAGATCTTGTAATAGGTATGTGAGATCTTTTTAAGGACGGTAAACGGCCCTTGCCATCCGATGCGAAGTTTCTTGCTTCCGGTTGGAAGTAGCAACAAAACTTTCTCCCCTGGTTGTAGTTCTCTCTCTTTTGCAGCTTTGTTGTATCTTTTAGCATGTTTAGCGCGGGCTTTCTTAAGGTTGGTAGTAGCTAGATCCCATCCTAGCTTCAGTCTTTCCTTGAGCTCAGATACATACTTGCTTGCAGAGACGACTGTCTCGTCAGCCTTTTGGTCTGTCAGGGACCGAAGTAAGGCTTCTAGTTGCCCCTTTATACGTCTGCCAAATAAAAGTGTAGCTGGCGCGAATCCCGTAGACGCTTGGGGTACCTCTCGGTAAGCGAATAAGGCAGCCGATAGATATAGGTCCCAGTTTTCCGGTTTCTCCTGACCCAGCTTACGTAACATGGTGGTGAGGGTGCCGTTAAAACGTTCCACGAGCCCATTTCCTGCCGGATGGTAGGGACTTGTGTGGATATGTTTGGCCCTCAAGATCTTAAAGATCTCCTCCATTAACAGGCTACGGAATTGGGATCCATTGTCCGTCAAAACTTGTTGAGGGAATCCCAACCGTGTAAAAATTTGCACGACGGCTTCTGCGACATTGCTTGGAATCTATGCATGGTAACGGTACAGCTTCGACTCACATTGTGCAAGTGTCGACTAAGGTCAGGATGAACCTGTTCCTTCTTTTGGTCCTTTCCAGGGGTCCAATGATGTCGACAGCAACCCGTTCAAATGGAGTCCCTACTATTGGCATTTGCCCCATGGGTACTGGGGGTGTCAAGTGCTTGGGTGCTACCCGTAGGCACTGGGCGCAGGATTTCACATACCTGATAATGTCAGAGTTCATTCCTGGCCACCAATAGTGGGTTTTTATTCGCTGAATAGTGGCGTTTTGCCCCATATGTCCGCTAAAGGGAAGAGAGTGCCCCATCTCTAAGATCTGGCTTCGGTACTGCGTCGGTACTAGGAGCTGGTTATTCCCCGTGTCCGGGTTGCCCGTTCTACGATACAATACGCCATCCTTAGAAAAGATGTCTCCGTTGTGTCTGGGGTCCTTAGCCATGGGCAGTTTTCTAAAGCAGAGCTCCAGAGTAGGGTCCTTTTGTTGCGCCTCCTTCAGTTCATTCGGCAACAAATTTGGCGCATGCTCCCTCTCCTCCTTGGTTTGCCCTCTTGTGGTTACCGATGCCACCATAGGCTCCGTAGGTCTCCCAATAAACACGTATCTACATCCCAGGATAACTGGGTAGATCGGATCATCCATTATGGCCGCCTTAATAACACCTCTGACAAAATCAGAGTGTATCTCTACCAGTGCGATAGGAAGCGTCCTGGGTGCATCACTCCTGAAAACTTCAGTAAGTTTGACGGTTTCCTCTGTCTCCTGACCTGGTTTGACTAGGTGTCTGGCGACAATACAACTAAAGCTTAGTCCAGTGTCAAAGCGACAAGTAGTTGAGGTACCATTCAAAATTACAGTTTCTCTCGTTGAGGGTCGGTCTCCCTCAGGTTGAGAATCACTGACATTGACTCTACCTTTCGAGGCTGTATGCAAACATCCGATGCGGTTTGGACCGGTTTGTTTGCTCTGATCAGACGTTCCTGGTGTGGGGTCTTCCCTTTTCCTTGACCTTGGTGGCCGCGCTGCCACGTAGGCTTCGTTGGTTGATCAGAATTATTATTTGGGGAAAATCGGGTTTTGTAGAATTTCGAATTTTCCTGGGGAGGTCCCTGGGTATTATTTTCTCGTTGGTTATAATTCTGAGAGGAATTTGAGGAATAGGATGACTGCTCTAGATTTTGTTTACGAGATGGCTCATCTGTGAGTTTACGTTTAGTGCTGGGAAATTCGGCCATTGCATTGGTATAGCGTTCTGCCTTATTGAGGATGTCCTCAAGCCTGACTGCGCCCTGTTCAGCCAAAAATCTACGGGTTTCGTTTGACAAAGTTGACTTTATCTGTTTCACAAGAACAAGTTCAAGTAGTCCCTCATATGTAAGAGGTAGGTCAGATAATTCAATGCACTTTGTCAAATAGCCCGTGAGACGTGAAGAGAACTGCGGAAATGTTTCCGTGCTCTCTTTCCGGCTGTTTCTGAACATTTGCAGAAATTTTCGGGCGGTCATCTCAAACAGCTCTAGCAAGGCCTTTTTCAGCATGTCGTAATCATGTTGGTTGGTTCCAAGCTTTGTGTACACGTCATACGCATTACCTTTCAACGCAGTTGAGAGTTTAAGTGCCCAACGGGAACTCTCTAACCCATACAGATTTGCGAGCCTTTCGAATTTCTCTAGGAAGGTGTCAATTTTTTCATTGGGGCTAGGAAAAGACTCTAAAGCAAAAGACATCGCAGATAATTGGTCAGATTGAGTGCTGGAGAGATCCATTGACTGAGACTGGGGCGAAGACGGCTCTCCGTTATTCGAAGTAGAGGCGCCCCGACTCTCTAAAGCCTTAAGCGCCAGTTCGTGCTGTCTTTTCCTCTCTCTTTCCCTGCGAGCTTCTATCTCTGCTTTAATTTTCTTCTGCTCCAATTGACGATCGTCCGCTTCTTTCTTCCTAGCTTCTGCCCTCTCTTCCGCTTCCTTCAAGAGAAAAAATTTATATTAAACGAATTTAAAAGGAAAAAAAAATTTCCGTAAAATTTTAATTCTCCGTCACAAAACTCCGCCCCTGAAGTCAATTTATGAGAAGAGACGTGTTAACTAACAACCTTTAAATATGCTGTGTGGACGACCCAAATACTAAAATGCGTTGTGTAGGGGTGTAATTAATTAATTATTTATTTCCCTAATTCACAAAGACACATCATTCACACTCTATCTAGTTAGACCCAGACTTAATCAGACTCAAAAATATCTTTATCCCGGCGAGCCAGCCAAATATTGTCGTAAATTTATTTTGAGAGAAAGAGTCTTAGAAATAGTGGTCCTGTTTAGAGTGGAGAATGATGGTGAAAGCTCAGTGATAGAAAATGTAGAGAGTAAATAGTTGCTTCACAGAGTGCTGGGGAGAGTAAGGACAAACTTCTTTACGACAAATCGTTCCTCTCAATCTTCTCTTCACTCTCCTGGTCAAACAATTATATGCCGGTTTCCAGACACACACCTGCGCTCACACCGATTTGGTGCTTCAAACACACAGACGCACGTAGATACAAACTATATTAAACAGATAGGGGAAATTGTTGGGCTTTGGGTATTCCAACACAGTACTAAATAAGTTTATAAGGTTTATTCTCATTTAAAACAATCCCACAAAAACTATCATGTGTTACATAAAAAATATCATAAGTACAGAAAATACAAATAACAAGGTGGGGGGGGGGGGAAGAGGATTGGTATCGACTAAGCCCTTCCCGATTGTATTAGACAAAGATAAACCCAGTCCAAAGATAGATAGTTATCAGGAACATAGGTAATGTAACCCAACAATGAATTTAATTACTCTGAAATAGGTGTTACAATATTAAGTATAGGCGGTAGACAAAAATCCTGTTATTCCCAATTGTTCTTCCCTTTACTAAGAAAATGAAAAAAAAAAGGGGGGGGGGGTTAACAGAGTTAACAAATTATCCCACCTAAAGGAACAATGCCGGGTATACAGAAAAAGGTATTACCCGGTAGGCAAGTTAACAAATGGTTTGCAAAAATTAATCTCCTGTCATTCATGCACGCGCATGAGGATCCACACTCATACACTCACACACACTTACCGATTGCAGCATCAGACAATCCATAGAATTATATAGACAGCAATTACACTCTTGACAAGTGAAAATGTCTAGTACTTCGATGTCCCGCCCCAGATGTAGTGAGGTTTGCTGATAGCAAATATTCCCACTTATCGCCGGACTTGAAGCCTAAGAGTTCTTGTGTTTTATTATATAAAAAAAGAGTCTATGGGATGGCACTGACACAATTCAACACAGGGGTGAGGATGGAGTGGTCTCTTTAATTTCGCTGCTGGAGGTAAAATTCCTTCAAGGCGTGATGATAGCAACTGACCGGTAGGTCTTTAATCCATTGAGGAAAAACTAGTCCAGTCACAGTTACAGGTAAATAAGTACTCTCTCACAGTAGGGCAGTAAATAAAATATCGCTACTGGCACTGTTCATCTTCCCGTTTATCTTACAGATTGTAATTTAATTTGATGATTGTTTTAAAATGTTCTTGGGTAGGCTTTCTTTCATATAATTATGATATCTAGGTCGCATCGGACCGCCACAAGATTAAATTTAAAAATGTTTCATCAATATGTCTGGAAGTTTTAAGATGTATGATTTCTTTATTGCTGGGATCGCAGGTTACGATCACGCTGTATGAAAGAAAAAAACATGTAATATACCGAAAATCAAATAACATTCTAAAGCTCGATGAATTTCCCGTTAAGACTATAAATATACACTCGCGTATTTAATTATATATTTAAGAAGACACTTCGCGAGTTTAAATGGTTAAAACACACATCTATATATATGACTTAACTCAATTAGTTATAAATTCCTTCGCGACTTTTAAAAGTTAATTTAAGCATTTAAGTATCTATTATCTTTTGAAATAATATAATAGATATATCATTACATTATAACTGGAACTATTGAGATGGTTTAATTTAATAGATTTAAATTACACAAAATCCAGTGAAATAGAATAAATGAACTAGACTACTGATCTCTTTACACAATTATATTTTACCGTTTTGCACAGAATAGAATTCACTTCAAATATATATGAAAATCCAGGGGAAAATCTAACATTCTTCATGGTCTGTATATATTTAACATAGAATGTAAGATGAGTGGGACATGAGAAAATTGACACCTTGTTAGATCTCAGGAAACTTTAGGGATCTGACCGCCAGACTAAAGGTGAGATGCCGCCACTGGTCTTCTGTATCTCCGCTCGTTGCGTTCGCGACGGCTTTCCCGTGCGCTCCCACTGCGATCGTTCTGTGATTAACACCGAGAAGCGAAATACCGGCAGGAAACTTGCGTCGCTCGTTTCAGGGACCACTACTGCCTCTTTGATAGCGTGCCGCTAGTCTTTCCTGAGATCCCTTCCGTGTCTTTGATCGTGGTCGCTACTATCGTTTGATGCTGGCAACGCCCCCCACTGGCCAAGTTACTGAAAATAACTGCATATGATTGCTCAAGAGATATTCGTGGGCGTGATTTAACCTCTCCTTAAATCAATGCGATGACCAGAATGAACGGTAGATAAACTGTCCACATATTAATCAGCAAACGTGTTGACCATCTGCGTGGAAAGGTTGCATAGCTAATGAGTCCAGGTGAAAAAAAAAAATCCCGTTTGACGAAAAGTTACCAAAATATTCGGGGGCACTGATGCTATGCGAAGGGGTCGTTACGAAGGGTCGTACCATATCATCTAACACTTCAGGGGTACCGATGTTATGAGAGGGTTCTTACCATCATCTAACGAATTCAGGGACGGCTAAGTTGTCTGCCACACCACTCCACCTATGTCCCAGTCTTGACGTATGGATGCGAGACATGGACAATAACTACAACCCCCAAAAGCCAGATCCAATCCTCAGAAATTAGGTATCTTCTTCTTCTTCGTACACTGTCAGACGTCTGTTTGAATGTTTTCAAAGGAAGCACTAGTCAGTTTGAGGCTATTTGAATCTCCGTAGAACTTTTCCACGAATGGTACTGGTGTCGGCCATTTGCGCTTTCTCTGTTCCGCTTATGTTGGGTAACTTTGAAGCAAATGTTCAGCAGTCATTTTATCCATGCCATAGTTACACTGATAGGTAGTTCTTAGCTTTATGAGGTATCTGAGGAAGGTTGTTGAAGTAACAAGAAGAGATATGGTCCGCAACCAGTCAAGGCCTAAAACCCCAACCCCTGCAGACCCAAGTAGAACAGTCCCAACTAAGATAGTTTGACCATGTCTGCAGAATGGGAGAAGATCGGCTACCACGACAAGCATGGGAAACTAAGAGCCAGGGATCAAAACCTCCAGGATGACCCAGAGTCCGCTAGGAGGACAACATTAGACAATCTTTGAAGGACCGAGGACTAGAATGGAACCATGCCAGGAGGAAGACAGCCGATAGGATAGTATGGCGCTCTCTCTTCCAAATCTCTACACCTCACGGTAGAAGAGGAACGACTAAGTAAGTAAGTAAAAGCAATAATTAAAAGAGTATTAAATTAAAATAGCACATAATAATCCAGTGTCAGATATAACAAAAGTATAGTATACTTTGCCGTAGAAACATCATGAATGTTGCCTCTATGAGAGCAAGAAGCGAAACGGCACAGCGGGGGAAAAAAAAAACATGTGATCAGATTTATCATAGAGTGGTTCGTGACGGGCAAAGAACCAAAAATGAAAAACCGCAATCAGTTATACGATTTTAGACTCAATACCGCTGATAAGGGGTTATTAGCAAAAAACGAAAATTGGATAGGGACATGTTGGGAAGTCGAAAATAAACCGTTTAAAAAATGAATATACAGTATTCATCATCTTCATGTGACATGTTGCCTTACTATGAACGCATCACGAGCCATCGACAAGAGACTCTCTGACACCGTATGGTCGACCTTCACTTTTTCATTCCAGAGCGAAATTATGGCAAAAATTTCAGCTTCCTTATTGCGATGGTATGTAGGAAATGTTCCTGTACAGTGAGTCAGTCAACTTCTTGTTACCAACAGAGTTTCATTTCGAATGGTTCTGTGAGTTTTATTGAGGTCCAAGTCTCGCAGAAACTGGAATAAAAAGTGGAAAAACCTTGCCAAGGTTTTTCATCTTTTGTAAAATTGCAAGTCCTTTATTTCTACGCACAGTTTTATGATCCTAAGTATTCGAATTCATTGACAGTTCTTCGTATATCATTTCAATTTCTGGTTTGGTCTTTACAATACGCTGAGTTTAGGTAACAACGGGGTGTGTTTTAAGGTCTTAGAGGTAATTGTTCAAACCTTTTGGGTTGGTCGATAAGGACTGTGTCGTCAGCATATCGCAGATTTTGATTTCGGGATCTGGTTTTACATGACAACCACAACGCTGCCGAACGCCAGGGACAAAATATTTTGGAAACGAAAGGAGTTGGAAAGTACCATAAATGGTAAGCGGCCAATCCAGAAAGCAAAAATATGATGAACCATGCCAAGAAAAAATGAAATATACAGTATTACGCACCGTAAATGTGAAGAGCTGACGTCATTCTGGTAAATCCCACTAGGAATTTTGTTGTCAATCTGGCAAGTCCCAATAAAAAAAATCAGATGTAAACAACAGATTACCGCAGGAAAGACGGATAAAAAGGTTTGCAATCGAAAGGATCGTAACAGATGTGTTGATACGGCTGACGCATTATTTCCTTCTTGAACACAACGTGTTACTCGTTGCGAAAGGTATCTACGTTGTTAGGAGAGGAACATAGTGCCAGTGAGTCATCAACTAGGTCTCCATTGGATTCTAATAGTAAGTTCTTATCTATTTTCCATATGTGAAAAAAAAAAATTATTAAAAAAATCATTATTGCGCCAATTTTAATTGTTTTATTAGTTATTTACAATCTGTCGTGTTATTCCACAGCCTCAATCGTGTCTTCAAGCAATCTCGTATTTGCAGGCAGGCAAACAAAAATGTCTGATTCGGGAAGGAAAGTTCTTCTGGCAATGGACGACAGCAAACATTCAGACCGCCTTTTTGATTGTGAGTATCGAATAATAAAGCCGTTGAAGCAGTGCGCTTAGATTTAGTTTGTAATTCCATCTTCGATACAAACAATGTTAATTATATTCGCTCTAATACAAACACATCGCTATTATATAGAGATTCGTCAACATCGTCGATACAAACAATGTTAATTATATTCTCTCTAATACAAACACATCGCTGTTATATAGAGATTCATCAACATCATCATTTTCCATTTCGCTCTAGATGGAGCTCCTCCCACCCCCTCTTGCAGGAAGCCTGCACCTAATCATGCATGTGTTCGTGCAGTGGTAGTGGATGTGTCACGTTGTTTGACATCATGAGATCTCCTGCTGTGTGCATAACTTCATATTAGTCGCCTCTTAGGACAATCCTGAGGCAACAGTTCGTTCCTGGTCTCCTCAGACATCCCTGTGAATCACACGAGGGTTTTTTTTTTTTTTGAAGTTGCCAGCCCCATGCCCAACCTCATATTTGTTGCCTTGTACGACATGCCTTAGGGTGCAGTTGTCCTGTTCTTCCTTTGTCTTATAAGAGACCCCCCCCCCTCTCCTTTTTACGAGCGAAGATCATTGTTTAATATAATTTACAAAATTGCAAAATATCTGATAAGCAGCATCTTAGACGTACAGTTAAAATATTTTAATTGTACTGTTTTGAAAAGTATCAATGATTTGAAAGCTTCATGCAGTGAAAGAATTTTATGAGAAGCGAGGACTATTTTGACCTACAAATATATACGATCATATAGAAAGGATGGGAAGAAAACAAAATGCATGATTACAGACGAGACTGACCAGTCTACGAAGGTTGAATCAGAGATAGCCTTTGCACAAACATTCGAAAAGTAGCAAGTCCCTCTTCCTCTCTTGGCAAAATCATCTTCTACTCTTCGGCTGCGTCTGCGGAGCAATAGTTATCATTATCATCATCATCGGCTTGATTATCGTCATCATCATCGGCTTCATCATCATCGTCATCATCATCATCGGCATCGTGATCATCGTCATCCTCATCATCAACGTCATTATTTCCTATTTAGCTCTTTGTGGACCATAAAGCCAGTATCACAGATGGTCTCCTTTATGAAATCTGTGCCAAGGTTGTATCAGCTGTGGTTTCTGTAGCGATTTGTTTTAGATGACGAGGTTCCCAGTACCATACACAACATCATATTGGTCACCTTTTCACGACATACCCGAGAGATCAGTCATATTCGTTCTTTGTCTCATCAGAGACCCCCAGGAAGAACACGGGAGATTCTTCCAAAGCACAAGTATTCAAACATTCGTATTCTTCCTGTTTTGTATTTTCCATCCAGCCTTCATATCGTTACAGAAAAGTCGCCAACACATAATATCGGTGTCTTTGTTCTACAACCAATAATTAAGTTGCGGATACACAGAGCCCTTATCTAAATTCTTGAATGTCATTTTGACATGTCCTTGACCTTTATGTATCAAGTTATTTCCTATTTCCCGAGAAGACGATGACCGAGTGTTTATGACAGGGGTTCCCAACTTGGGATGCCCGCACCCCCAGGGGGTGCGAGATGGAATTTCAAGGGGTGCGACAAAGAAGCCAAAGGTGAAGAATCTCAATTTGATTTATTCATCTTCTAGGGGTGCGGGGCATAGAAAAGGTTGGGAACCCCTGGTTTATGAGGACAGATAGATAATCTTAAGAAAAGTTTATTACTTTATATATATATATATATATATATATATATATATATATATATATATATATATATATATATATATATATATATATATATATATATATATATATATATATATATATATATATTGTGGTGAAAAATTCTAATACCCATATATAAATTAGAACATAAATGTAAAGCAGAAAGCAAATATAAGAAAGAAAGAAGAATGGAGCAAAACCAGTGCTTTCCCAATAGCGCAAAAGCCTGAGATTAATAACGCCGGAAGGGATGAACGCAAAATCTCTGCTTTCCCTGCTGCATTCTTCAAATAACACTGACAAACAACATTTTTCTTTCTTATATAAGAATAAGTGTTCTTAGGTCAGTTTCTTGCGCTGATTTCAAATTTGAAATCCGTTTATCTCTATCACGTCGGGTTCTTAAGATATTTGTGAATAAATATATTTTTGGGAAACCGTTATTTGCTCCGTTTCATTTTTACTATATAACTTTTTAAAAATTAATAAAATGCAAAATAATTCTACTTTTTATACTGCTAAAAGATGCATGACATACGTTACGTTATATTTCAAATAGTTACTGTATTTTGAAATAATTCTGAGTGAAATATGGCTTCTAGAAGTTGTAGAAATTCGGCTGATCTGTTCTGTTACGTGTGCGGATATTTTACCGATCGTGTTCACCAGAAAAACTTTACACCATTGCTAAAGAAAGCATATGAACTTTATTTCGATTCGAAAGTTGATGATGCAAATAAATCTTGGAAGCCAAATGCAGTTTGTTCGACTTGTGCAAATACATTAGCAGGTTGGTTACGAAAATCGCCGAAGCATAAGTCGATGCCTTTTGGAGTGCCAGTAATATGGCGTGAACCGACAAATCACGCAACTGATTGTTACTTCTGCTTGACAAATATCTATGGTTTCACTTTTAAAACTAGAAAGTCTTTGGTTTATCCAAATATTGAATCTGTTTCGAAACCAGTGCCTCATGATCCAATCACGTGTCCGATCCCAGTTCCACCAGAACAATATCCGTTGGACGTGAATGAACCATCAGAAAGTGATAGTTTACCTGCTTTATAAACTAATTCTGACTCGGATTATGTACCAGTGAATGATGGTGTTCACTTAATTAACCATTCAGAACTTTCAGATCTAATACGTGATCTCGCTCTCACCAAAGGACAAGCGAAATTACTCGGTTCGCGACTCAAAGAATGGAAACTTTTAGCGCCCAATACTCCGATATCTAAATTTCGTCATAGACACAGAGAACTTGTTCAATACTTTGAGATGGATGATGACATTTGCTATTGCAAAGATGTAAAAGGTCTAATGGTGCACCTCGGTCATGAGCACATAGTCAACGAATGGCGACTTTTCATCGAATTTTCCAAGACTATTCTGAAAGCCGTGTTATTGCATAATGGAAATTTATTTTCATCAATTCCAGTCGCCTACTCTGTTCATATGAAAGAAACTTATGACAATATGGCTATACTTTTGGCAAAAATAAAGTACAATGACTACCAATGGCGGATTTGTGGAGACCTAAAGGTCATTGTAATTCTCACGGGCATGCAGACTGGGTATACTAAATTTTGTTGCTTCCTATGTGAATGGGACAGCCGCAACAGACAGGAACATTATGCAAGAAAAGTGTGGTCTATCAGGGATCGTATGCAGCTCGGGCATAAAAATGTAATACACGAGCCATTAGTTAACAAAGACAGCATCATTTTACCACCGTTACATATAAAGTTGGGGCTCATGAAGAATTTCGTAAAAGCGTTAGATAAAACGAGCAAAGCTTCACTTATCTTCGAGAAAAGTTTCCACAAATTAGCGATGCAAAGATTAGCGATGCAAAGATAAAGGAAGGTATCTTTGTAGGACCTCAGATTAGGAAAGTTATTGCAGACAAACAATTCGAGAACTTGTTACATGGTAGTGAACTTCGCGCATGGATGGCATTCAAATCGATCGTCGATAACTTTCTGGGAAATCACAAATCTGTCGACTATGTGCATATTGTTAAGCAGTGCGTAGAATTATGGGCTGTAACATGTCCCTCAAAATCCATTTGCTCGATTCGCATCTTGACTTTTTCCCTGACAACCTTGGCGAAGTCAGCGATGAACATGGAGAACGATTCCATCAAGATATCGCCGTAATGGAGTCACGTTATCAAGGACGGTGGAGTGTGACCATGCTTGCCGATTATTGTTGGATGCTTCATTGCGATGTACCACATGCCATTCACCGACGAAAGTCGACTGCAAAGAAATTCAAGCCTACATAACTGTTATACTTCTTGTACAAATGATGTTGTAATACTGTATGCGTTGTTAAAAAAAACTTCAATTGCGTATTTCTAGAGATCCCGACCTGATAGAGAAAAACGGTTTGCAGATTTAAAAACAGCGCATTAAAATTGACCAGAAAAACATAGAAATGTTAGAGAAAGAAAAAAAAAATTTTTTTTTTTGTTAGTCAGTGTAATTGTATCGCCACACCCCCTATAAAATATGTACTGTATTTTCTCAATGACCTAGATACTAAAACAAACATTAGTGTAATTACACGCACAAGGTTAACTTAGAAAGACAGACGGACGAACTAAGAGAGAGAGAGAGAGAGATGCACTGAGGGACACATGCAGTTATGCCGCTCGCTGTGTAAGCCATCTCGCACGCCGTTTGCATGGCCTGATTTTCAAATAAACAGTGATTAAAAAACTAACGACACGACATTAGGTTTCGAAAACAGGTTTAATTCTTATTAGGAAACATGACATTTCCCTGTTTTACATATGATTCCTGACTTTATACTGATAGTACAGTTAAAAAGATGCGGACAGATGTTAGTTAAAAATAAACAACTAAGATCGAAAAAAGACAGTATTTTTATATAAGCCATTTAGTCTCATGATATGGGAGCCGCGCTAGCGTAGTGGTTACAACACCGCTCTGGCGACCGGGTGATACAGGATCAAACCCGGGCGACGGCATTTTGAGGATTTTTCGTCGACCGGGATTTGGACTGGATTAACTCGAGACCTGGCGAGGACATTTGAAGGAGTGTCGTCGACCAGGGACTGGCGGCTCCTGAGCCGACCCAGCTGCAATGGGTACCTCCGAAATCGGCGAGTATTTGCCTGAATGGCGAGGGACACCTGTCTCTGTACAAGAAATAAAGGGATACTCACGTAAAATCAATGTCAGGTTAAACATAAAAATAATAACCTGAGATTTCGCCTCGAGTATTAGCGGGCGAACGCAAAAAAAAAAAAAAAAAAAAAAAAAAAAAAAAAAAAAAAAAAAAAAAAAATCTCATGATAATTGTATATTCGGGTTTCTGAAGACTTGTGGACAAAGAATATGTAATTGGTTGTTTAAATAGTCCATTAGATAATTAAATATTGGTAATAAAACATATAGAGAACAGAGATACTGTCATGTCAAGTCATATCTGCTTGGATGGAATGGCATGATTTTTTTGAAAACACGTAGGTGAAAGAAGGCTAAAATATTACGAAATAGGGGATTGGCTTGATTTTGAAGGAAGCCGAGGTATGATTGGCTAACTTAGATATACGAATCTAGTTGTTGATAGTAACACATAGTAGTGTGAGATTTTTTTTTAAAGTTAATTCAAAAATAAAGATAGGCTTAGTCCGATTGGCCAAGGCATGTGACCTTAACGAAAGAGTACGCTGCTCGTTGCCATTTAAAAAAAATATTCATAAGAGCAGGAAGCGGTGACAGACTTGTGCTGTGTTTTATAAGATATAACTACAGAAATCAGTCTGGGACAGTGGGCAAATCTAAAAGTGTGCCATATTCAATTGCTTTATTCATCGTAACCTGTGTAGATTTCCTTTACATGTGGTAAGATTGATTTTATTGACTTTTTTGATTTGAAAAAGGGTTGTGTATAAGAAAAGGCCATGACAAAAGGTTGTAATTAAATGGTTCCATAGCAGACTTAGGCATGGCCTAGTTGTTGATGCATTATACTATGGACCATTTAAGAAAGTTAGAACTACAGGAATATATATGATGATCATGCAGAAACATTACACCTATCTTATTGCATGGTGAAGTATTGCAGGAATGGCAGAGGCGTAGCCTCCATTCGGGAAAAATAAAAGAAAACTGGTACCATTTGTTCCATCACATGAAAGTGGAGAAGCTAGGTTGTCAGAAGAGCTGACCATGTTCTTTGGTGAAATGTATGTTTACAGGTAAATTTGGAGGAATTAGTTTGATATTAAGACAGAACCATAACTTGCTTTGACAGGGGTTCCTGCTGGTACTTGTATGATGCTGATACTGAATGATAGAGCAATTCAGCACTAGATCAAGGAGTCTCTGACACCTGCTGTTATAAAAGAGGCTTAAGACCAGAGGATTTTGAAGCGTTTGGCCAAACTGACTGCAATTGCTGCGATTCCAGGGCTCAGATAAGTGATATATCTGGCCTGGAACAACTTATTACTATTCCTGAAAGATCTCTTGTATTGAATAAAAACATTCCTCCAAAAAGAATAACAGGGACCATATTATTAAAACTAAAGAACATTGGGATGATGATAAACCCCAAGCTGCTTCATAATACCAGTAATTAGATATATTAAAGAATATCCTTTTGAAAATTGTACCCATGTACTATAGACATACTGTCTATTGCATGTAAATATTTTAATATATATTTGTAATTATATTACGCAATCAAATTGATTATCATTGACTAAAGTCCTGACCAAAACAATATTTAGGCTCAGGACCAATAAAGTTTAACATAAAACTTTTCATTATAAAATTTAACAGCTGGAGTTAGTTGAGTTTATCTTAGGATTTAATATTTGTTTGTATATGTTTTGTATTGAGATTATTCCACAACACTTTTACAATACCCTAGACACTTAACGAAGCTATTATTCACATTGATCAAGAATAAGTCTGATTGAGATCGAAATGTGGTAGCAAGTAAGGTCTTCTGTATACACACCAAACTTATTATCTTCAGAAACCTTCACAGCTGATCTCATTCAGTATACTAGGTCCCCTATCACCATATTTATACCTCATCAACTCACCACATATATATATATATATAAAGTTGTTATGCCCCTGCAGATGGTGGCAAGTAAACAGTTTGTTTTCGAACAACTATACGAGTTTATTAGTAGTCAGCTTCTGAGAAAACCGTTGCAACTATATATTTCTTTGCAATACCTCTGCAGCACTGGGAGAGAAGGATTTTTTTTTTTTGGGGGGGGGGGCAGCTTTTAGAGTTTATTACTGACAGCTATTGAAAGAAAGGAGAGACGGACAACTTGTCCTTGGACATTTATTGACAAGTGAGCCATACATACGACATCATGCATTGAGACATCTGGTTCACTTGTCAATACCTCGTCCTTGGATAAAACTCTGCCACCTCTCCTTTTTTATTTTGTTGTCGTTGTAAGTAAAAAACTGGCACCCATTTTGGTGCCTGGGTAAACCGAACTGATCAATGTTTCCCGCAAAATGTCCCTATGAAGTATCGCAGAAACAGTTCGCGTAGACGCTTCTAGACGCAGTTGTTGAAGAGGTCTGCCATTCATGTATATACATTTATCTTCTAGCAATATAAGTGCTTGATTAAAAATGACAGAAGAGTAATTTAAATAAATAGTCAGATTATCTGTACGTGCTTGTCTGAGAATATCTTCACTCAAGCTGTATTTATATCTCTCCCAGAGAATGTTTGAATCTGAGGGGCCGCAGGTTGTTATTATAATTGAACATAGATTGTGTAGCTGAACACCAGCTTATTTTTTTTTTTTTTTAAACCAAAACGGTAGAAACCAAATCATGTTACCTTGCAACATGAACAAAATTACTTCCAATTAAACGGTCCTTCATTGATTATAACTATTTAATAATTTAGTTTTCTGCAACAACTGAAGTTTTTACTATACAATTACATAAAATAATTGCACCGAAAAAAGGAGACTATCGAGTGAGTTTGCTTTTTACATATGTTGATACAGTTGTTTCACAATTTAAATTTCGTTTGACGACGCATTTTTAAAAATGCTGTTAAAAAAAGTTATGCTTTAAATCATGTTAGATTTTCATTCAGATTAAACACGCACAGTGGATGTTTATCCTCGCTGAACTTTTTTTTTTCTTTTTTTTAAATAAAGTTTTGCCTCGTTTTGGCGAGGAGCGTCCCGTTCAACCTAGTCGGTTATATTAGGGCGCATGTCCAAATATAAAAGACCATTAGGTCTGACGATAACAATACATGTAACATACATTTGCTTTAATATATGTATCGATACAGCTCTGATGCTATTTGATACCACGTGACCAAATCAGTGCCATTAAAATTACATAGGTAAAAAAAGGAAGTGTTACAAATAACTGGATTTCTTTTTTATTTCCCACGAAATTAAAAGTGTATAGTTAAACATTTTAAATTATCTTGTAAAATATGAAAACGTAAGGTTATTAATTACCAAAATAAAATAATAGTTTTAACATTTATGTTACGTCTCTTGAGATCTCTTGGAAATCTATTTATTTGATTATGACCCCTGAGAATTAAATGGCTTGTTTACATTTTATAAGAAAACTTTAAATTAAATCTATGTCATAATTACAATATTAAATTATGAAATAACTACATGGCGTTCTTCTTCCGTCCTTAGCCACCGACCGTCAAAGCAGTCAGTGGCCATTACGCCTAGTGGCGTCTTAGGGCAACAGCAGATAGGTTTTCTTTGCCAATGTTTCCCATCACGCCTATTGGCGTCTTTACGGCAATGGCAAATCAATCCATTTGCTGTTGTTTCCGTAATCGAAGTGACTGGCAAACGGGTGATCAGCCCGTTGGTTACATGGCGTTACACGGCAGTAATTAAAGTGACTCTCTGCCAAAATTCATTAAGAAATAATAAGGCATGTGGATTTGTATTAAGAACGTAGAAACATACATTGCCTTATGTAACTGTCTTTTTCTCTTGTTGAGGTGATCACTGGCCCAAGACAGTATACTTGTTGTTAGATGTGTAGTGCGAGCGTATGATGAACTGAGTGTGGGTGCGAATGAAGGCGCGAATGTGTTTAGGCTCGTATATATGAAGACCCTGCAACCCATACTCTCACATGCAGTAGTCAAGGATGCTTGGACACTGCAGGCATGTTTCAAGACATTTATTGACGAGAACACACATAGTATCAACAGGAACAGTCAGTGTAACAAGGTCATGCTGACCTGACATCGATAGGTATACATTTGGTATTCAAAAAGGTAAACATCAGAATAGACGTGCATGGTCAATAGCAAAGTTCTTCAATAATGACAGTTCGTAGCGTCGCCCTTGGCGTCTCTGACTAAACGCGTCAGATGCCTTAGTCACTTTGACACATAGGTGCAACTTGGCATTCCCCGCCAATTGCACATTATCAGGCTGTAGTATAATAGCCGAAAGCACAGGCCTCGTTCTGACGTCGGCTGTGTACTTCTGTTAAATAGGTTATCATCAACCCTGCAGTAATGCTTATTGTAGACATAAATCCCGCCAATCTGCGGTTCCCACAATATATCTTCGTCACTGGATTTCTGGACAATATAAAGACTATCAGTCTTGGATGGCTACCTCGAGCACAAAATATAAGTTCTGTAATATATAGGATCGGTGAGCTGCAGTTCACACTAAGTAATCCTTTTACATGTTCTGCCACCGAAAAGCGTAATAATGCATAAAGGTCGGTATTACCTAGAAAATGAATCCTCAGAACATAACAAGGAATTCTGTCGTCATCCCGACGCACAGAGATTCACTGGGGAAAACTGCCATAGCAGATACTTCGAAGATTCTCCCCGAAAAAACAATGGACTCTTGGTCCCTTCAGAAAAACAGGACCTTCCCGGCTTGCCGGAAGTATAACTCTCTCCCGCTTAAAAAACCTTCCCATAGGCCTACGCCCGAACTGTCAACCTTTGACCCTAAAGGTCAAAACACAATGAATGAATACACAAGGGAAGACAACCCCTAATCAACCTGACATCGCAGGTAAAGACACAATTATACTTATGATAAAACATAGGCAAATAACTTGACAGATGACTCCGTCGAAAATGACAGCAACATTACTACCACCCCCCTGTAAAAAAAAAATGAAATTTTTTTTTTTTTAATATGTCCATGAGCAAGATAGCACCAGTATCACTTCTGTGCTCATGCAAAAACTGAACCTAATATCAGGTACAATAGACGCATAAATAAAGCGTCTGAAGAGAATACAAATCATCTCTCAACATAGGAGAAAATATTTCCTTTAAGCCAAACAAACTAAGGGATACCATTCAAGAAACCTAAGTTGCTGGCAATACCAATCATATATCAAACATTACTAAATAATATAATCATAGCAATATACAAATGTCAATGCTATTTTAGCAACATATCACTGATGGATGGACAAAATGATATTTGTTAAATTATCTAAACATCATCCAAATACATTTGTATTACAACATATTATGATATTAAGGACAGACCTAAGTCTGAAAGTATATCAGGAAAAACTAGGACACAAGATTTAACTGGAATCATGTGGGCATCTAGACAATATGTCCGCCATCACATTATCCGAACCACGGATAGCTCGCACCGTGAAATGGAAAGGCTGAAGAGCAATAGCATAACGAGTAGATCTCGAGCTCTTCAAATCCTTACTTTGCATAGCCGTAAGAGCTTTTTGGTCGGTTTCCATAAAGAAATGCGCGCCCAGAAGGAACCTTTGTAGCTTAAGAATGGACCAAACCATAGCCAACAATTCACGGTCCAAAACCGAGTAATTCCTTTCTGCCGCCTTTAGCTTCCTAGAAATATACATTACAGGATGCAGAGTTCCTGAATATTCCTGCATTAGTGCCGCTCCAATCCCAGTGGAAGAGGCATCACTACGAAGGACAAAAGTCTTATCAATCGTTGGTAGTCTTAAGATAGGATGAGATGAGAACAAATTCTTAACCTGATCCAATGAAGATTGGCATTCTTGGGACCACCGCACCATATTAGGAGAACCTTTTTTCAATAACGTTGAAAGTGGTGCCATAATGGAGGACAGATTCTCAATGAATCTTCCATAGAATTGTATCAATCCCAAGAGACTACGCACTTGCTTTTTCGTCTTATGAACTCGATGTCCTACAAAAACAAAAGTTAGAGGGTTTTTAGCAGTAAACTATGCTCACGTAGAGGTAGTAGATAGCCTATTCCTTTAGACCCAAATAGTGTTTTCCCAAGTATACGCTGAAAAGACAGATGTGTCTAATTATGCAATACATCTGCACGATTGATAGAACATTCGTCGCATCATTGCGCACGAAAGTCGCTGGGGCGTTCATAAGCCCGAAAGGCATAAAAACCATTGAAACCCCCAACCCAATTATGTCCCCCAAAAGATTCTTAAATTTGGTATAACCGTACATATTTCCAATCCCACCCCCAAACTCAAGTTACACTAAACTTTACCCTTTCCAACCTCAAATCCATTAACTACACCTACTCAACAACCAACATTCCCACTTAACCCTCCCTACCCCAATCAAACCAAATCTCAAATACCCCCCCTACTTAATAATATTACAAACAAACTCCCCCCCCCACCCACACTCTCCTCCCATACCTATCCTATTCATTAACCCAACAACTAAATCCTAATCACACCCAAACCACCCCCCCCAACCCAAACACTCCAATATCAATCACCCATCCACTTACAATTTAACATTACAACCAATCACTTCAACCTCACCTACCTACATCATACCATAACACATCCCACATATATACCCTTCCATACTTACCTTCCCACCATCACATCAATACCTACTCTTCACCAATCCTAATAACACCCCCTCCCCTAATCCTCTCTCCATACCCTAACACCCCTCAACTAAATCCACCTATTCCACTCCTTCCTCTTACCTAACCCCTACTCCCCCCACTAAACCACCACCCCATACACCCTTCCTTTCATCTCATATCCCATAATCCCA